>JARHVA010009807.1:0-145000 GCA_037957365.1 Torreya grandis
ACATAATCAAGAAGTCACTACCTACAACCATGCCTTAAAATATGTGAGCTAAAAGTGCATACAAGGAGAAAAAATGTTTGAAATATCTTTGAGACTATTTTGGATTGAAAAAATAAATAATATATCCACTAATTTAATAATTGGTGTGAGGGTGAGGTCTAAGCACAAATAATATAGTCAACCGTCCTAAATAGGTACCTACAACCTGTAAATGAAGACAAGTTGGTCCTTAAGCCTGAGTAAGACACAAAACATGGTGAAAATATCTAAGATATACCTTAGATAAACCAAAAAATCATAATTATTTTTTAAACTAAAGGAAATATTTTTTTTTTACAAATGAATTTGATAAAACTATGCTCAAAGTTTCATACACAATCAAAAGGCAACCTACATGTCTGCCTACCCTCCATGAGAGTTTTGCTTGATTAAAGAAAGGTAATGGACTATGAATAGGTATAAAATAAATAAATAGAATTTTGGAATGGTATATAGTTTTATTTAAACCATATATAACCCTCATACCTAATAACAAAGGTGGAAAATATCAAAATTATATCTAAGACCTAATGAAGCACAAGACACACACATCCCTGATTGTATTTCTAAGATAAAACTACTTGTTTGGAAAGGATAATTGAGATAAATAGAGTGGTTTGAAATATTTTAAGGGATAAATAGTGATTACATTTACACATAGAGACCTTCAAACTAGATGACAGAGGATAAAATGTTCGAATCCCTATTTAGGCCCATGGGCCTAATTCTCTTATAAAGATAGACCTAAGAACAGTCATGAACAAAGTGACTAGTTAAGGGTGAAGTGAAATATTTGGGGAATAAAAAATAATAAAATGTCACCAAAAAAATTTCATAGATCACTCATAAATAGGGGAGAATAATGAAAAGTTAGTTTGACCCTTTAAACCCTTCTTTAAGCTCCTTCATGCAAGATTATGTTTTAAAACAAGTTTTCTCTCACTTGATGTGACATTGACCAAATGTATGGATAAATATGGTTTTCTAAGGTGGTATTAGGGTCTCAAAAAAAAATTATGGAGGCATTATTTTTTTCTTAAGCCTCTAATATGCATGAATAATATTCAATACCATCAGACCCCTCTCAAATAACTTATTTACAACCTGAGGGGTACCTTCTCACACTCAAAAACTTCATGAGGATTTTCATGGTACCCAGCGGTTATTAGAGGTGATTTATGGGTCCCCTAAAAAAAATATTGTGGAATTAGGATAGAGAAAGAGGATCTATTATTTATGAATAATCCTTAAGATCCCAAATAGGTCTTAAACCCTCATAAAACCTTGATAGTGATGAATCAAGACAAATGGACATATAAATATCATTTAATTACATAGTTTTATCTTTAAACCTCTTGTAATGTTTATTATTATGGGTAATTTTTTCCACATGCACTTATTACAAACTTTCATTTATATAGACTGTAATAAATGCCCTATTTTTCATGATTTTTGGTGTTTTATATGTGTTATAAGAAGTGGAAAACTTAAAAATCACTGGATGAGTTAATTTGGGACATTTAATAAATATTAAAGAACAAATATTTTCACATTATATTCTATAGGTGTTCAAATAGGGTTCATTTTATAAGGTAGTGTCAAATAGGCCTATAATGAGATTAGGTGGTAAGGTCATTTCATGGTTCTCATACTTCTACAGGGTTTCAAGACCTCAAATTTGAAATTGAAGTTTTTAATATCATATTTAAAGTGAATAAAATAATTTTGGGTTATTTCAAACTTATGATATAGTTTTAGATAAATAAAATAAGGTTTTAGGCAAGGAGGCTTAATTGAGGCCTTATTAAAAAGAAGAGAATGATATAAAAAATGAACTTCCACTCAAAGTCAGACCATGAAACCTAATATGAAAATATGAGGACATAATGGGTCCTATAATATTAATTTTTTTTAAATACCCTCCATAAATTATCCTACATAATGAGGTTTACAAGTTTTTTGGGCTATAAGGAAAATAGGCCTAGTGAGGGCTTGAGGGGCAAAATGAAATATTGGGAGTTATTCCAAGAAACAAAATGATTTTTTTTGGTATTATATTATATTTTAAGACCATAAATGGAGAAATAGTTACTTAAATAATATTAACTTGAGTTTTGGGCCACTTGGACCAAGTTAGGCAGGAGAAATGAAGAGTTTCAAGATACCTATGCACATCAATGATGGAATGTCATATTAGAAGAGTTTATTAAGGCATGATAGGTGTCCAATGAGTTTTATAATATCATTTAATGTCAAATTAATGATGTATATTTCCATTTTTCACTCTCTTTATGCTAATAAGGGTATTTTTCAAGAAGCTAATCAAGGTGTGAAACCAAGTTGTAACCCCTATGCCACTTGAAAGGTTGGAGCTGTCTAAAGAGTGAGACACATTGATTTAGAAGTATGTTAATGAATATTACATAACCCAATTTATTTTTGTAACTCACATGGAAACTTTTCGATCTTCTTCTACTATGCCCCTCTCTCTCTTCACACTTCTCTATATAAGCATCCAATTTTGGCTTTGTAATCAATCCACATTTAGTATGGAGAAGCCCTGATAGCTTGAGTACTGATTTTGCCTTCAAGTAAAATATTTGAAGTTGGTTTTGAGTTCTCAAATTATTTTCTAAGTTTTTTAAGTAATTCATAGTTGGATGACAAGTGATGATCATTTATCCTTGTGTTCACTTTACACTTTCATGTTTTGTGCAAGTAGTCTACCCTCTAATATATCACATAAAGTGTTGTTAGTGTTCTTACATGTATATAAGTATAAGTAAGATTAATAGTGTATATAATCATACCTCTTATTCATCTACCTTGAGAAAATAATTTTAACTCACCTTTATGTTGAAATACTTATGTCAAAGAAACCTTGGATGTTGAGGTTAGTTTTTTGAATCACCTTTTATAATGTAAGTTCATGGTAGTCTTGTGGAGTTTAATTTGGTGAATCAACTCATTAGGTTAAGTTTATTTCATGTTTATCTATCCTATTTTCACTTCAAAATTTTAGTAACATAGGTGATGATCTTTAATATACATATAAAGGGAGCTAGCCCTTTAATATAGAGGTTTACCCCCCACTATAGACAACCCACAGGTCTAGGGGTAATCCCTTGTTTCAATCAATAGGATTAGGATTAAACTACCTCTCCAAGGGTGAAAATTTTAATGACAATAGGTATATCATGTCATATTTAAGCCCTCATAGGACTTTAAATAGGAAAATTGTGCTCATATACCTCCTACTAAGGTAAAACCAATTCATCTTCTTGCTCATAGGTACCTATAAATAGTTTGAAAGGGCATGCCATATTTGCTTAGAAGTTGCATGGATCAGTACATACATTAAGGAGCATGGATAAGGTATTGAATGGTCATATATATATGTGTGTGTGTGTGTGTGTGTGTGTGTGTGTGTGTGTGTGTGTGTGTGTGTGTGTGTGTGTGTGTGTGTGTGTGTGTGTGTGTGTTTGGAATCATCAAGAAGTAAATAGGGCTATGAACAATCACTAAGGAGCCCTTAAAAATCCATCAGATAGTTTAAAGAATGCACAGTTTAAGGTTTGAATGAATTTATTTAGATGCATGGAAAAGAATGGGTAATGGAGGAGGTTATGAACTATGTTATCTAACATATCAATACATATAACCATGTTTAATAGCTTTGAGGAACATTGATCCATCAAAAATGTTATGGGTAGTCCTAAACCCTACCAAAACCCTAGATCCCATGAATCTCCCTTTTGATGTTTTAGAGATTGCGTAGGTGATTAAATGGTGATTTTAAATTCTAAAGATGGTGTTAGGATCCTTTAGGATCATATAAAAATTATTTAAATGTTTAGGACCATGGGATCCATTCTAAAAGTTTCAAAAGAGGTTTTTAAATTGAAGAAAGGCCTCTACAATTTTGTAGAAAAGAATAAAGTTTTAAATGCATTTGAAGATGTTTTATCCTAAGGGGAAGGGCCTAAAAAATACCAAAAGACTCTATTTACCCACAAAATCCTCCAATATAAATTTTAAGATAAGTTGGTAGAATATTTATATGTTGTATGTTCTATCAAAGGTTTATTAAGTGATCAATGCATTAATCCCCTCAAGGTTCCTTCTCACTCACTAGTAGACCTAAAAATGAAAGTTATCAAAGAGAAAGGTATGGATGAAAGGTTTGATAGTGATAGAATTAAAATTTCAAGAGGGTTTCTAGATTGAAGATAACCTCTATTGGTTATAACTAAGAGAATTGATATGGTTGGATTGGGAAGTGAGAAACATGAGAAAATAAAGTTTGTAACTTCAAATAGGTTACCTTTAGGTCTATACAATAGATGGGATATTTAAAACTTGTTAAAAGTCTTCTAGATGGTCCTAATAATACCACATGCCCTTGTATTGTTTTTGAGGTCCAATATTAAGGGTATAATGGGTGTTGAGCCTTCAATATGGCTTAAAATTTTATTGATGTGTTTCTCCCTTCAATAAAGTAATGATTGTATAAAGCCAAAAGGACCAATAGGTTTTGAAACATGAAAAGTGCAGGTAGAGCTTTCTAGGTATAATCTTGTAGGTATGTGAGGTGAGATTATAAATATGAGACATGCACCTAAAAGAATGTAGTTATGTTGTAATCTATAGGAGAGGTTTCATGATTAACAAAAGTGAAAACATGGTTCCTAAGATTTCTAAGAAGACTAAAAACTAGGTATTAGGATCTTCAAGCTTGAGTAGACCTATATAATGTCTAAAAATGAAGAAAATGAAATACTCCATGTATGATTAAGGCATATCCCAAAATGATTATAAGATTCCATTCATATGCCCTTGAGAATTTTCAAATATCTCTTCATAAATATTTTAAGTTTATTGATATCGAGTTGCAAGCTTTAAGAAATGTTCTTACTTGATTAGGGTTGAAACTTATCCTTCAAGCTTCCTAAAGAGCTTTCTTATAAATATTTGATATCTAAAAGGGTGAATAAGACTTAAAAGTTTCAAATGAGGGTACAAATATTCATGACCTTGATTTTATATCAGTTTTAAGTTTTAAAACATTCTAACAATGATTTTATTAACATGGAGGTTTCCAAGGTCTTAAAGGAGATTACAAGCATAGTCTTGTGTGAGAGAAGACATGGTTAATAAGGTTATGATTTTAAAATGATAAAAAAGTTCTAAATATTGATAAGGTTACCATTCATTCCCAAGATATTTTAATATAAGGTCTTGAAGAATGAGTTAAGTAAGTGGATTTACACTATATGTTCATAGCCTCAAGACCATGCAACCAAAGATTGTATACAAAATACACAAACTTTTTCAAACAAAATAAGAGGTATACAGGTTTAAAACATGTTATTTATGCTCTTATGATGTGATTATGTTTTGGTATTGTTTTCAAACACTTTATCTAATAATTTTATAGGACACATATATCTAATGAGGTTTTAAGCTCCTAAAACCCACAAATAGGTCTTCACCAATTTTGTGATGGTTCCATGATGATTTGAAGTGATAGGTATATAATGAAAAAGGAAATATAAGAGTTGTAGGTATTAAGATAAGGATATAAAGCCTCCAAAAGAATTTTAGGCCTATGATGAAGTTTTCTATGTTTCCCTAAAAATGTAACACTCAAGGAGGCTTGAAAACGTTTCCATCTAGGTTTTGAGATCTAAAACCTTTCTAATAAGCCTATATCAAAAAGGTCACAAAGCTTCATGTTCAAGAATATTATCAAGATTTAAAATCTTGTAGTAGAATGGGGGAAGTTTATTGATGACGTTTACTAGGAATAAGGTCTTATGATCTAGATACCCTCCAAATAAAGTAAGGATCGTGTTCTTTAATGTTGAAAGTCTATGGTAGAATGTAGAAGATTTTGTGATGATAATTCCAAACTTTCTAGGTATGTTCAAAGCTTCCATAGCCTATGGGATCATGAGGAGAGTTTTCTAAGTCTCTTTTAATGACATAAGGTAGGTTTTTAGGATTTCATGTTGATAGAAGGATTTCAAGCTCTAGAGACCTCCTAATTAAGCAATAAAGGTAGAATTCTCAAAGCCTAGGTATGAAATGTAGGTTTCTTGATCTATCAAGGAGTTATCATGGGTAATCATGATGTTACATCAAATTCCAAACCTTTCCTAGATGCCATCACATGGATTTCAAGGTGAATTTTAGTTTGATTGTGATTATATAGCCTATCAAGCATGATTGTAGATGAGGTTAAGGGTCATTAAGACCGTGATGGGGTCTAAGGAATTAGAAAAATGATCTTAAATGGATGTACCTCCCTCCATGGAGTGGAGTGATTATCAAACCAAGTCAACCATAGCCCTAAATAGGCTATAATATTCCTTCTCAATTCAAACATTCAACATGCAGAAGAGGTGGATATGGGTGAGTTAAGGCCATCAACACAAGAATGATCATGTTTTTAAAGAGTGGAATATGTATTTGACCAAGTAATGCATGTTCAAGCACTATAAAGAATAAAAATTGTAAGGATTAATCTTTATCTTCCACTATTACGTGCATCTTCCATGGGAGATCAACATGATGGTAGGTATGAAGGTGTTGTAGAGAGTTCAATGCTCCTATTTCAACTTGTTTTCTCTCTTTAATAGACTGAGTTATGATGTAACAACTAAATTTATGTAGTATGGTAGTGTTTTTTATCCTTTATTGATTCTAATTTATTTTTAAAAGGGGTGGAATTTCCTTATTCTTAAATCCCTCTACTGGGTATAACAAAAATATACTTTTATAAACACTTTTAAATGTTGGATTAAGGCCTTTGGATTAATAAAAGATGAGTTTTACATTTTTCATGCTTGTATCTTATGTGATTTTAGTGTTTTTTAATCTACACTAGTGTTAGAGAGTGTTCAACCTTGTGTATGTCTATTTCCCTTCACCTTGGTGCAAGTAAGCACATTTTTTTTAGGTCATATGTTGTGTTATAGGTCATTATGCTAGCGATTAGTTGTGGAAGCTTAATAATTGTGTCTTATGCAGGACCTTTTAGATATTATCTCTAGTTATAACATAAGTTATCACCTTCATAATGAACACTTATGTAAGAGATGCTTAATTTGGATATGGTGAAAAGTGAATTTAAATATTTATCAATCCTATTATGCTATTTTAGGTAGTTAGAGGAGACCCTCAAATCTTGGTGCATCACCTCACTTTTAGTTTTTTAGTTCTATTTCTATTTTCATGAATAAAATTCTTAGTGTATATCAGGTAGGATTTGTTAGTGTAGGTTTTATGACTATAAAATAATCCTAAATCAAGTGCATTATATTGAGAATTGTTCATGTTGTTGAAGTTTGGCATTGATGTTGTCATTGATGTGAAAGGTTATTAAGAAAGGTGTTCATGAGGTCATTGAAAAATGTTCTTGTTTGATAGAATCATTGAGAGGTTTGAAATTATATAAGGAACATGTAAGACATATGATAAATGTATAAGATAATTTATAAGTATTTCAAGGTTATTTGTCAAGTTTCAAGAGCTTGAAAAGCCTAGTCATGACATTGGTCATTGCATAAAGAGACCTTGTGAGAAGATATGAGATTGATGACCTAGTGATATGGATGATTAGATGCAAAATATTATACATGTGATTTTTTGAGAATGAATATGAGGAATTGGATCACTCATGAAAGTCTCAGAGTGAGCCCACAGGGGTAGGATCTACAGACCTGGTATGTAACTAGACCACCTCTAGACCTTGCTTGGCCTAATAAGGAAACATGATCTATTGTAAATGGATATGAAGGATGTTTTAAATTATTTTATGATGTCATATGGTGTGTGATAATTTAATTGAGGTGGAGAGTGCATGAAAAGAGGCTTTAAGGTCAGTTTTAAGACCTAATGTGGTTTGCAGGTTAATGTCCAAACAAGCAAAGAGAGAGATGGTGGAAAAATGAGATATGAGTTATATATTTAAAGATAATAATTATAATGTGAGAATTATAAGTGGTTTTATAGGTTATCCTAGGTGTGTTGAAAAATTTTGAGGTCAAATTTTGCAATAAAAGGCATCAAAAATGGTGTTGAGGTTTCTCGAGTACATAAACTGAAGAGTTCTCAAACCAAGAAGGAATTTCAAGTGCTAATTGGAATGTGTAACATATAAATTGGAACATAATATATTTGTTATATATTTTAAAGGTTAATATATAATATCTATAGTCATTAGTTTTGGAAATGAGGGGCAATCTTGTATGAAAAATTATTAACACCAAAAATAGTGTTAACCATCTCTGAAACCCTAGCACTGTCTCGATGCAAAATGTCTTGTTTGAAAAAAACTATAATGGTATAAAATGAATATAAAAACTATTTTATCATATATTAAACTCTCCTAGTAATCTCTACATGTGATTTTTTTTCAAGTGAGTGAGTGGACCCTATAGGAAAGGCCTTATTTCTTAGAGATTTGTTATAGCAATCAGAGTTGATCAAGTCATAATTGATAAATAGATGGAATATAAAGATTGAGAATTATATTAATGTAAATTTTGGGTTTTTATTAGTTTATATCCCTCATGTGTGATAAATTAGTCATATAAATTAACCTATTGCTAAAAGGCCTAATGGTACAAATAGTGAGAAAACTAGGCAAAAGTGAGAAGCTAATTAGGGATGTGTTATCATGGATTAAATAAGAATAAAAGTTCATGGAGAAGTTTTTTAATATATTTAAAATAGGTTAATTTTGGATATAATATTTTTATATCATTTTATATATCATAACGTTGCTCTCAAGTTGACTTGTCTAACTCAGTAAGGTCTGTGTAGAGTGAGGTCATGAGATTGGTCTACAAGACCAATATCACCATTAGAGATTATGATATTTTTGTTAAAGGTTGTTATTAGGATGTTTTTATATATTTTTCATGAATTTAATTTTTTTTTTCTTTTATGTTTCATAAGTTCAAATTTCCATGACTATGTTTTGAGGCTAGTTGGTAATTCTAAGTGGGCTACTTGCAGAGAAATGTTTGAGTACTTATGCCTAGAGTTGTGAAGTATAAATAACGTGGTGATGAACCTGAGGTAATTTATATTATGTATATGTTATTTTTTTCCATGTTTGTTTTTAAAATTTGTGTTTATGTTTCAATTATTCAAGATGGACTTTTTGGGTATGCATGAGCCTAATTATGAATAGTGCTAATGGTGTGCTTCATGTGGTGGTTGAAGGTAAAAAGTGTTATCAAGCCTATATGATATTATAATGGGCCTATCTAAGTGACATATGATATGTTACCACCATGTGATAATTTTTAGAGTGTTTTAAAGAGTTCAAAGGGTAACGTGTGTTAATGAAAGCTTAATTGAATTAGGTCTACAATGGGGTTTGGTCCTATATGCTATGAACAACCTATTTTAATATTTTATTAATGTTTTTGTAATTTAATAAGGCCTATTTTATTTAAAATATAAATTTGAAAGTGTGTATGTCTGACCAATAGGTGTATGAGCAAGAGCCTAGTATAAGAACAAGGCATAATAGGCCTAATTAGTGAGTTAGCAAATATAAGAGTTGAAACAAATGATATAACACTTTTAAGAGATAAAATATGCCTTTTATAATATAATAAATGTTAATATAAACTATCATGAAGATATAATAAGGGTGCCATCTATGACTATCAAGGTCAAGTGACCTAATCTATCTTGAAGAGACATAATTGAGTGAAGGAGACTAGAAGGCAGTGTAAGAGGGTGAAGGGTATGAAAAGATGAAGAGGTGGTCATAATAATTTGTTTTAGAAACAATATGTCATAAATATTATTAATTAAATTAGGTGGATAATTTTGTGTTGAGTAATCTAGGGGCTTGGTGCCTCTTTGCAAGTAGGTGCTTGCTAAAACTTAGTCAAGTGGGTGCTTGGCTAGTTTGAGTTGGTGATCCAAGTGAATTTGGTGATTAAATAAATATTGATGCTCATATTATAATAATTTAGTCAATTTTTATCATTAATGGGTTTTCTTACCCTTGATGGTTTCCCACTCAAATAAGTTCTCTATGTGTTATGTTATTGTCTCATGCTCATGGATTTTAATGTGTTCCTAGTTCACTATATTTTTTTAATAATTAATGAACTATAAAGTAAATTTGTAAACGTTTTGAAGATTAATTTACAACCCTCTTAGTCATTGTGATTATAATAATTGGTATTAGAGCTTGGTACTTTAAGGTAAGTCTAAACATAATGAAGGTGATCCTAAGAAGCACAAGAATGTCTTGTGATCAATAAGAACAAGATAACATGTATGATGAAAAATTATAATATGGAAGTGAATAAGGAGAAGCTAAATTATACCTTTAATCTAAGATCATAAATTCCCATTATTATTTAAAACATCAAAAAAATACTATGAAGAATATTAGGAGTTAGTTAGAAGGAATCGAAACAAGGTTTAAGTCAGAGGAAGTTGAGTATGACTAGTTAAAGATAGAGATAGATTCCTTGAAGGTTAAGCATGAGTAGCTCATAGAAAAAATAAGAAAGTTTGAGAGAGAGAATTAGAAGTTATAAAAATTCAAGATTACTAACATGAAAATACCAATCTAGTAGCCCAATGCTATAAGTCATCATGGAACCATTGTATGTACATAAATGTTGTTTGCTACATCTATCACAATATAAGACACATTACAAGATTTTGATCTAATAGAGTTAAAATTTCCACAATATTCAACAAGACATTAATATCCTATAATTTGTAAGAAGGATCAAACATTAGTATGGAAACTAAATCAAGTTAGGATGGATCATATTGAGTTCAAGAGGCAAGATGGACTATTTGTCAAGGAGGAACAAAAGACCAAAAAGGATTCTATGCTAGCTCTAAATACCTTTCACACTCAATATGAAGGCATGAAATTGTATATATATAGTGGTTACTCAATCCACATGACATGAAATAGAAAAAAATTCATCTCATTAAAGAAGAATGTTGTAGGAATAGTGAGGTTTGGAGATAACACAACTGCCAATATAGTTGGAAAGGGTGTCTTGAGTTTGGAAAATAGAAAGAATAAGACATAAAATGTGTTGTATGTGTAAGGTTTGAAACATAATATTATTATTTTAATTCAAATGTGCAATAAATGGCACACACACACACTAACCTTTCATGACATAGAGTGTGAGATAAGGAGAGCTAAATCAAGAAGGCTAATTACCAATGCCAAAAAGATTGAAAAAAACCTATATGTATTGAATTAGATAAATAAGGAGATGTTATTCATGAGAAAGATAGATGAAATTTGGAAATGGCACAAAATTTTAAGTCACCTAAACTTTTACAACCTATTCAATATTAGCACTAAGAAGTCTGTGAAGAACATGCCTAAGATCATCAAACCTACAAACATACTTTGTAAGGCATGTCAACATGGTAAGCAGACTAGAAGAAGGTTCAAGTCTAAGGAGTACTCTAATACAAGACCCTTAGATTTAATACACACTAATCTCTATGGGCCTATAATAATTTAAAGCATGCAAGGAGACAATTAATTAATGTTAATGTTTAATGATTACCAAGAATGACTTGGGTTACATTCTTGAAATAAAAATCAAAAGCTCTTGAGAAGTTCAAGGCACTTGTTAAGAATGATAAGAATTAGAATATCAAGTGTCTAAGATCTAATAGAGAAAGAGTGTTTTGGTCTAATGAGTTTTATGACTTTTATGAGGTTCATGGAATAAGGAGATAATCTTAAGCAACTAGGAAACCTTAGAAAAATGGGGGTAGTAGAAAGGAAGAATATGATAGTCCAAGAGATGGCTAGAGCTATGCTAAATGAGTCTATATTATCTAATGGATATTCGAGAGAGGTAGTAAGAATTAATGTCTACATTTTAAATAAAGAACAAATAAGAACTAATAGAAACAAGACTCCTTATGAACTATGAAAGGGTAGACCTACCAATGTGGAACACTTTAGAGTGTTTGGGAGAAAATGTTTCATCAAAAGAGATGATGAAGACTTGGGAAAGTTTGATTCCAGACCTGATGAAGGAATATTCTTAGGATACTATTTAATTAGATCAGCCTATAGATGTTATAACAAGAGACTACAAAATATAATGGAAAACTCTAATGTGAAGATTGATGAGACAAGGAAATCTCACTCATAGTAAAAGAACACTTTAGATAATCTAGACTTCAAGAATGAAGAGGATACTATAGAGGTTGATGAAGAATGATAAGAAGTTAAAGAGAGATATGAATCAAAAGGACCCTCAAGGTAGATTTAAAGAGATCACCTTGAATCTCAAATCATTATCAATAAAAATGGAGGTATGCAAACAAGGAGAAGACTGATAAGTAATCTAAATCAAGAGAATGTTTCTATATTATCCAAGATTGAGCTGAAGATTATTATGTAATCAAGCAAAGACAAATTTTGTATAGGTGATATGAATGAGGAGTTAGACCAAATAGAGAATAATGATACTTGGGAACTAGTTCCTGGGCCTAAAGACAAGAATGCCATTAGAATAAAATGGGTGTTTAGAAACAAATTGAATGAATATGGATTAGTCACTAGGAATAAGGCTAGATTGGTATGCAAGGGATATGCACAAGTTAAAGGGGTAGAATTTGAGGAGAAATTTGTACAAATATAAATATTAGAGGCCATTATATTATATCTAGAATTTTTAGGTTCAAATGATTAAAGGTATACCAAATGGATGTCAAATCTACCTTTTTGAATGGGAATTTAGAAGAATTGTACATTGAGAAACCTAAAGGGTTCTCACTATTAGATGACAAAGACTATGCTTTTATATTGAAAAAGGATCTCTATGGTATAAATCAAGATACTATAGCTTGGTATGTTAGGTTAGACATGTATCTATTAGATCAAGGTTTCAAAATAAGAGTTGAAGATAGTAATCTATACATCAAGATAAAATATGACCATCAACTGATAGTAGATGTCTATGTGGATGACATCATCTTTAGTGGAAATAATGAGAATATGACCAAGGCCTTTATGGAGGTGATGAATAAATAATTTGAGATGTCCATTCTAGGATAAATATCATTCTTTATTGGGTTTTAAATCACTCAATATAAAAAAGGTATATTTATCTCACAAGATAAGTACATAAAAGAGATGTTGAATAAGTTTGAGATGGAATATTACAAGGTAGTTAATACACCCATGATAATAGTATGTAAGTTAATAAATGAATATGATTATTATAAGGTTAATTAAATGTCATATATGTCAATGATTGGAAGTTTATTTTACACTACTACCTTTAGACCTAACATCATCCAAGTAGTAGGTCTTGTGAGAAGGTTTTAAGCAGATGCAAAAGAGAATCATCTACAAGAAGTCAAAAAGGATACTCAAGTATCTCAATGGGAATATGAAATATGTATTATGGTATTAAATAAGTAAGGAGTTAAATTTTATAGCCTACACATATGCATATTGGATAGGGAGTATAGATGATTGGAAGAGTACTAGTGGAGGAGCTTTCTTCTTATGTGGGTGCCTAGTTTCATTTATAAGTAATAAGCAACCATCAATATCTTTGTACAATTATGAGTCTGAGTTTATTATATAATATTCAAGTTTTACTAAATTCATTTAGATGAGGAAAACCCTAAAATACTAAAAGGTGGATTATGATGGTCCTAGTCCCATCTATTATGACAATACAAGTGTTATAAGCATCTCAAAGAACCCTATCATGCACTCAAGGACTATTGCAAGTTATCATTGATGTCACATATTTGTGTATGGTCATTTATGTAAAAATAATAATGAGGTATGGTGATCCATTAAAATTTCTTGTGATACATAGTGAGGAATGATGAAATGAGTGATTACAGGTCTTTGATGAAGGATGATGTCAAGAAGTGATGAGAAGGCTTGAGCATGGGATATCTTATCTGGTGAAAGAAGAAGTATGATGGTTCTAGGAGATTAATACATAGAGGAATAAGAGTATGTTTAAGGAAATTTTAACATGTATTTGAGGAATTTAACCACCCAAGTATGTTTCATAGTATGACTCCAAAGAGGTATAAGACATAGTAGGTATATGTGATTAGACTAGAGTCATGATAATAATAATATAGGTATATATGAGATTTAAGTTGTGAAAAATAGTGGTAGATGATATGAGTTAATGTTGGATAGTGTGTCAAACATGAGTAAAAGGAAAATAATCATTCAAAATAACTCCAATGTCAAGTATTGATGTTTAGTCCTTGTATGAGAGACCTAGTGTGAAGGCACAAACTTGGTAGCTTTTTGAGAAAATAAGTGTAGGACCTATGTGAACATGGATGGAAATATGTGATCATGGTATGAGTACATTTGAAATGTGTTTGAGGTTTTGAGACCAATTTAAGATGTTTTCAAGTGTTTTCAAAGACCAATCATAACTGGTAGTTCAAAGACCTAATGTGCACAGAGACCTAGTATGGCCAAATGAAGGGTCAGGTTGAGTTTTAAAAATTATATAGAAGATTTTATAATTTATTAAGGTTTTATAGGGTATTTAAATGGTTTTTAATAAGTATAAGGTCCTGTATTTAAGGTGAAATGAATAAAACACATTTTGAGGTCTCTTGTGCATGCATAATGAAGAGAAAAGATCTCAAGAAGGAACTTTAGATGCTCATTGGAATGTGTGGAATATTCATGGGAATGTAATAGTTTTTGGAGAGATTTAAAATTATCATAAGTTTTTAAAATCATTATGAAGTGGTTTAAGGGACAAATCTCTATGAACAAATGTTAAGGTAAACTGGTCTAAAACCCTCATATTAATTTGATGGTGAATTTATTGTTGGAAAGTGCCCAAAATAAATAGTTGAGGATAATTTTATGATTTTATGTGGTATATTACTCCATCAGGGATCTCCAGGTGGTAGTGGTTTGATAGGATAGTGAGTAGAACCTACATAAAATTTCTTATTTCTAAAGATTTTGATTGTACAAGTAGGGTTGACTAGGTCAATACACACAAGTGGATGGAGGTTGAATTAAAAGATGCATTATTTATTTACATGGTTTTTTATATAAAATATATATCATATTTATCAGCTATTTTGGTCAATTAATTTGACTTATTGCTAAACTGGCAAACAATAAAAATAGTGAAAAAACTAGTCAGAGTGGGAATCGGGTTAGGGATTAGTTTTAGATGATTAGGGATGAATAAAATTATTTGGGTTTTTTATTTAATACCTGTACCTAAATTTAACTTGGATTATAAATTTTTAATATGATCACATATAGGCAAGAAAGTGCTCTCAAAATGGCTTATCTAAATGGAGATGGACAATGAAAGAGTAAGTTTTAGAGTTTGATCTATATGTTCCATATATGTCATTATACCTCTATAAATTTGTGTTTTAATTTTTTATAAGGTTGAATTAAGGTCATTTAAATTCATTATAATATCATTTAATTACCTTTTCAAGTACTATAATTAGCTTTCTTCATGATTGTGTCTTTGAAGCACTCAGGCAATTTGAGTAGTCATCTTGCAAAGATGAATTGGAGCTATTTTGATAAGAGTTAAATAATATATTAAATATGAGGATGTTATAAAATTATAAAATTTTAATTTTAATTTTTTTTAACTCATTATAATTACATATGATGATGTTGGTGATCAAATATTATTGACTATACTTTGGCAGTGTTTGACCGTTCTAGGTGGTCATGTTGTAATAGGTGGTTTGAGGCATTTTGGCCTATTTGGTGATGTCAAATAGTCATAGTGATGACTATAAGGTCATAAATTATATTTTATTATAATATTTTTATATTATTTACTTTATACTTTTTTTTGTGAGATAGATTTTCAGGCAGTGAAAAGGCATAATGGCGAGTAGGCCTAATGTCATGGTTCAAGTGGCAAGTTAGAATAAAAAGTGGAATGGAGATATGAGGATTTATCAAGGTTATATTTAATAAATATTTTATGTTTGTAAATAATTTATAAATACTCAATATGGTCCAATAGGTCATAAGTGTAATGTGTGCTTAAGATAGACCTAATTGCATTAGGTCTCTTTTAAGCCTAATGGAGGTCTTGGCCCTTAAGGGGTATGACCAACATATAGAATTATTTTATAAATTATGAAAATTATTATATGACCTATTTAAATTTAAATTTAAGTGTGGAATTATGTTTGGCTTACCAATATGGGTGGGGCCTAATGTTTGGTATAAAAGCAAGGCCTAATTGGCCTATTTGAGCTAGTTAGAGTGTGGACTTAAGAAAATAAAAGAGATAAATATAGGATAAGAGGTAGGTAATGAATAAAATAAAAGGGATAAAATAACATTAATGAACACTCATTAAATATTTTTCAAGTATATGACAAGGTCAAGTGACCTAATGAGCCTAGAAGAGGCATGTTGAGTGAGTAAGCCTAGAAGGTTATTTGAGAGAGGTAGAAGGTTGAAGTGAGTTGAATGAGGTGAGATAAAATCATTAGATTAATAATAGGAGTGTTAAATGTGTATTAAAAATATATTAATGAATATAGATAATATAAAAATCTTAATAATAAGTCATCATCAGTTGAGAGATCAATAAGGTGTCTTAAGGTGATCAAACTTGTCTTGGCTAGGTTAGTGCTTAGTCAAGAAATGATTTAGATATAAATCATATGTTTTATCTTAAATAAGTGTTATTTAAGTGTTTGGGTTATTTAAATATCACTTAATGGGTTTTATCCTCCTTGAAAGTTGGATATTTCTGAAGGACTAGCTAGGTTTGTACCTAACTAGTGAGGGGTTGGTGCCTCACTAAATGTTGTTTCATTGCTTATAAGAAAATAGTCCATATAATGTGATAATGGGTTTTATATCCTATTATTGGGACCAAAATATCCTATTTTTTTCTACTTTACAAAATAGGGACCCTTGATAATGTTTCAAAACATTTGTATCCTAGTCTAGCTTTCATGAGGTTATTTTAATTAGAAGTTGAAGATCACCCAACTAAAAAGGGATAGGTAATTACATGTTTAATTATGATTTATGAGATAACCCTAATTATGATTACCCTTAGATGGATAAGTGTAGGTTTCATGGAGGAAGGAAAGGTTCCTAAACAAATACCCTAAGGGTTTAAATTCAAATTTTCGTGGAAGAAAATTTAGTGAGAATTGGTATTTTTAAAAAGACCCTAAGTTTAATTTTACATTAAGGCTCAGTTATGTTTTCAAAAATGCCTAAATTTTGACATAAAATTATACTTAAGTCCCCTTTTATGTTCCTTCCCCCTTTTAAATTCCTCCTAACCTCATTAAATGTTATTTCCACAAGCCCCTTTTCATCCTAGACTAAGACATTATCAATGTTTAGCCTAAGTTTTAATCCTAAAACATCTTGGTATTTTGTAAACATGGATGAAACCTTGAGGATCCTAAAATTTATTTTGAATCACTACACATGTCATACTCTAATTTTATGTCTTAACTTAGATGTATATCTAATAGTCCTCACTTCATCAGAGTCCTAATCTAATGGCGTGAGATCATCCTAGGATAGACTATGCACTAAACCCCACTGACTATACAAGTTTATATGGAATTTATTTTATTGACCTTACTCCCATCATTTGACATTTTTGAGGATTCCAATTGATGTTAGTGAGGCCTTCAAAATAGACCCCATTAAAAATGTTATCCTTAGCCTAAAAGGGGACCTTATAAACATTTAAACCTTAGACTTATAACATTAAAACTTAGACCATAGTGTGTTTTAATACTATTAATCTAAGGTTAACCCCTCAAATTAATCCTATATTCATCATATACTAGCTTAGTGTTCATTCATCTTATAAGATATAACTATCTATGCTTAATTGATGACCTTGATCCAACAATATGAGATCAAAGAGACCTAAAGCTAAGCCAATTAGTTAAGACCTCTTAGATCATGATCAATGGTTCATGTTCATCACCTAGCTTGATCCAATGGACCATATCAACACCAAACTCTAGACTACACCAAGAACATGATACATGACACACTATCATTTAGCCAAAGAAACCTTATGAGCTTAAATTTGATAATCATGCTCCCATAATTTTACATTCATGAGGACATCTTTAACATTAAAAAAACATCAAATTTAACCATAGCCAATCTCTCAACCAATCAACTTTGACCTCATTGATCATGATCGATGGTTCTCACTTGATCACTGATCTTGATCCAATATCATGAAGTGAAGGTGAACTTTTCAACTAAGGACCCTAGATCCTGATAGCTTGACATGTGGATGAACCACATCTAGTCAATTTCTAAGGAAGCTAGAATGCACCACTTGGCATAACTAAATCATCTAGGATCCAAGTGACCAATCAAAAAGGACCTCTAAGATCTTAATCAAAGGCTCACATTCATCTTAGGATCTTGACCTAATGAAGTGACATAAAAGGCTTTATTTAAAAGCCAATAATAAATTTTCAATTGGATTCCCATAGGAGTGCCATAAGAACAAGCTTAAACAAGTCCATGTAAGCACCATGTAAGCACTAAAAGACACTCTTAATATTTGACTTGCCCAAAAATATAGGATTTACATAAGTGGTGCCATCCATAAGATCTAATACATGAATACATTTACAAAAGTCCTCACCTTCACCATTAAAGCCTCAAAAACCCTACTAGAGTAGTTTAAATCCCTATACCTTAACTTAAAGCCTTAAAACTTGATTATTAAGGACACAACTACATTAAATAAGCTTGAATTTTCATCTTGAGCATCAAAACCAATCATATTCCAATGTAATTGAGATCATGGTAGCAGTAAGGAAATAGTGGAAAGAAGAGGCATACATGTATCTATCTATGGACCATGAAGGGAGGCACTTTGGAGATACTCAATTGGACATAGAGCATTGGCCAATGGCATAAAGAACTGGTCCATGATTTTCTTTAGAATTGAGGAGTTGTAACTTCTATCATCTAGTGAGAAAAGGGTGATAGTCACCAAGAGAAAGTTTGAGGACCTAGTTATAATTCAAATGATAGGTCTTCATCAAGCTGCTACTAAGCCTGAGGTATTACATTGTATTGACATCCATGTACCCTTTTTTGTTGATTATATAATATATAATGACTAGATCATCAAAAGAGGGTCAATCAAATTTTCCTATATTACTTGAGTAGCTTTTGAAGGCTACTACAAGCTCCCTAGAGCTCACATAGACCTCACCTCCATCAAAGAATGGACTACCCAACATAATCTAGATCCTATCCTGAGACCTTAGTTAATCCACAGAACTCATGTAGCCAATTACCATGATGGTAAAATACCTATAATTTAATTTATATAAGGGATTAGGATAATTATGACCCTATTATGTAGAGCTTCATGGGTAACCACCATAACATATTTAAACACCAGGTGGGTTCCTTACATTTACTTCATGGTGGAAGAGAAACTGACTCTACCCATTAGAGAGCTAATTAGCATCCACTTGGGGATATAATTTTATGGCATTAAGAGAAGGAAAATATAATAAATAACCATGATGCCATATATATTGGACTCATTAATGAAACCCACTTATATTCTTGGTATCAAGAATTGGTCCTCTCATAGCAGAATCACTATATCCCACCTTTACTCCAAGATATACATCTTCAAGTATAGGGATCATATGAAATTCATTTATGACTACATATATCCCACATTATCTTAGAACATCATAGGTAACCCCCTGCCTAGGATACACCGTCTTATCAATAAGTATGTTGAACTCATGGGAGATATTTGGTACTATCTAGATTACACCATTATCAAAATAAAAGGGATCTTGACCCAACCATTTAGGTTGCCTATCTATGTCCCCCTCAAGTTGGTTGAGCAATAAATTTCTCACCAAATCTTCCAAGGAATTTATAATGTTTGTAGGGAGAAAAGGAAGGGTATTTTGTATCCCTTTCCATTCTTGATAAGGAAAACTTTGATTTAAGACTAGAAAAAATTGGGCATCATGTCTAGACATAGGGATGCCTTCTACTTTCAGAAGCATGACCTAAAGGAATGTGACCTTAATAGTAAGGTTGTCCCTCATTTTTAGTCAAATAAACTAACCAAAGTAACCTAAGAGCATAGGTTTGGTCTATATGACCATTTTTACACCAAAGCTACAAACTTTGAGGAATTCCTTGCTAGGTGCAAACATCATGATTTCAAGCTTGAACATAGACTACAAAAAGAGGAGAAACTAGCTAGAGAGAGATGGAAAATGAACCCATTATAGTATCATATACTACCTTCCACTTATAGTGCACCTCAAAGTCAGCCACAATAGTAAGCACTCTAAATTAAAGGACCTGGTGAGAAGAAAGTAGAAGAAAGGCTAGGAGAGGGCCCTTCATCATCAGCACAACCTCCAAAACCATCTTCTCTAGTGGAACACAATGATATGGTTTCCATAGAACCATATGATATGATGGAAGAATTATTAAAATAACTTGCAGAGACCTATGGGTCTAATCAAGAAGATGAAGGAGCCACAACTAAGGTGGCATAAATTGAATGAAATAGGTGAGGAAGAGAAGGGAAAAGAAGTGGTATTGGAATTGGTCCCTATCACACAAAAGAAGAGGGAATATGAGTTGGCCCTTGTCCCTAGGTCCTCAAAAATACCAAAGGTGGCATGGACCCATCCCACTAGTGAAGTAAATTTATTCAGTGATGAGTTTCCCATACATGGACCTATCATTCCTAACTAGTTTATATATAGGAAATTACAAAAGGTTCCTTCCCAATCACACTCACTAGAAATTACCATCTTTATAGGTGGAGATCCCCATAACAATGTCAAACCCTAAATCAAGGATCTCATGAAGGAGCAAGAGGAAAGAAGAATTGTTCAAGTAGCCAAATAAAGTGGCAAGAAAATAAAAGATCCAAGAGCATCAAGTGGAACTAGGATTGAAACCCTAGAGACACCCAAACTCTCTGAACTAGTAGCCAATGTCATGTATAATCTAGATAAAATAGGGTTTAAAAGGGTGACAACTAAGAAAACTACCATTGGAACTAAGGAGTTCACCTTTCAAAAAGTGGAACTTTTTATAGGCCTAACTCTTATATAAGGGTAGGTAACAGGGGAACATCCCATACATCAAGAGGATGTGTCAAGTTTTTTGGTGACCCAATTAGAAATGACCTTGGTTGGAATCAAGGTGATGTAATAGAGGATTACCAATATAGAAAAGGAGAATAAAGTCTTGGAGGCATGGGTTACACTTCTAGTCCTTGAGGATAAAATGAAACTAATGAATAAGTCTTTCTATGACACATTTGAAGGGTTAAAGGCCCTGAAGCTCAAATTGAATACCTTGACACATGAAATTAGGAAATAATAAGCATTAATCACTCAATGGAAAAACTCTAGAGATTAGGCAACTAAATTGTTTAATATCCATAACACAAAGTAGGTCCAAGGCATCAATATCATCAAGTTAAAGCATTTCCATGCCATCCTAAGAGTCATTGAAGATAAGATATTAGAATTGAGAAACTAGTGTGATAGTTTAAATAGGTTCATGGAAGAGGATAGAGGCTTGATAGCAAGGATGGAGAAGCTCTTGAAGGCACTATTGGCAAACCCTTCTTAGACCAATTTTACAAGCCTGATGGATGATGAAGAATTTAGTGAAGGGTTAATACCTTCTTCCAAAACATCAAAGACAACCAAGTTTAGCTTGTTAAAGATAATCAAAATGTCATTGATATCATGATTACATTAGGGAAGTAGATTATAGAGTCCCAATGAATTTGAGAACTTAAAGCTAAGAGTGACAAAGAATTTAACACATTGGCAGGTCAAGAAGAGGATTGTTAGATGAATCTTGTAGTAGATTTTGAGCTAATTAGAGAACAATTTAATAAAGTGAAGATCGTACTTAAGTAGCAACCAAAGGGACCCACCAATAACATAAAAGAATATTCTTTTATAATATATATGCTAGTCTATTAGCATATATTATTCTTTTTATCAAATTTACCATGGAAAGCCTTTTGCATTGTAATATTTATATTAGGGATAATTGTCCCTATCATACACATGGATATTTTGAAAATATAACTAGTAAACCACCTATGTTCCCTATAAATAGGCAATAGTTACCATTTTGTAAAGAGAGAGACTCTGAGCAATTTATATACAAGAGAGAAATTAATATAACTAAGGAATTATTAAAAGATTGTCTGAATAGTTTGTTGAAAGCCAATGATGTCTCTTAATTGCATGTTATTGTCTTAAATTTGAATGGTTCTCTACATTTTGAGCTATATTTTCTATCATAGTGATATTAATTTATGCTAATGCTAGATTAACTAAAAATATCTCAGGTATACTTCATTTTATTTGCTCTGCATTTGGATGTGCATATGCTATTTAGGTTATAGTAGCAAACTTTTAAAGCAAACTTGGTTCTTACTTGTGGTTTATATATCTCCTTTGAAGCTTGCCTGGTTTATGATGCAATATGATTTTCTATTATTTTACACCACAAATTGGTTTATGTATGCTCAAAGTAATTAGAAATTTATCATAATATTTGAAAGGGGAGCTTGCAATCACGTTATATTTTCTACCTTACCCTTATTTTTCTATTTTATTTATCAAAACTCATGTAGTTTGAAGATCATTGTTAATATCCATTTAGATTAACTTGTTGGCTAGAAATATCATAAAGATCTAGACCTTAGTGGCTCCTAACCACCAAATTAAATAAATATTGTGGATATTTCATGTAATTTGCTTCTATTCCACCAAAAACATCATATAATTATCAAAAAATACAACTCATGCCTTGGATTCTTTGAATCCTAAAATGAGAAGTGTTCATCAACACTAAAGAGCACCTATGAGGTAATTATAAGCATTAATAAGAAGCTCCTTCTAGTACTAGAAGGAGGTCCTGAGGGTTAATTGTGATATTTCTTATGTTAAATTTAAAGGATTCTTAACCCTTATGAGTGGTTCTTCACTCTAAGTGCAAAGATGCTTGATCTAGGTGGTTTCTCACCTATCTTTGCACTTTTTTAGGCAAAGATATTACTTCTCTGCAAGGAAATAGTTAAATTCTTGTAAGATAGCTTCAATATTTAAGAATTCATAGTATTTGAAATTATAATGATTTATTTTGGTTGAATATTGACAATTCTTGGTGAATATTGAATTTATTTGAGTCATAAGTTGTAAAGAATGGCCATATTTGAATAATTAAACACACATTTGAGCTTACTTAGTCAAATATCAATGTATTTTGTTCCTCTATGAGAAAATATTCAATAAAATAGGATTAGTGTGTATATTGATTTCAATTCTTTGTAAATTCTAACTTGTTACACCATATTTCAAACATGATCCTTAATCTTCAAGCTAGAATTGCCAATGATTAGGACCAAATCACATTAAAAGACAAGATAACCATTACTCAAGCTAAAGGCACATAGAAAAACTAGGAAAGATGTAGGTGTTCCAAGTCTCTACCATCTTCACCCTTATAAGGGGTTCCTGTGTTCAATTTTCATTAAAATATGACATGGCTTGGAAGTTCCCCCATTAATATACCAGGTATAGTTCATGACTTTACTCATAATCCTAAAGAGTACTTGCCAATATTTAGTCCAATTGGTGTTGCAGCTATATAAGAACATGTTAAATCTTTCAAGGATGCCTTAAGGTTATTAAATGTCATCCATGAAGATGTAGCTTGTAGATTATTTATTTTTACATTCAAAGATGATACATATGAACGCTTCCTTAATTTTATTAATAATTGTATTACCTCATGGAATAATTTTGACACTATATTTATTGATCAATTTGGGAAGATCATAATCCCCTATGTCATTTATCACCAATTTACAACCATTAAGAGAGATGATAATGAGCCCATTAGATCCTTCAATGCCAAGTTCTAAAAAATGTTCAGTCATACCATGGATCCATATAAGCCTAATGAGGATTTATCTCTAGAAGTTTATAAATATGTATTAGGCCCCATAAATTTTGTGTTTTTTTAAAAAAGAGATTTCCCAGCTATCAACACATTGGCCAAAGATTATTCTAAAGTAGTCATTATTAGTGACCAAATTCATCCTCAAGGATAGATGGTTTATTCTATCCCAAATGTTAATCCTTAGATGCCTACATTAAACCTTTTCCCAAATAATAACCAAAATACTATAGCATTAAACCAACTCCCTACTCTAAATGTATTACCTAATATCCATGTTGCTCCTAATCAAAACCTAAGTTTTTTGAGTCATCGAGTTACTAATGGATTTCACACCCATGGCTAAAAGGATTTAGTACTTGTGAATGGTTCTAACAATAACCAAGTCCAAAATTCTAAGACCCCAAATAATGATAATGAATCTATACTAAATATGGTTTAGAAGCTTAGCACATATTTCTTGTGATTGCAAAAGCAAGTTGGCAATGATAATGAAAACTTTGGAAGGAACTTTACCTTACAAAAGTTCAACAGGCCTAGAAATAGATTTCAAAATGATAGTTTCTACAATAATAAAGCCAATGAGACTTCCTCTAGCAAGAATATAATGGATATTAATCTCATTGATATTGCCTTGCTAGACTATTGTAGGGTGCATTCTATCTCTAAACATGGTGAGATTAATTGCATTGAGCTCTAAAAATCCTTTGAATATTTCCAAGAAGAGCTTGGCACATTTGAAGTAGTCCCAAACAAAAATACTACTATAAATTCTTTTGGATCCAAGACATCTAACCAAGTGCACATGGTAGAGACATTTCAATTGTCTTTCCAAGAAGATAATGAGCCTAAGAATATCCCTAAAGAGATTCAAGAATTTCATCAATTCTTGAAGACATACCCTCTAAGAAATAGAGAACAAAAGTAGCCATTAAATACTTCAACCTCCTAAAAAATTATAGGATTCCTCTAGACACTACATCAAATAATGATCCTGAACCACCTAAGGGCAGTTCTTCCAAACCTACTACTAAACGTTCATGAAAAACTAGTTATAACATTGTGGAAGATATGAAAAAGATCAAAGCCAATATTACTCTACATGAGATAACTTAGATTACAGAACAAAGAGATTTAATCTTGGAATCCTTGTCCAAAAAACCTAGGAAGACTCCTAAGAGTGATAGTGCAAATGTGACTATGCAAGTAACCAAAATAGAGTCCCCACCCTTCTTACTTATAGTTATGATATTTTGGAAGAATGTTTGATAATTAACTTTTATATTTTGGAGCCTCAACTAACATCATGTTTTTTGGGATATGTGAACAACTTGGGTTGACCCTAATCAAGTCTGATAGGGTGGTCACATAATTGGACAAGTCAAGAGTCAAAGTCATTGGGGAGTTATTGAATGTACATATGTAGTTGGCTAATGAACCAAGGGTTTAACAATTCATTGACATACAAGTGGTGGATATTACTAGTACTTATGGATTGCTCTTGAGTAGATAATGGACTAAGGCCTTGAATGAACACATATGTACTGACTAACCCCACTTATGGTTGCCTTGGAAAGGTGTGCCAAATTAAATAAGGGTATAAAGAGAACTAAAGATGAGACACATGATAATATAATATAATTTTTTCAATGAAAAGGTAAACTTCCTTGGCTTTGATCTAGGAGTTTTCACTTTAGATACTACAAAAGAGCATAGTTTCAAAGACCCTCTTGTGCTTAGCCTATGGAAGTTGTATGTTGATGGTGCCAAGTGCAAATTAGGATCAGGGGATAATATTGTATTGATAGACTCTATAAAATAGTAAAATCATGAATCCTATAGGTTACAATTCCCATGCACAAATAATTTAGCTGAGTATGAAGCTCTCATTTTAGGATTACAACCTATTATTTATCATAAAGCTTGGTAACTTCTTGTTTATGGGGATTCTAAACTGGTTTCCAATCAAGTAAAGAGCAAGTATCAATGCAAGCTATCTTACCTTAAGAGGTACAAGTTTAGAGTTTGGGACTTGATGGAATATTTTAATGCTTTCAACATCATGTATATCCTTAGAGAAGAAAACAAAGATATTGATGAGCTAGCCTCTATTGTAGCTAACCTTATGCTAAATCATGACTCCCCTAACTTTGGCATTGAGCTAGTGTTATGCCCCTTAGTCCTTTATAATATGAATCACTTTCAAGTCTTCTATTATGATCAACAAATTCTAGATTTCTTGACGAATTTTAGATCTTTTAAAGCTCACATCATTAATGAAGCTGATGAAAGTTATCCTAAAAGAGAACTTAATGGTAAAGTCATCCAATTGAGTGATAATAAGATACCTAAAGGAATGATATAATTAGAAAGGATATTTGACCATGACAATATTGTTAGGGTACCTAAAGTACCCAAGGTAAATGGTAAGGAATATCATGCAATGGATCCTCGCTCACATGATCAACCCAAACAAGTAAACATAGGAAAGACTTATATTGAAATGGAAAATAGAAAGTCTAGGGAGATACTTAAAAAGTATAAATATGTAATTGCTTTGTCCTATGAAGATCTAAAAATATTTGATCCAAGGGTTATTACTCATACTATACCTCTCAAGGAGAATTGAAAACCTTTCAAATATAAACAAAGGCTAGTAAATGCTATCTTAGAACCCATGATATTTAAAGAGGTCAAGAAGCTACTAGATGCAAGGATTGTGTTTCTTAATAGGCACTCCACTTTAGTTACCAACTTGGTCCCAATCAGAAAGAAGAATGGGGAAGTAAGATTGTGTATAGACTTTAGAAATTTGAATAGAGCATCTAAAAATGATAATTACCCTTACCTTCTCTTGACCAAGTCATCCAATTTTTTTAGGATTGGTCATGATGTATTTTTTGGATACAACCAAGTAATTGTTGCTCAAGAAAAAGGGATGAAGATAACTTTCAATACCAAGTGCAGAACTTATGCTTAGAAAATAATGTCATTTGGATTGATTAATGTAGGAGCCACCTTTTAGAGGGCCATGGACCATGATTTATAAGGTCTAATGGGAAAATGCATCATCATATACATGGATGATCTTAGAGTGTTCTCAAAGAACAGAGAGGACCATTTCATGTACTTAAAGCAAGTGTTTGAAAGGTGTAAGAAGTATGGTATGTCTCTCAACCTCAAGAAAAACATCTTTTATGTCACTAAAGGAAATTTACTATGGCATGTCATCACCAAAGAAGGTATTTCCATAGATACTGATAGAATGGAAGCCATTTCAAAGATTGATCTACCTAACAGTCAAAAGGAACTAAAGTCATTCTTTGGTAAAATTAATTTCATGAGGAAGTTCATCTCAAGCTTTGTTGAGATTGTCAGACCTCTGAATGATATGCTTAAGAAAGATGCTAAAATTTCTTGAGGTGAAGAATCCAAGAAAGTTTATACTAACATCAAAAGGGAAATCAATCAATCCCTAGTCTTGATAAGTCCTAACTTCTCAAAGGAATTTTACTTGTATTCATTTGATTCTATCCACACCATGGTTGCAGTCTTAACTCAAAAGGTGGATGGAAATGACCACCCTATAGCCTTCATGATCACCACTTTCAAAAATGTAGAGGTAAACTATTCTTTGATTGATAAGTAGGCCTATGCACGGGTGAAGGCAATGAAAAAATTTAGGCATTACATCCTTATAAATAAGGTTCATGCCATCTTACCAGACCTTGCCACAAAACTTATGTTAATTCAGAATGAGCTTGGGGGAAGAAGAGGTAAGTGGATGGTAATACTATAAGAGTATGATATAGAGATGAAGATTTCCAAATTAGTGAAATGGTAGGGCCTAGTCTAGATGATTACCAATGCTAATCCCAAACTTCATGTCATGCAAGTGGATCAACAAAAATTCTATCCCAATGAATGGTATGACTCTTTAATACATATTCTCATCAAAGGTAGTTGTCCCCAAGGACTCACCAGAGAACAAAGGAGATCCTTAAGTCTCAAAGCATCTCATTACCTCATCAAATATGGAGTCATTTATAGGAAGAAATTTGAAGGGATCTACTTAACATATGTGTCTAAGGAAGAGGCTTCTCAAATCATGTCTAATTTTCACGAAAAGTTAGGCAGTGGACATCCTTTAAGAAAAACCATAGCCCATAAGATTCTCAAGGCTAGGTACTATCAACCCAACATTTTTAGGGATGATCATAAACATGTGAGAGTGTTCCATTCATGCCAAATTTTTAGCACAAAAGAGCCAAAGGTAGCTATGCCTTTACAACCTATGATGGTAGACAAACCTTTTGCATAATGGGGATTATAATTTGTAGGAGTTATTAATCTTAATTCCTTTAAGGCCATAAGTATGTCCTAACTACTACATATTATTACATAAGGTAGATTTAATCTATAACCACCAAATAATGTAGGATAGAACAAGTGATCAACTTCTTGGAAGAAAATATTTGCACCAGATTTGGAATCCTAATTTCTTTAGTTTATGACAATGGGTCTGCATTCATATCTATTGAAATGACTAAATGGGATTATGATAATGAAATCTCCTTGAAGTTTCCTTTAGTCATTATTCTTAAGGAAATGGAGTTTCTAAATCTACCAATTGGAATCTTATGAAGGTCATCAAAAAGTCTATTCTAGACAAGCCTAGAACATGGCATAAGCTCCTTAAATATGCATTATGGGCTAACAAAATAAGGATCAAGTAGGAACTCAAGGATTCACCATTCCTATTGGTGTATGGCCAAGAACCTATCTTTCCCATCACCCTCAAGTTACCCACGTTCATATTCATAAGGGATTACATGGAAGAAAGCCAAGATTTAGCCAATTCCAAGTTGTTGGACATCATTCAGATGGAGGATGCTAGAGAAAAGGCATTCATACACTTTAGTAGTCATAAGACAACTATGAAAAGGTGGTTTTATAAGATATCCAAGGTGAAAGTTTTTAGACAAGGAGACCTAGTCCTTGTTTGGGACAAGGCATCAAAACCTAAGGGCAAGCATGGTAAGTTTACACCATTGTGGATTGGCTGATAAAAAATTATAAAGTCCTTGGGTAACAACACTTTCAAGTTGAAAGACCTTTAAGGAGAAGAATTCACATTTCCTACTAATGGGAAATACCTCAAGCATTATTTTTATACTACTCCACTAGGGGTCTTCATGAAATAACATTTGTAAGATTGCTTAGAGTTAGAGTCGATAGGCTAGTTAGTTTCCTTTCTTGATTTAGTTTTTTACTTGGATTGTATGTATTTATTTTATTGTGTTTGTTTCTTGTTATCTTCTTTTGTGTTTTGTCCTTTCTTATTGGTTTTGCTCCTTTGTTTTAATAAATTATTGTAGACTATCCTTGCTCAAAATTACTCAAAATTCAAGTATTTTATGTGAAGGCATAAATCCTACACAAGAGGACCTAAGGATATAATATAACATTGTGTTATAATATAGATAATTTAAAAAGACTCACATGGAATTTAGTTACCCCCCCAAGAATCCAAAACATTACCTAAGACCAAATCTCTATTGTAAGAAGAATCATGTATGTGGTAGGAGAGTTTGAAAGTTAAGGCATATGCATGCTTGCACTTAAAACAAATCCTTGTCTGAGATTAAGGTTTCAACTAAAGGTGATTATCCTAAGGCCAAAAAAATTGACCAAATCCTTAAAAATTGGCTATTCCAGCTCCCAACCTTTTTTAAAAAGCAAAAGGACACAAAAAGGGACTTAATGCTAAATCAAAAGATGACAATTCAAAGGTGATTTAGGAAACCTCCATCAAGGATATGGATGCCTAACTGGTAGTGGAGAAAGGCCATGAGGGAAGCTAAAGGTATATATATCATCTTTATGGATGCCTCAATGGCATTAGATCAATGCCCAAGCCTCCCTTGAACTAGGAGAAATTATTCCTAAAAGAATATCTAAATATACTCAAATTCAGATGCAATGGTCAAAAGGATATGAACCTAGATTTTGTTCCCTAAAGTCTCATGATAAAAAATAAGTGGAATCAAATCACACACATAACATGTTTAGGCTCTAACATGAGGATTTTAATTCTACATGTTTGAAGCTTGTTTCAACCTTGAATTGACTTAAGTAATGATATTTGAATCAAAGGAGATAAAGGACTTATCTATTGGTTTAAACCATAGTTTCTAAGTTCTAACATATTTCTATGTTTCCCCTATGAGTTTCCATTGTTGTTGGGACCAACATACCCCATTTTTTCTACTTTACAAAATTGGGACCCTTGTAAATGTTTCAAAACATTTATATCCTAGTCTAGCTTTCATGAGGTTATTATTTTTAGAATTTGAAGATCATCCACCTAAAAAGGGATGGGTCCTTTCATGTTTAATTATGATTAATGAGCTAACCCTACTAATGAATAACCTTGGATGGCTAAGTGTAGGTTTCATAGAGGAAGGTAGGGTTCCTAAGAAAAAACCCTAAGGGTTCAAATTCAATTTTTTATGGGAGAAAATTTAGAGGGAATAGGTCCTTTTAAAAAGACCTTAAGTTTAATTTTACATTAAGCCTTGGTTATGTTTTCAAACATGTCCAAACCTTGAAATAAAATTATACTTAAGTCCCATTTTATGTTCCTTCCCCCTTTTAAATCCCTTCTAAACTCACTAAATTTTATGTCCACAAACTCCTTTTCATCCTAGACTAAGACCTTATCAACATTTATCCTAAGTTTTAATCTTAAAACATCTTGGTGTTTTTTCAACATGGACGATGCCTCAAGGATCCTAAACTTTAGTTTGAATCACTACATGTGTCATGATCTAGTTTTATATCTTAACTTGGATGCATATCTAATAATCCTCACTTCCCGAAAGTCTTGATCTAATGGCATGAGATCATCCTAGGATAGACTATGCACTAAAACCCTCTCACTATAAAAGTTTATATGGTATTTATTTTTATGACCTCACTCCCATAATTTGACATTCATGAGGATGATAATTGATGTTAGTGAGGCCTTCAAAATAAACCCCATCCATAATTTTATCCTTAATCCAAAATAAGACCTTCTAAACATTTAAAACTTAGGATTATCACATTAAAACTTAGACCATAGTGTGTTTTTATACTATTAATCTAAGGTTAGCCCCTCGACTTAAGCCTATGTGCATCATAAACTAACTTAATATTCATGCATCTCATAGGATCCAACTATCCATGTTCTTCCAACGACCTTGATCCAATGGCATGAGATCAAAGATCCTCAAAGTTGAGCCAATTAGATAATACCTCTCATATCATGATCAATGGTTCACATTCATTTCCTAGCTTGATCCAATAGACCACATCAACCCCAAAGTCCTAAGAGCACTGAGAATGTGATGTGTGGCACACTATCATTTAGCTAAAGGAACCTCAGAGCTTAAATTTGATAGTCATGCTTCTATCATTTGATGTTCATAAGGATGTCTTTGACATTAGTGAAAAAATCAAATTTAACCATAACCAACCTCTCAACCAATCAAATTTGTGTTAAGCATTAAATATATTGAGAGGGGGGTGAATTAATATATTATATATCTTATTTCTTAATCTAACTCATTTTCTTTAAGCACTTAACCACACATTCAAGATATGTAATAAAATTGAAACAATAATATGCACCACATGAGAGAGAGAGAGAGAGAGAGAGAGAGAGAGAGAGAGAGAGAGAGAGAGAGAGAGAGAGAGAGAGAGAGAGAGAGAGAGAGAGAGAGAGAGAGAGAGAGAGAGAGCACATTTTTACATGGAAACCCAATGTTGGAAAAACCATGGAGAATAATCTCAAGTCTATGAATGATCACCAACTCAAATTAAAAAGTTTACAAGCACCAACTTACAAGAGTACCAACCCCTTTGTCGAGAACTAACACATCAACTATTTGTGATCACCAACCCATAGGAGCACCAACCCCTTGTAAATATTTGTGAGCACCAAACAATAGGAGCACCAACACCTCTTATGTATAAAACACAACTATCTCTCAATGTTGCTTACTCAACAAATGATAGAACTCTACAATATCTCCTTCTTTTCTCTCGTTGAAAACAAATACAAAACATGCACTCTCTTGCATATTAAAAATGGTTTCTCAAGCCTTTATTTATATCTTTCCAAATGAATTTTGGCATTCACCCTTTGTGACCCTTTAATGCTCATGAAAAACGGCACCAAACTTGCATGACCCTTCATATCCTTGCATTTGAAAAGTCATATGGTGACCCTTCATAAGCAAAATCATCCTTTCCTCTTTTGTCTTTATATTGGTGACTTTTCATAGTCTTGAAAGTGTCTCTTCATGGAAAAATGTGCCATACCCTCTTTTGTCTTCACATGGTGAATCTTGGAATTCCTCAAGATAACTCTTTATGAGAAAATGCATCCCATTCCTCTTTCATCTTTTAGCCCATGACTCTTTTACTTCTCCATGGGCCCTCTTTTGAATTATATAAAACTAAAAATATATTCATTAATATTAAATAAATATTAACACACATTATCCAAGATATGAATATTAAAACCACATTAAATGTAATGGGGCCTTTATGACCAATAATGTTAGACCTTTGACATTAATGAAAATATTTCCAATAATCTCCCCCTTTGTCATTGATGATAACGTCAAACTAAAACTACCACATCCTTAAACCTAAACATACTACCATCTAAAAAACATATAGTAACTCCCCCTTACTATAGTAACTTGTACCTATTTTTGCACTTATACATGTTATTCTCCCCCTTTAACATCAATGATAAAGGGCCTACCTAGAGCTAATACTTATCTCCCCCTCAACTAATGCTAGACCTAAATGGTAGGAAGTAAAAAAAATTACTCCCAACTTTTCTCGTAGTTACTAAAATGTGTATTTTGGTAGTGCTTTTGTGAAAATATCTACAATCTACTCTATACTACTGATATACTCCATCTTAACCTATTGATCTACAGCCTGCTCTCTTAATAAGTTCTATCTAATGAGAGTATGTTTTGTTTATGAATGCATCACTAGATTCTTCAAAATATTAATCAAACTTGTGTTTTCACAAAAAATATAAATAGGTTCATCATATTTTACCTTGATATCTTCCAAAGTTTGCTTCATACAAAGCACTTGAGTATAACACAATACTGCTACAATACATTTTTTTTAGATGTAGAAAGTGATACTAAATTCTAATTTTTGCTTAGCCATAATAATAAGCTATCACCAAGGAAGAAAGCTCCTCCACTTGTATTCTTTCTATCATCCAAGCACCCTACCCAATTTGAATCTGTATAAGCAACCAAAGTGAAATATTTGCTTGTGGGATACCACAATCCACAATCCAATCTCGCCTTGATATATCTAAATATTCTCTTCACCAATTGAACATGACTATCTTTTGGAGTTGACTGATATCTTGAAACCATACCTACTTCATACATGATGTCTAGCCTTGATGCTATCAAATATAAAAGACTACCAATCATAGATCTATACAAAGATTGATTTACAATAGGTGAATCTTCATCCTTGCTCACCTTATTTCCTATACACATTAGTGTGTCAACTGGTACACAATCTTCAAAACCAAATTTATTCAACATTTACTTGGCATATTTACTTTGAGATATGAAAATTCCTTTATCTAACTAAAATATTTTCAATCCTAAAAAAAATAACAATTCTCCAAGCATATACATCTCAAACTATTTTTGATATTATTATAAAATTATTTTATCATCTTTTCAATGTTTCCTCTAAAAATGATGTCATCAACATATACCACAACAATCAATTGATGCTCACCTTATGTTTTGATGTAGACATTACTATCAACAAATCCTCTCTTGAAACCTTAATTCTACAGGTACTTATCAAGTCTTACATACCAAGCTCTGGTAGCTTGTTTCAATCCATATAATTCTTTCTTCAATCTACATACATGGCTACTAATATTTGAGAGAATAAATCCCTCAAGATGCTCAATGTAGACCTCTTCTTCTAGATTCCCATTTAGGAAGGTAGATTTGACATCTATCTAAAACACTTTGAAAATTTTAAACACTAAATATGCAAGAAACATTCTAATAGCCTCTAACCTTACCACTAGTACAAAAGTTTCTTCAAAATCTATTACCTTAATTTGAGCATATCATTTACATACTAATCTTTCTTTATTCCTAGTCACTTCTCCATTTTCATTCAATTTATTTCTATAAACCCATTTTGTTCCTATCACATTATGATATTTTGGTCTAGGCACTAATTCCCAAGTATCATTCTTTTCTATCTAATTTAATTCTTCATCCATAGCCTTAACCCAATGCTTATCATGTCTAGCTTCTGAAAAAGTTTTAGGCTGAATTTTGGATAACAAAGAGGAATTAACTTGCTTAGATTCACTTACCATCATTTTTCTAGTATAAATTTCTTCATTTATATCCTCGATGATGTCACTTTCATTATGATTTCTTTGAACATATTTGGATGGAGTTTTGGTGTCCTTTTTCTCCTTCTCATCTTCATCTGATTCTTCAAAATCTTCCTTTATAATTATTTCATGAATGTCTAATGGATCACTGATTCATTTTGTTTCATCTTCTTCTCTCCTGACACTTGCACTTTCAAAAAATTTCTTGGTTCTTTTGTTATAACATTTATAAGATTTACTTTTTCAATAATAACAAATAAATATACCTTCATCTACTTTGGATTTAAACTTCCCAAGTTTTTTTTAGTTCTCTTTATGAAGCATCTGCTACCAAAAAATCTAAAATAATCAATGTTTCTAGTTTGTCTTTCCATAGCTCATAAGGAGTCTTATCACTATTGACTCTCAATAATGATCTATTCTAAATATGCACTATTTTAGAAACTACCTCTCTCCAATATTTATCTAGTATCTTGGATTCGTTTAACAATGTCCTCGCCATCTCCTGAACTATTCTATTTCTCTGCTCAACTACTCTATTTTGTTGTGGAGTTTTGGCTACTCAATAATGTTTGTTTATTCCATGGTCTTTAAAAAACTCAATAAATTGATTTGACATGAATTCTGTTAGTTGATTTGATTTTAGACACTTAATCTTCAAACTAGTTTCATTATCAAATAATGCTTTGAATGCTTTGAAATATCTGAAAGCTTTTAATTTATTCTTTAAAAATATAACCCAAGTCATACACAAAAAGTCATCAGTAAGCAATGTGAAATATTTCTCACCTTAAGTACTTTGAGTTATCATAGGTCCACATATATCAGTGTGAACAAGCTCTAACATCTGGGTGGCTGAGTATTTTTTTGTTTTGAACCACCTTTTGGCCTACTTCCCATGCTAACAAGGTTCATAAAGTGTGTCAAATAGCTTTGTAATCTATGGAAAAAAATTTAATGCTTATTTTTTACTGATGTTGACAAGATTTTCAAAATTTATGTGACCCATTCTCCCATACCATAGCCAACTTTATTCAGTATGACTCAAACAACATCTTTGACCTTTGATATTTGATAATATATACAAATTATTCCCTATTCTCTGAGCATCCGTAATCAACACATATGAATCTTTTCTCCTAATTTCACGACCTTCTACATAAAACTTTAGTGTGTGCCCCTGATCACACATTTGACTTACACTCAAAATATTATGCTTAAGACCTTCTACATACAAAACATTTTTAGTTTTAGTTCTACCATTATCCAAACTTAGTGTACCTTTCTAGCAATTTTGACAGTAGTATTATCTTTGAATTTCACTATGCCACCATTGATCTTATTCAAGGTTATGAACTTGATTTTGTATCCTATAATGTGCCTCAAACATCCACTATCAATGAACTATGGATTTTCTTCATTTCTTGCATGTAAATCTCTCTGTACCAACATAGATTCTTCAAGTTGTTTCTTCTACCATGAACCTATCTAAACTTTTTTCTTGATGAATGGATCTTTGAAACTTTGGTCCTTCTTGACTAACTCAAACACACTTATATAATACTGGGATATGTGTCTAAAGTTGTTACACTTGTAACATATTATGGCCTCTTCATTAAATCCTGATAGAGGAACAAAATAGTTCTGGCTTCTACATGACTCTGCATGACTTTCCTTCTCCTTATTTCTGAAATTGTTAGCTCTTTTTTGACATTCTATTTTCTTATGACCATATCCATTACAATAAAAATAGTAACCATAAAAATAGGATCTTTTTGTGTATTTTTGACCTGATTACCTTTTTTAGCTCTATTCCCTCTAGCTTTCTTGTTTGAGATGTCCTCTATATTATTAACTTCCCTTTTTATTTCTTCTTTTGTAAGAGCTTTAATATAGCTCTTTCCTTTTTCCTTATATGTGAAAGTAGTGGCCTCCCCTTTCTCTTTTTAAAATCTAATATCTGTCTTATCTAGCATTTATATTTGATTTTCTAATATTTTATTCAACATATTAGTGTTATTCTCAGATTTTGAATCATTGGCTACTCTAACATTGACTACTTTATTTGTTTTCTCAAGATCTATTTTTAAAGAAGTAATTTCAATAACATAAATTTCACATTATTTACTTCATATTTTCAATTATGCTATTATATCTTCTTTATTCTTCTTGTCTTCTTTAAAGTGTGCTTGTAGATCTTCAATTATTTCCTTTAAGTCTTTTTTATTTTTCTTGATCTAGAGCTTTAATCTTTGATTCTTCTTTTCAAGAGATTTTAACTCTTCTAAGGCACAAATTATTTCTCCTTCTAGATTCACTTTGGCTTCATCTTTTTTCTTGATCATCTATACTTTTGCTTATAGAGGCATCTTTATATATGTCCATCAATAAAATCTCTTCTTATGAATCACTGACTCCACTATCTTCGATTGAGCTAGGATCTTTAGAATACAAACTCTTTTTCTCAAATCCCTTCTTGAATTTTCCTTTGAAATTATTATTGTATGTAGACTTTCCTTCTTCATTTTCACCATTACCCTTATCTAGGTAATTAGATGCAAAATGTCCAATCTTAACACAATTAAAATATTTGAAAGGTAATTTTCTTTGATATTTACCTGTTCCCTTTTTTGGCTTGTGAATAAATAGAGCTCCATTGTCATCTTCATCATTATTAGAACTATCCCTTGATTCTTGAATCTTAGCCTTCTCTTTTTTTGACATCTTGAAATCAAATTCTTTCTTTTAGTCTTTCTCTTGTTTAATTTGCATCTCATATGCTATAAGAATACCATGTAGCTCATCCATATTTAGCTTGGCTAAATTCATCATCTCTTCAATTATCAAAACTTTTGCATCATATCTCAATGGTAGAAATCTCAAAACTTTTTGAACCACAATTGATTCTTCTAATATTTCTCCAAGACCATAAATCTAATTAACTATTTGATCAACCCATAAAATATAACTTGCTATATTTTCTTCCTCTTCCATCTTCAAAATTTCAAACTATCTTCTAACAGTCTAAAGCTTAGCTTGATAAACCTTTCCATCACCTTTGTAAGTATTCTCAATATTTACCCAAGTTTCATGAGTATATTTACATTTCATAACTTTAGCAAATTATGATTCACATAAACCATATAAAATAGCATTTAAAGCTTTAGCATTATTTTCACTTGCCTTCTTTTCTAATAGAGTAGTTACAAGTGTCTATGGCTCTTCATATTCCTCTACCACTGCTTGCCATATGTCAAATCCAAGGGCCATTAAATAAGTTTTCATCCTTAAGCTCCAAAAAACATAAATTTTCCCATTAAAAAAAGGTGCCTTATTTGTGAAAAAACCTTAATGTGATCTAGCCATCATGCTTTCCTAATATACCTTTAAGCTGTAAAACCTTTTCTAAAGAAACCTGCTCTGATACCAATTATTAAGCATGAATATAATAAGGGGGGATGAATCAATATATTATTTATTAATCAAATTCTTTTTCTTTAACCATTTAACCACACATTCAAGATATGCAATAAAATTGAAACAATAATATGCACCACACAAGAGAGAGAGAAAGACACCAGATTTTTATGTGGAAACCCAAAGTGGGAAAAACCATAGAGAATAATCTCAAGTATATGAATGAGCAACAACTCAAATTATAAATTTCACAAGCACCAACATATAGGAACACCAACCCCTTTGATGAGTACCAAGACAACAACTATTTGTGAGCACCAACCCATAGGAGCACTAACCCCTTGCAAAGATTTATGAGCAACAACCCAAAGGAGAACCAACCCCTCTTGTGTATAAAACACAACTATCTCTTAATGTTTATTACTCAACAAATGATAAAACTCTACAATATGTCCTACTTTTCTCTCTTCAAAAACAAATACAAACCATGCACTCTCTTGCATATTACAAATGGCTTCTCAAGCCTTTATTTATAGCTTTCCAAATGACCTTTGGCATTCACCCTTTGTGACCCTTCAATCCTCAAGGAAAATGGCACCAAACTTGCATGACCCTTCGTATCCTTGAATTTGAAAAGTCATATGGTGACCCTTCATAAGCAAAAACATCATTTCCTCTTTTGTCTTTATCTTGGTGATTTTTCATATTCCTAAAAGTGTCCCTTCATGGAAATATTCACCATACCCTTTTTTGTCTTCACATAGTTACTCTTGGAATTCCTCAAGATGACTCTTCATGAGAAAATGCATCCCATTCCTCTTTCCTCTTTTACCCTATGACTCTTTGACTTCTCCATGGGCCCTATTTGGACTTATATGCAACCAAAAATATATTCATTAATAATAAATACATATTAACATAGATTAGCCAAGATATGAATATTAAAAACACAATTAAATGTAATGGGGCCTTTATTACCAATAGTGTTAGACCTTTGACATCAATGAAAATATTTCAAACACTTTGATCTTGTAGATCATGATCAATGGTTCTCACTCAATCACTAATCTTGATCAAATGGCATGAAGTGAAGGTGGAATTTTAAACCAAGGACCCAAAATATTGATAGATTGACACATGGATGAACCACATCTAGTCATTTCCTAAGGAAGCTATAATGTACCACTTAGCATGACTGAGTCATCTAGGATTTGAACAACCAATTAGAAAGGACCCATGAGATCTTAATCAAAGGCTCACATTCATCCTAGGATCCTGATCTAATGGAGAAACATAAAAATCTTTATTTAAAATCTAACAACTAATTTTCAAAGGTATTCCCATGAGAGTGCCATGAGAACTAGCTTAAGGAGGTCCATGTAAGCACCATGTAAGCACTAAAGTACAATCCTAAGATTAGGCATGATTGAAAAGACAAGATTTAAATAAGTGGTGCCATACATAAGATCTAAGACATGAATACATTTATGAAAGTTGTCATATTTACCATTAAAGCCTTAGAAACCATACTAGAGTAGCTTAAATCCCTAAACCTTGACTTAAGCCTCAAAACTTGATTGTTAAGGATAAAAATGCATTAACCAAGATTGATGTGTCATCCTAAGCATCAAGACCAGTCATATTCCAAGGAAATTAAGATCATGGTAGTAGCAAGGAAATAGTGGAAATAAGAGGTAGACATGTATCTATTTATTGACCATGAAGGGATGTACTTTGAAGATACTAAATTGGACATATGAGCATTGGCCAATGGCATAAATAATTGGTCTAAGATTTTCTACACAATTTAGGAGCTATAACCTTTATCATCTAGTGGGCAAAGGGTGGCAATCGTCAAGAGAAAGTTTGAGGCCCTGGTTGTAATTCAAATGATAGGTCTTCATCAAGTTACTACTAAACTTGAGGTAATACATTGCATTGACATCCTTGTACCCCTATTTGTTGATTATAGAATAGAAAATGATTGGGTCATCAAATAAGGAGGGTCGAGTGGAATTAATTATATTTCACTAGTAACTTTTAAAGGTTATTACAAGTTCCCTAGAGCTCACATACACCTCCCCTCCATCAAATAATGGACTACCTAGCATAATCTAGATGCTATCCTGAGACCTTGGTTAATCCAAGGAACTCATGTATCTAGGAACCATGATGGTAAAGTCCCTATCATTTAATTTAGATAAGGGATTAGGATCCTTATGACCCTATTATGTAGAGCTTCAAGGGAAACCACCACAACATATGTAGATACCAAGTGGGTTATTTACATTTTCTTCATGGTTGAAGAGAAGCTAACTCCACCCATTAGAGAGATAATTAACATCCACTTGGGGTGATAATTTTATGGTATTAAGAGAAGGACAATCCAATAATTAACCATGATGTCTTATATGTTGGAATCATTAATGGCATCCACTCACATTCATAGTATCAAGAATTGGTCTTCTCATAGCATAATCACTATATCCAACCATTAATTAAAGCTATACATATTCAAGTATAGGGATTATATGAAATTCATTTATGACTACATATATCCCACATTGGTTCAAAACATCATATGGAACCCCATGCCCAAGATACACCCTCTTGCCAATAAGTATGTTTAACTCATGGGGAATATTTGGTACTATCTATATTACATCATTATCAGAATAGAAGGGACCATGACCCAACCATTTAGGTTGCCTATCTATGTCCCCCTCAAGTCAGTTGAGCAAGTAATTACTCACTAAATCTTCCAAGGAATTGACAATGTTTGTAGGGAGAAGAGGAAGGGCATTTTACATCCCTTCTCATTCTTGATTGGGATAAATTTGATCTAGGATTAGAAATAATTAGATATTATGTCCAAACATAGGGATGCCTTATACTTTTAGAAGGATGACCTAAAAGAATGGGACCTCAATAACAAGGTTGTCCCTCATTTTTAGGCAAAACAACTAACCAAAGTAACCTATGAGCACACAGTTGGTCCATATGACCATTTTTATACTGAAGCTACAAACTTTGAAGAAGTACTTGTTAGGTTCAAGTAGCATGGTTTTATGCTTGAACAAAGACTACAAAGAGAGGAGGAACCAACTAAAGAGAGATGAAAAATTTACCCATTATGGTATCATCTACTACCTTCTACTTCTAGTGCACCTTCAAGTTAGCCATAACAACAAGCACTCTAAATTTAATGATATAGTGAGAATAAACTATAATAAAGGATAGGAAAAGTCCCTTCATCATCAACCTAGTGTCTAAAACCATCTTATTTAGTGGAACACATTGATTATGGTTCTAGGTGAGATGGTGGAAGAATTATTCAAGGAACTTGTAGAGACCTATGGTTTTGATTAAGAAGATGAGGGGGCCACAAATAGAGTGGCACAAATTGAAGGATATCAAATAGGTGAGGAAGAGATGGTAAAATAAGTGGTATTAAAATTAGTCCCTATCACATAAAATAAGAGGGAAACTAAGCTGGCCCTTGTCCCTAAGTCCTCCAAAAGACCAAAGGTGATATGGACCCATCCCACTAGTGAAGTAAATTTATTTAATGATGAGTTCCACATATATGGACCTATAATTCTTGATTGGTTCATATATGGTAAATTACAAAAGCTTCCTTCCCAATCACACTCACTAAAAATTAATGACTCTATAGGTGGAAATCTCCTTGATAATGTCAAACCTTGGATCAAGGATCTCATGAAGGAGCAAGAGGAAATAAGAATTGTTCAAGGAGCCAAATAAAGTGGAAAGAAAATAAAAGATATAGTAGCATCAATTTAAACTAATATTGAAACCCTAAAGATACCCAAACTCTCTTAACCAGTAGCCATTGTCATGTATAATCTAGATACAATATGGGTTGAAAGGGTGACAACTAATAAAACTACAATTAGCAATGAGGATTTCACCTTTCAAAAGGTGAAACCTTTTGTATGCCTAACTCTTATATAAGGGTAGGCAATAGGGGAGCATCCCATCCATACAAAGTATGTGGCAAGTTTGGTGGTGGCCCAATCATCAATGACTTTGGCTAGAATCAAGGGGATGCAATAGAGGATCACAAATATATAAAAGGAGAATAAATACTTGGAAGTATAGGTTACGCTTCTAGTCCCTTATAATGAAACTATTGAATATGTCCTTCATTGACACATTTGAAGGGTTGAAGGCATTTATTGAATACCTTGACCCATAAAATTGGGAAAGCATAGGCATTAATCACTCAGTGGCAAAAGTCTAGAGATCATGAAATTGAATTGATTAATGTCCATAACACCAAGTAGGTCCAAGGCATAAAGATCATCAAGTTAAAGCATTTGCATACCATCTTAAGAGTCATTGAAGATAAGATATTGGACCTAAGAAATTGGTGTGATAGTGTTAATAGATTAATGGAGGAGGATAGAGGCTTGATAACAAGGATGGAGAAGCTCTTAAAGGCACTATTGGTAAACCCTTCTAAGACCAATGCTACAAGCTTGATGGATGATGAAAAATTCAAGCGAATGGTCAATACCTTCATCTAGAACATCAAGGACAACCAAGGCTAGCCTGTCAATGAAAATTAGAAGGTCCTTGATATCATCATTAAATTATGGAATTATATTTAATAGGCTTAATGCATTCTTGAACTTAAAGTCAAGAGTGACAAAGAGTTTAACACATTGGCAAGTCAAGAGAAGGATTGTTTGATGAAGCCTACAATAGATTTTGTTTTAATTAGAGAATAATTTACTAAATTGAAGAACATCCTTAAGCAATAACCCAAGGGACCCACTAATGTAACATAAAATAATATTCTTTTGTAATATATATGCTATTCTACTAGCATATATTAGTCCTTTTATCAAAATTGGTGTAGAAAGCCTTTTACATTGTAATCTTTGTATTAAGGATAATTGTCCTTATCATACACATGGATATTTTAAAAGGATAACTTGTACACCACCTATGTTTAATTTAAATAGGAAAAGGTTACCATTTTTTAAAGAGAGAGAATCTGAGCAATTTTTATATAAGAGCATTTAATACAACTAAGGAATTCCAAAAAGATTATTTGAATAGTTTTTTGAAAACTAATATTATCTCTCAATTACATGTTATTGTCTTAAATTTGAATGGTTCTCTACATTTTGAGATACATTTTATATCATAAGGATGTTAATTTGTGCTAATTCTAGATTAACTAAAAATATCTTAGGTATACTTCATTTTACTTGCTCTACATTTGGATGTGCATATGCTATTCAGGGTATAATAGCAAACTTTTAAAGTAAACATGGTTATTACTTGTGGTTTATATATCTCCTTTGAAACTTGCCTATTTTGTGATGAAATCTAATTTTATACTATTTTACACCATAAATTGGTCCATGTATGCTCAAAGTAATTATATATTTTTCATAATATTTGAGAGGGGAACTTGAAATCATGTTCTCTTTTTTTGCCTTACCCTTCCTTTTTCAATTTTATTTATCAAAACTCACCTAGTTTGAAGATCATTATTAATATCCATTTAGATTAACTTTTTGGATAGAAATATCACAAATATCTAGACCCTAGTGGCTACCAACCACCAAATTAAATAAATATTGTGGACAGTTCCCATACTCTATTTTTATTCCACTATAGACATCATAGAATTGTCACAAACTTCAACTCATGCCTTGGATTCTTTGAATACTAAAATGAGAAGTGTTCATCAACACTGAAGATCATTTGTGAGGTAATTAGAAGCATAAAAATCTCCCATGAGAATTTACCACATATATTTGGTCTTCATGTGTTGATGTCTTGCTTCCTACTTATGTGATTGATCTTCTATGCATTGTTATATCTCTATGATAGTTTGAGAATTAAGAATGGAATTAAATTAAATGTTTACACACTAATTCACCCCCCCTCTCTTCATGGTTATTATTCCAATAATTTGTATTAGATTAGGTCCTTTGGATGAGTCTTAATAGCTTTAAGGTGATCCTTGAAGCACAGGATGGTTAAGCATGTAAGGAAAGAGAATCAAGAGTTGAGATCTATGGTCAAATTTATTAAAGAGTAGATTATTCTTATTGAGACAAGGAAGAGTAACACTAAATCCAAGGGTGATGAACAAGATATGATCATTAAGAAAATTATAGAATAGGCCAAGTCATTCATGAAATGTGAAGGATAAATGAGTCATCTTCAAACTAAGCTTGAGTAAATGGTTGAAAAAATCAAAGAAGATAAGAAGATCATCAAGGATCTCAAGAATCAACTGAGGAATGTAAAGGCATGTCAAATTTTAAAAGAGGAGGAATCTTATATTTTGAAGATTGAGCTAAGTAATTTGAAGATTGAGCATGATAAACTTGTAGTCAAATGAAGCGAGGTTGAGAAAGAGCAAGAAAAACCATATCAAGATAGAAATATGCAAACATGAAAGGTAATAATAAGGCATATCAATTCAAGCAACCTAATGCATTTATATATTCAAGCTTACTTCATGGTCATTACTTTGTGTGTCATAGGTTTGGTCATAGATCAAAGGATTGGAAAATGGCCTCAAGGAATAATTTGTCATGAGAGCATAAAAGAATTAATAATAAGATAAAAGGTAAATTTAATAGTACTATTTATTATAGTTGTCTTAAAACTAGTCATCTAGCTAGATTCTATCATAGAATACATGAGAAAAAAAAGTTAGGTATGGAGACCTAATATAATTAAGTCTGATAAAGATGAACCTAAGAGACATGATGGTTTGTTTGTTGAGGTATGTCAAGAAAATCCTTTATTATCATGTGTATTCAATTATTATAATGTTTTGTAAAAGGTCTATGATTTAGCTTAGATGGAGGAGAAGGAAAATGTTGAGCCAAAGAAGGTTGAAAAGCCTAAAGGTGTTCTAAATGAAAATAATACATTTCATGAGTGAAATATGATCAAGGAGGTAAGAAAGGAGATGTGGAAATCCTATAAGTTCACTTTATTCCAACCTATATGTAATAAGGTGTCTCTACTAGGACTCATAGAAACATTTCTTTTAAAAATGGAAGCTTGTGAAGACTCTCAACAAGGGAGTCAACTGATTGGTCATAATAATATTTTGGTTGATTAGTCATGAAAGTAAGTTACAAGGATTAGTTTGTATATCAGTCAAAGGTAAAAGGAACGTGAGACTTAAAAGGTATATACAAGTTTCTTAGTGAATATTGAATTGATCATAAAACTAGAAGAGCTGAGTTATGTCAATGAAGCTATCATATATGAGTAGAGGTTTGATATGAGGTTTGTTTGAGACTTCATGGGGTATAAAGGTATCAACATATATCTAATTTTGTATTTTTATAGTAGCTAAGCATATATGCATTGAGGTAATAAGAAACAATGGAGTATTTCATTGATCATGAGTCCTAAGAGTGTACATGAGCCATAGATTGGTCTGCAAGACTAATGGTATTAAAAGTAGAGACTATTTTCTCTAATGGCTTAAAACAAGGTCATAACTATTCATAGATAGAGTACATGACATAGTTGTCTAATGAGTCATGGTATTGATATGTTGGTGACCTCATAAGGTAATAAAAGAAACATGATAACATGTTTCAAGTTTTATAATAGTAATCTAAAGATGACTAGCATTCTGAGTTTTGGTAAAAAAGGTCTTAGTTTGGAGCTAGTGTATTGATCATCAGTGGCATCTCATTTATGGATGAAGATGTATTCAATTAAGGTATTTTGTTATTATAATATATATAATTGTTTATTTTGACATGATCCAGGTGGATCATGGAGATAGGGGTAAATAACTTAGGATTCTCATGAAGATTGAAGAAAAGTTTTCATGGACAAAGGGGGAGCTTGTTATCTCTATGAGTTGTTAGGTCTAAAAATTAGGTAGAAATGTATGAAGAGATGAATGGATTCAAGGAATATCAAGAGAATATGATGAGATACAAGGTAATATCTGATGGATATTTTTGGAGTCATGACATACATAGGTCAATGTGTTGAGTCATAAAGGCAAGTTGAGAGATAATAGTTTTGTCATTCCAAGGTAAGAATTTGGTCAAGTTTATCTAATAAGAACTATTGAGTTTAATTAAAAAGAAATTTTGGTAGTTTTAGAGACAATTTTTCATTAATTTCAAAGGATTAGAAAGATTATATTGATGGATAAGTTATTTGGATCAGTTCATTTGTGGTTTGCCATCAATTATAAAGGGGGATATTATTGTAAGTTGTCATTGATGTCATATGTTTGTGTATAGTCATTGATTTAAAAACAAGAATGAGGTATGGTGATACATTTTAATGTCTTGTGATTCATAGTGAGGAATGATGAAATGAGTGATTATAGGTCCTTGATGAAGGATGGTGTCATGAAGTGATGAAAAGGCTTGAGCATGGGATATCTTGTCTAGTGTAAGAAGGAACATGATGGTTGTAGGAGATAAATACATAGAGGAATAAAGGATGTCTAAGTAAATTTGAACATGTAATTGAGTAATTAAACCACATAGGTATGTTTCATAGTATGACTCCAAATAGGTATAGTATATAGTAGGTCTATGTGATTAGACTAAAGGCATGGTAATGATTATATGGGTATGTATAAGATTGAAGTTGTGAAAAAAAAATGGTATATAATATGAAATAATGTTATATAGTGTGTCAAAAATAAGTAAAAAGCAAAGAAACATTTAGAATAACTCTAAGGTCAAGTATTGAGGTTTAATCCTTGCATGAGAGACTTGTTATGAAGGCACAAGCTTGGTAGCTTGTTGAGAAGAGAAATGTGAGACCTATGTGAACATGGAATTAATTATGTGATAATGGTATGAGTAAGTTTTATATGTTTATGAGGTGATGATATCAGTGCAATCGGTTTCCAAGTGTTTTTAAGGACCAAGCACAACTAGTAGTTTAAATACTTAACATGCATAAAGACCTAGTGTCACCAAATGAAGGGTCAATTTGAGTTTAAAACGTGATAGAGAACACTTTATCATTTATTGATGTTTTAAAAGGTGTTTTAAGGTTTTTGACAAAGTCTAATGTTGTGGATTGAAGGTGAAAGCAAGAAAACATGTTTTGAGGTCTCCTATGCATGTAAAATGAAGAGAAAAGAGTCCAAGAAGGAAATTTAGATGCTTATTGGCACAGGTGACAGTTAAATGGGAATTTTATACTTTTTTGACAGATTTAAAATGGTATTAATAAGTTTTTCCAAGAATTAGGAAGTGGTTTAAGGGATAGAGTTGTATGAACAAATGTTAAGAAGGTAAACTGGTCTAAAACCCTCATAAAACCCTCATATTGAACCAATGGTAAAAATATTGTTGTAAAGTGACCATAATGAATAATTAAGGATATTTTTATGATTATATGTGGTATAATAATCCATAATTAATCTCAAAGTGGTAGTGGTCTAATAGGACAGTGAGTAGAACCTATAAAAAATTGCTTGTTTCTGAAGATTTTGATGCTACAGGAAGGGTTGACTAGGTCAATTCATGAAAGTAGATGGAGGTTGAAGGCCAAGAATAATTATTTATGTCCATGTTATATTTTTTAAAATATAAATAATTTTTTCAACTATTTTGGTCAATCAATTTGACTTATCACTAAATTGGCAAAGAGTGAAAATAGTAAGAAAAACTAGTTAGAGTGGGAATCAGAATAGGGATTGACTTTAGATGATTAGGGATGAATAAAATTATTTGGGTTATTTATTTAATACATATAAATAATTTTAACTTGGTTTATAAAGTTTCAATATTATCACATATGGGAAATAAAATGTTCTCAAGATGGCTTGTCTAAATGGAGATGGACAGTGAAAGAATAAGTTTCAGAGTTTGATCTATATGTTCCATATATGTCATTAGACATATATAAATTTGTTTTGAAGTTTTTATAATGTTTAATAATGATAATAAAAATTAATTATAATATCATTTAATTAAATTTTTAGGTAATAAAATTAGCTTTCTTCATGATTGTGTCTTAAGAGCACTCGGACAATTTGAGTAGTCATCTTGAAGAGATGAGTTGGGGGTGTTTTGATAAGATTTGAAGAATATATTAAATATTAGGATGTTATATAATTATAAAATTTTAATTTTAATGTTTTTAAATTCATTATAATTTCATATTAATATGTTGGTGATCAAATATTCTTGACTGTACTTTGACAATGTTTGACTGTTCATAGTGGTCATGTTGCAATAAATGGTTTGAGGCCTTTTGGCCTATTTGGTGATGTCCAATGGACATAGTGATGACCATAAGTTAAAAAATTATATTTTAATTTAATTTTATTATATTTTTTTGATAAAATTTATTTTATACCTTTTTGTGTGAGAGACTTTTAGGTAGTGAGAAGGCCTAATGGAGAGTAGGCCTAATGTCATGGTTCAAGTGGTGAATTGGAATAAAAAGTGGCATGGAGATATAAGGATGTTATAAAGTGTATATTTGAGACATATTTTATGTTATTAATTTTTTTATAAAGACTAAATATGGTCCAAGAGGTCATAAGTGTAATGTGTGCTTTAGACATACCTAATTGCATTAGGTATTTTTTAGGCCTAATAGAGGTTTTGGCCCTGAAAGGGTATGACTGACATATGGATTTATTTTATCACTAATTAAAAATACTATATGACATATTTAAATGGTAATATAAGTTTTCAAATATTTTTGGATGACCAAGATGGCTGAGACATAGTGTTTGGTATAAAAGCAAGGCATAATTGGTCTATTTGAGTTAGTTATAGGAGAGTGGACTTAAGAGAATAAAAGAGATAAATAGAGGAGTAGAGTTAGGTAATTAAGACCATAAAATGGAGAATATAATAATTCATGAACATCTATTACATATTATATAATTATATTAAAATTTTAATTGACCTAATGAGCCTAGAAGAGGCATGTTGAGAGAGTAAGCCTAGAAGGGTAATTGAGAGAGGGAGAAGGTTGAAGTGAGATGAATGAGGTGAGATACCATCAATATATTAATAATATGGGTGTTATAGGTGTATTATATATATATATATATATATATATATAATACACCTATAACACCCATATTAGTAATATATTGATGGTATCTCACCTCACTTCAACCTTCTCCCTCTCTCAATTACCCTTCTAGGCTTATATATATATATATATGAATAATAAGTCACCATTAGTTGAGAGAGTAATAAGGTGTCTTGAGGTGATCAAGCTTGTCTTGGCTGGGTTAGTGCTTAGTCATGAAAGGAGTTGGAGATAACATGAAGTTTGGATATTTCATAAGTTTCCTTGAAGTGTATGGTTTGGTTCTAAGTCACCTAGGGTTTTTTAAACTCCTTAAAAGTTGGAGCTTACTAGAGGACTAGTTGGGTTGGTACGTAACTAGTGAGGAGTTAGTACTACTTGTGGGGTCAGTACCTCACTAAATGTTATTTCATTTATTATAGGAAAATATTACAAGAGGTGTGATACTTGGTTTTATCCCCCATGAGGGTTTTATTGCTTCATGCTTATGTGATTGATATTCTATGCATTGATTTATCTCTATGCTAGTTTGAGAATGAAGAATGGAATTTAATGAAATGTTTGCACAATGATTCATCCCCCCCATAAATGGGTTGGATTCTAAAAATTTGCATCATATAAGGTACTTTGGAGGAGGATTTATATATTTAATTTGATCCTAGAAGCACAAGATGGTTAAGCAACTAAGGAAAGAGAATCAAGAGTTGAGATCTATGATCTAAGGTCTTAAAGAGAATATTAGTTTTATTGAGACAAGGAAGAGTAACACTAAATCCAAGGGTGATTGACATGATATTATCCTTAAGAATATTAAAGAATATGCCAAGTCATTCATGGAAAATGAAGGAGAAATGAGTCATGTTCAAAATAAGATTAAATAAATGGTTGAAATAGTTAAAGAAGATAATAAGATCATCAAGGATCTCAAGAATTAGCTAAAGAATGCAAAAGTATGTCAAAGTTCAAAAGTGGAGGAATTTTATATTTTGAATAATGATCTAAATAATTTGAAGATTTAGAATGAGTAGATTTTATTAAAATTAATCAAGGTTGAGAAAGATCAAGAAAAATAATATTAAGATAAGAGGGATGAAAACATGAAAGGAAATAAGAAGGTAGATCAAGTTAGGCATCCCAATGCATTTAGATATTCAAGCTTACTTCATGGTCATCGCTTTTTGTGCCATAGGTTTGGTTATAAGGAAAATGCTTTCAAAATGGCCTCAAGGAATAAGTTGTCATGGGAACATAAAATAAGGAATAATAAGATCAAAGGTAAGTTCAATATTAATATTTTCTACAATTATCTTAAAACTAGTCATATAACTAGATTATATCATAGAATACATGCCAAAAGACAAACTCGGGTATGGAGACCTAAGACAATTAAGTTTGATCAATATGAACCTAAGAGACAAGATGGTTTATTTGTTGAGGTATGTCAAGAAACTCCTTTGTCAACATGTTTTTTATTTATCACAAGGTTGTGAAAAAAGTCTATGCTTTAGCTCAAATGGAGAAGAAGGAAAATGTTGAGACAAAGAAGGTTGACAAGCCTAAAGGTATTCTAAATGAAAATATTATATTTCATGAGTACAAGATGACTAAGGAGGTAATAAATGAGATATGTAAATATTTTGAGTTAAATTTTTTCTAACCTATATGGAATAAGTTGTCTCTACTAGTATTCATAAAGACATTTCTTTTTAAAATGGAAGATTGTGAAGATTTTCAGCAAGGGAGTCAACTATTTGGTGATAGTCATCTTTTGGTTACTCAGTAATGAAAGTAAGTTTCAAAGATTAGTTTGTATATTAGTTGAAGGTAAAATCAATGTGATCCTTAAAAGGTATATATATGTTTCTTAGTGAATATTGAGTTGATCTCAAACTAGAGGAGTTGAGTTGTGTCTATGAAGCTATCATAGATGAGTAGAGGTTTGTTATGAATTCTATTTGAGACTTCAAGAGGTATAAATATATGAATGTATGTCCTTGTTTGTATTTGTATAGTGCCTAATAATATATTAATTTAGGTAATAATAAAAAATTGAGGATTTCATTGATCATGAGTCGTAAGAGTGCACATGAGTCCTAGATTGGTTTTCAAGATCAATCCTATTAAAAATAAAGACTTAACTTAGGAGGCTTGAAATAAGGACCTAACTATGTGTATATATTCTATATGATAGAGTTGTCTAATGAGGAATGGTATTTATATGTTGGTGACCTAATAAGGTTATACAAGAAACATTATGACATGTTTCAAGTTTCATAATAGTAATCTAAAGATGACTAGTATTTTGAGTTTTTGTGAAAGAGGTATCTATTTGAAACTAGTGTGTTGATCAACAGTGGCAGATCATTTATGGATGAAAATGTCTTAAATGAAGTTATGGTGTTATTATGATATATATAATTGTCTATTTTTACATGATCCAAGTGAATCATGGATTTAGGGGGAGATAACTCAAGATTCTTGAGAAGATTGAAGAAAAGTTTAAATGGATAAAGGGGTAATTTGCTAGCTTTATGAGTGGTCAAGTCCAAGGATTAGGTGGCAAGGTATAGAGAGATGAATGGATTTATGGAAGATAAATATAATAAGATGATATATAATTTAATATATGATAGAGATTTTTGGATTCATGATAGACATAGGTCAAGGTATTGAGTCATAAAGGAAAGTTGAGAGATAACAGTTTTATCTTTCCAAGGTAAGCCTTTGGTCAAGTTTATCTAGTAAATACTATTTATTTGAAGTGAAAAGACATTATGGTAGTCATAGAGACATTTTTAATTAATGTAAAAGGGGGAGAGAGATTATATTGATGGAGAAGTTATTTGTATTAATTCATTTATGATTTGCCATCAATGACAAAGGGGGAGATTATTTCAAGTTGTCACTGATGTCATATGTTTGTGTATGGTAATTGATGTCAAAATAATAATGAGGTATGGTGATACATTTTAATTTCTTGTGATATATAGTGATTAATTATAAAATGAGTGATTACAGGTCCTTGATAAGGGATGATGTCATGAAGTGATGAGAAGGCTTGAGCATAGGATATCTTGTCTGGTGTAACAAAGAGCATGATGGTTCTAGGAGATGAATACATAGATTTATAATGGTATTTATGGTGACATTTTAATAGGTATGTTTTATAATATGACTTCAAATAGGCATAGTACATAGTAGGCCTATGTGATTAGACTCGAGGCATGGTAATGATGATATAGGTATGCATGAGATTAAAGTGGTGAAATACAATGGTAGAGAATATGATATAATGTTTTATAGTGTGTAAAACATGAGTATAAGGTAAATAAGCATTAAAAATAAATTCAATGTCAATTATTTAGGTTTAGTCATTACATGATAGACCCAGTGTGAAGGCACAAGCTTGGTAACTTATTGAGAAGAGAGTGTGAGACCTATGTGAACATGGATGGTAGTATGTGAACATGGTATGAGTAAATTTTACATGTGTATAAGGTGAATATATCAATTCAATATGTTTTCAAGGACCAAGCATAACTGGTAGTTTAAAAACCTAATGTGCATGGAGACCTAGTGTGGCTAGATAAAGGGCCAAGTTGAGTTTCCAAGGTGATAGAGCACATGTGATCATGTATTGAGGTTTTATATGGTGTTTAAAGTGTTTTTAACAATTATAAGGTCATGTATTTAAGGTGAAAGTAAGAAAAAACGTTTTGAGGTCTCTTGTGCATGCATAATGAAGAGAAGATAGCCTAATAAGGAACTTTAGATGATCATTGGCACATGTGATAGTTTCATAGGAATCTAAGAATTTTGGGAGAGATGAAAAATGGTCCTAATAAACTTTTATAAGAATTAGGAAGTGGTTTAATGGACATATCTATATGAACAAACATTAAGAAGGTAAACTGGTCTAAAACCCTCACAAAACCCTCATATTAACCTAATGGTGAAAATATTATTGGAAAGTGCTAAAGATGAATATTTAAGGATATTTTGATGATTGGAGGTGGTATAATACTCCATCAATCATCTCCAAGTGGTAGTGGTCTAATAGTATAGTTAGTAAAACCTATAGAAAATTGCTTCTTTATGAAGATTTTGATACTACATGTAAGGTTGACTAGGTCAATACATGAAAGTAGAATGAGGTTAAAGGAAAATACTCATTATTTATGTCCATGGTGTTTTTTATACAAGATATATTCTATATTTCAAATATTTTGGTCAATCAAGTTAACCTACTACTAAACTGGCAAAGAGTGAAAATAGTGAGAAAAACCAGTTAGAGTGGGAATCAGATCAGGGATTGGTTTTAGATGATTAGGAATAAATAAAATTATTTGGGGTATTTTTTAAATAAATGTACTTCATTTTACCTTGGTTTATAAATTTTTAATATGCTAGCATGTAGGAAAGAAAGTGCTCTCAAGATGGCTTGTCTAAATAGAGATGGATAGTGAAAGAGTAAGTTTTAGATTTTGATCTATGTGTTCCATATATATCATTAGATCTCTATAAATTTGTGTTTTGATTTTTTATAAGGTTGAAAAAATATAATATAAATTAATTATAATATCATTAAATTACCTTTTCAATTACTAAAAGTAGCTTTCTTCATGACTATGTCTTCAAAACACTTAGGCGATTTGAGTAGTCATCTTACAGAGATGAGTTGGGGATGTTTTTCTAAGAGTTGAAGAATATATTGAATATTAAAATGTTATATAAGTATAAAAGTTTCATTATAATTTGTTTTTATTCATTATAAGTTCATATGGAGATGTTGGTGATCAAATATTCTTGTCTCTACTTTGATAGTGTTTCATCATTATGAGTGGTCATGTTGTTATAGGTGGTTTGAGGCCATTTGGCCTATTTGGTGATGTAAACTAGACATAGTTATCAACATAATATAATGAAGGATATTTTAATGTGATTTTATCATATTTTTTTGAATAAAATTTATTGTATACTTCTATTTTGTGAGATAAACTTTCAAGTAATGAGAAGTCCTAATGGCAAGTAGGCCTAATGTCATGGTTCAAGTGGTGAATTGGAATAAAAGGTGGCATGAAGATATGAGGATGTTATAAAGGTTATATTTAATAAATATTTGATATTTTTCAATAATTTAGAAAGGCTCAAGATGGTCCAAGAGGTTAGAAGTGTAACATGTGCTTAAGACAGACTTAATTGCATTAGGTCTCCTTTAGGTCTAATGGAGGTTTTGGCCCTTAATGGGTATAACCGACCTATGGAATTATTTAATCACTTATTAAATGTATTATATGAAATATTTAAATGGTAATATAAGTGTGTAAAGATGTTTTTCTGACCAATATGGTTGAGACCTAGTGTTTGGTATAAAAGCAAGGCCTAATTAGCATATTTGATCTAGTTAGAGGAGTGTGGACTTAAGAAATAAAATAGATAAATAAAGGATAAGAGGTAGGTCATGAAGAAAATAAAATGAATAATATAATTATTAATTAACATCCATTATATATTCTAAAATTATATTAAAAGGTTAATTGACCTAATGAGCCTAGAAGAGGCATGTTGAGCGAGTAAGCCTATAAGGCTATTTGAGAGAGGTAGAAGGTTGAAATGAGTTAAATGAGGTAATATAACATACATAAGTATATTAATTATATGAGTTTTATATGTGTATTAAAAATATTGGGATGTAGATATAAAAGAGATAGAGATGAAGAAAAATTCACCATCAATTGAGAGAGCAACAAGGTATCTTAAGGTGATCAAGCTTGTCTTAGTTGGGTTGGTGCTTAGTTAAGAAAGGAGTTGGATATTACTTATAGGTTGGAGATTTTAGAAGTTTATTTTAAGTTTTTTGTTTGGTTACAAGTCACTTACGGGGTTGGATCCTCCTTTAAAGTTAGAGCTTGCTAAAGGACTAGTTATGTTGGTGCCTAACTAGTGAGGGGTTGGTGCTCCTTATGGGATTGGTACATCACTAATTTTTTTTTTATTGATTATAGTGTAGTATTAAAAGTGGTGTGATAGTTTTTTTATCCCACACAAGGGTTTCCCACATATATTTTGTGTTTATGTGTTGATTTCTTTCTTTGTGCTTATGTGATTGCTCTTCTATGCATTGTTATATCTTCATGCTAGTTTGAGAAAGAAGAATGGAATTGAATGAAATGTTTTCACACTGATTCAACCCACCCTTAGTGGTTTTTATTCCAAAAATGAAAAAATACATTCTCATTAGGTATAATTTTCTAAAAGAGTAGGTAAGTGAATAAAATTTTAACCCTGAATATATCTCTATATAGGATCAGATTGCAAACATCTTGACCAAACCACTTCCAAAGTTAAGTTTTAAACACCTAAGATAGGAATTAGGTGTAATTACTACCCCTATCAATCATTAAAAAATTAAATTTATTAGGGGGAGATAATCATGCTCATTAGCTCCAAGAATAGGTGAGTTATTCCAAGAAGGTATGCAAGGAGATATGGGGATCATGTTTGTATTATGTCTCATATACTAATAAGTCATGTGTGTTGAGTATTTTGATTGAAAGGAGTGTGATCCAAGGAGTTTCAAACATCACTTTGTCATTTACATAAAATGGGGAGAAACACCAAAATAGGGATATAATAATGATCACTATACAATATGTTTTTCCATCAATGACAAAGGGGGAGATTATTGAGCATTGTTCTTATTGTTTAATTTTAGCATTGACGTTGTCATTAATGTTAAAGGTTCTTAAGAAAGGTGTTCATGATGTCATTCAAGAATTTTATTATTTGATATCATCATTTAGAGGTTTGAAATTATTAGAGGAACATGTAAGACATATGAGTAAGGTATAAGATCATCAAGAAGTGTTTCAAGTTTATTTGTCAAGTTTCAAAAGATTGAGAAGCGTATTCATGACATTGGTCATTACATAAAGAGACCTTGGGAGAAGGCATGAGCTTGGTATCCAAGTGAGATGGATGAATAAAGGCATCAGAGGCTATATGAGGTTTTTTTATCATATATATAAGGAATTAGAGAACTCATGAGAGTCTCATAGTGAGCCTATAGAAGTAGGATCTAGAGACCTGGTATGTAACTAGACCACCTCTAGACCCTGTTTGGCTTAATGAGGTATCATGATCTATTGTAAATACATATTAAGGATATTTTACATTGTTTTATCATGTGATAATTTGTGTTATCATGTAAGTGAGGTGGAGAGTGCATGAAAAGAGGCTCGAAGATCAGTTTCATGGCCTAATGTGGTTTCCAAGTCAAGGTCCAAACAAATAAAGAGAGAGATGGTGGCCAAATGAGGTATGAGATTTAAATTTCAATAAAATAATGATAATTTGAGAATTTTAAGTGGTTTGATATTTTTTCCCATGTGTGTTGACCAATTATGAGGTCAGAGTTTTCAAGAAAAGGCATGAAAAGTGGTTTTGAGGTTTATTAAGAGCACAAAATGAAGGGTTCTCAACCGGAGAAGGACTTCAAGTGTTCATTGGCATATATAAAATATGCATGGTAGCTTGATATATTTAGGATAGATGGGTAAGGGTCATAGATAATATCTCTAGGCACTTTTTTTTAAAATGAGGTGTAGTCCTTTATGAACAATCACTAACATCAAAAATAGTGTTAACCCTCTCTAAAACCTTGACACTGACCTAATGTGAAATATATTGTTATAAATATCCCATAATGGTATAAAATTAACATAAAAACTATTATATATTATATTAAACTCTCCCAAAAATATCTAGGTGTGATTTATTTCTTAGGTGAGTGAGTTGACCTTATAGGAAAGGCCTTATTTTATGGAGATTTATTGTAGCAATCAGAGTTGACCAAGTTAGAGTTGATAAATGGATGGATAAAAAATATTAAGACATTTATTTAATTTCTATGGTGGTTTATGAGCAGGTTATATCCCTCAAGTGTGCTAAACTAGTCATACAAGTTGACATATCACTAAAATGCCTATGGTGCAAATAGTGAGAAAACTAGGTAGAAGTGAAAAGGTGATTAGGGATGTGTTATCATGGATTAGGGATGAATCCAAGTTAATTTAAAAAATTTCAATATATTTAATACATGTTAATTTTGGATATAATATTTAAATATCATTTTATATATAAAAAAGTTACTCTCATGTTGACTTGTCTAGCTCAATGAGGTCTATGTACAATGTGGTCATGAGATAGGTCTACAAGACCAATATTGCCATTAGAGATTATGATGTTTTATTTATAGGTTATTACAAGGATGTTTTTTGATATTTTTCATGAATTTTAATTCTTTTTTTATGTTCTATCAGGTGTCATAAGTTCACATTTTCATGACTATGTTTTGTGGCTAGTTGGCAATTCTATGTGGGCTACTTGCAGAGAAAGGTTTGATTAATTTTTCTTTGAGTTGTGAAGTATAAATCATGTGGTGATGAAAATGAGGTCATTTATATTATGTATATGCAATTTTATACCATGGTTGTTTTTAAATATTGTGTTTATGCTTCATTTGTTCAAGATAGATTTTTTAGGTATGCACATGTCTAATTGTGAACAGTGCTAATGGTGTGCTTCAAGTGGTGGTTAAATCCAAAAAGTGTTATGAATACTAAATGAGCTTAGAAGGGGTATATTTTATTGACATATTATATATTTATTATAGTAAATAGGGGGTTAGTTCATAAATTTAGGTGTTCATTTAGTTGTCCAAGTTAATTCTGAACTCATTACACCTAGACACAATATAATATATTTCCATAGCACTCAACACTTATCACTTGAATAAACTAGCATAAATTCACATAAGGTTAAATAATTATGCACTCACTCATTTTCTAATCATGAGCATATTTTCACATTTGCCTTCTCTAATTCCTTCTTGAAGGCCTCTAGACTTACCATAAATTTTGTCACTCCTTTATCTAGGATTATTCCTTATTCATAGGACTTAGTCTTCAAGGCATAAAAGAGTGCTTCCAGGTTATATTGTTGGTATTTTATTTTCATGCTTAGTTAATTGACCTTTCCCATTATCTACATGTACTTTGACCTACTCATAGATTACACCTACATCATCAACTCCTCATTTCCCCCTTTTGCTTCCTTTAGGCACATATCTATGACTGATGCTTGGTTGGAAAAGCTATAGAAGATGGCATCAAATAGATATATTCCATCTTGAAGTTTCACAAAGAGTTATTCCACCTCTTCAAGTGTATAAACTAGATATTTTTGTAGCATGATGTAGGGATCTTATTCTTCTTATTATAAATTTAGTTTTGATTTCATCCTTAAGATCATATGATACACTAGCACATAGATTTTATCAAACTCAAAGAGGTTGGATGTATCTATGACAACTGGGAGGGATGGTTAAGACATCTCTAAGCTCTCACATAGCTACTATAGTTTGAATTTCATGGCCTACAGTTCATTTTTGGAATCCTTACAAAGTTTCTTCCATTTCTTTGCTCTACCATCATTAATGATATTCTTGCATGCAAATTCTATGGCCATCCAAATAAGTTCATTCCTATTCCAAACTAGGTTCATGGTATGAGGGTTTATGTTGAGGGAGTCATACCCTTCCTCAAGTTCATCTACACCCAATATGGCCTTTTAAGGAACCTCAAAGTGAGGCTCATCCATGTAATTTTCATGTGTCAATGTAAGTTGTTTACACATCTTGGTTGTGATGGATACAGGGGGCATGAAGTCAAACATATAAAAGTCTTCATCCATCCACCCCTTCTACACTATCTATTTAATGATTAATTTCATGCTTTATTCTTTGATGATGGCTATCTCTATTTGCTCTTCTTCCTCTTCACTAGCCTTACTAATTTCTTTGGTTTTTTCCTTTGAATACTCATCCTCTCATTCTATAAGGGGTTATTATTTGGAATTTTCCCCTTTGTTTGATTACTCTTCTTGGGGTTTCTTAGTGTTAACCTCTAAGTGTATTCTCTTGGCACAAAATTCACCTTGTTCTTGTTCTTGATAGGGTTCTTTAGCACTTTCTATTTTCTTTTCTAAGGCACCAATACTGCCTTCTTTTTACTCAAGTTCAACTAAACTAATTAGACACACCTATTATGTAGCTTCATCTAGTTTAATGGTGGGGGTACTAGGCACCTTATTATATTTTTCAAGATCTAGTTATGTGCTTTTGGGAACCTTCTTCATTTTCTTCTTTCTCTTGGCCTTATCTTCTTTGACCTTAACCTTCTATATATCTACCTGAATCATGCCCATTTCCTTTCAAGCCTTCCTCTTCTACACTAGCACTAGTGCCATCTTGATTTATTCCTTGCATGGCCCATTTTATTCAGTAGCCTTCTCTTTTCCTCTTATATTTTTAAAGGTTATGTGGAGGGTTTTCTAGATGATTCACTAGCTATATTTTCTACTTCTTTAAGAATGATTATTGTGCCGCTTTAGAGGGCCTATTACACATCCATGACATTAGATCTTATTCCAATTATTCTTGGAATATGTAGGTTTTTTTTCTTTTTTATACCTCTTCCTCCATTGCTTCCTCCCTTCCATGCATGCGAGCCTCTTCCTCCATTTTTATTAGGGTTATTTAAGGGATCACAACGGGTCCCTTAGACTATTTATTTTTCTAATTCTTGCTAGATAAAGTAGAATTTAGCATGAAGGTCATGTGTTTATTTGGATATGGAGGTGTTTCTTATTTTTCAAAGGTGACCCTCAATCTTATACACTCTTGGATCTCTTCAAGTGTCTCCCCCATTTTGTTTTTGGGAGATTTTTACTACATTATTTGCACTGGCCTCTCTTCATTATTGATTTGGAGGGGGTAATCATCATATTTTATAGGGTTTGTTCCCTTATTTCATGGCTTAATAATATAATATAACATGGATATGAACTAATTTATAACTTCCCTCTGGAGGGGATGGAGGTCCATGTAGTTGGAGTCATCCTCCTCATCTTTTGTGGATTTTTCTCCTAAGAGAACATACTGGAACTTCAAACTAATTATTTATCTATCCATAAAATTCACCAAGATATCCAAATACTATTAATTGGGGATCCTCATTAGTGTTAATATTAAATATTTTGTGGAAAATATGTAAGGCAGTTTAAGCTAGTTGGATAGGTTCCCATATGTGAGGACCAAATGCATTACATATAAGTGTTGCATGATGGTGAAGGTTTCTATTCCAAACATATGATAAGGGAGATCTTGTGGGATGTGCCATTGAATTCAAAATGACTCTATGTATTGAGCACACTAGCTCAGTATTATTATAGTTTTAGGAAAAGTAGGGTGGGTAGGTGAATTCTTGGTATTTCAACATCGAAGAGTCATTATGCATTGGGAAGACCCAAATATTATCCTCATCACCATCAAGCTCACCAATATTGTCCATCACCATAAATATCATCATCAACCCCCACTTGAATGTCTCACACACCTTATGGCACTCAAGAGTATTCTCACCATCTCTTTATTAATGAAATTATCAATGTTGAACTTGACCCCTTACACCATGTGGTGGGTGATGCACAAGTAGGTCTTGTTGATGGCCATCCACTATCCACTAAAAAAAAATTTGGATCTCATGAGGCACATCATGACCCTCATGCTAGGGTCCTTTATGTCCTTAATCGAGAATGTGAACCCTACCTTATAATAACTAAGAATTTTCTCAACCCTCTCCACTTTTACATCATCTTCCATCATCAAGTAAATGTTTGTACCTAAGCTTGGGAGCCCAGTGATTATCATAATGAGGTGAACCAATATTCTCATGTACTTCCATATGAAGTAGAATTCATCCCCATAGATGTACAAGAGGAGAAATTATAATCTTATCTCAAATGGAAACATCAAATAGTGCCACACCCACCTCCATCTTTACTCCCATGTCAACAACTTAGTACTAGTTGATCTCCTATACATTTATCATTGCGTGATGGTTATATTACTTTAGCCTATAGGTGTGCATGAAAGATACTCAAGTTTCCCATATTATGACCTTAGAGTAAAACTAAATTTATCTATATGATAGTTTGGTAATTTCCTCTGGGTTAATCTCAGTAATGCTAATTCTTTCAACTAGTTGTGCCTTTTTATTTGTAGTGGCTATCTCTTCTATCATCTTCATCTTTTTGGCATCCTTATACACCTATGGTGGACCATAACTCAATCATTTATTACCCATGTAGAATTAGTTACTATTGAAACATGGTCTATTGATTTTCCTAAATCTCTTAATCTTGACTCACACTTCTTCATAGTCATGGGGTCTACAACTATGACTTCATCTCTTAAGTTTCATTCATCATTAATGGTGGCCTCAGTGTTACTCTGAGTCTCTACTACATAGTTCTCTCACAATTATCTCTCCACATGCCTAATTTCCAATCTCACATAAAATGCAATTTGTTTTTGTTTGAAACCATTATTGTTTGGTGGATATAGGTGATTAGGTTTTCACTTGGTAGTGTTTTCTCACTTCATCTCTGGTTCAACTTTGGTTCTACTCTACATTTGGTTTCAAATTATCTTAAGTTTTATAACCTATTCTAGTGTGGCATCTACCTCTTTATACCTTATATTTAGCTACCCCATTAATGGTTGGTTAGTAATGGTATGACGACACATGGATTTATTGAAATCCACTAAACCCACAAAATCTATAAAAATGCATCACCACATTCACATTTATTATGGATCTTTATGCCTCCACCATCATAGTCATTAAGTTCTCTTAATGTCTTATTTATTGAAGTGATAGGTGATTCAAATGGTCACTTCTCACCTACCATTGGGTGGATTCCATCTTGACTTCATGATCTCCCTCCTGTGCTTCATTCACCTTGGCATGACCTTCACCCTTCTTATGTCAACCTAGGCACAATGTTTCACATGCACACCATTCAACATCCTCAATTCCATATTATTTGCCTACTACATTTCCTTTAAACCATGCTTCTATTATTTGGTCAATTTCTCTACACTTTCATCTTACTTTGGCCTACCCAACCCCATACAAATTCCTACACTAGTCCTCTCATGATTCATTCTCTAGGTTTATTATGCACTTAGTATCTTGTGCATCTCCCTTTCATCTCTTATGCACTAGCATCCTATGAACCTCTCATTGTCACTTGGTACTTCACATACCTATAAACTTAAGTGTCTAGCCTCAAGCACTTAAAAATCAATCATACTTGACTCACCTAACTAGAGTTATGCATGTAAGTGTTATATGTTTATTCTAAGGGCTTAAAACACCTCTCTTATTTAATAATCACAAATAACACCATAAAATATAAGGAAATGTTTGGCTTGCACCAAAATTTATTTTGGTTAGCACATAACAATCAACTTATGATCAATAAATTAGTGCCTAATGGTGCAAGAACCATCCTAATGTCCATAGGGATTTAATTGATTACCCTTGAAATGCCCATGGAGCATTTCACCAACTAATATGCACAACTTGCATGTGTTAGTCTCTAATGTGCTATGGATGAGATAAGGGACCATCCACCTAATTTGTAGCTTGCACAGGTGCTTGAGGTACCTAGAGTCATATAAAAAGACTAATGTTCCTTTAGTAAGTACCTTATACTTAATATGATTATCATGTTATAGGTTTTGGCACACCTTCTCTATCTATTATATCCATATCACTTGGGTGCACATCTCATCAAATTACTCCAAGTCTTTTAACTATGTACTCAAATATTCTTGGTAAACCAACCAATATGCATAATTCATAATGATGGTACTAAAAACTCCATTAGTAGAATGACCTCTATGCCAAATAACAACTAGAATGGTGTAGCCTTATTCAAGTGCTTGTAGGTAGTGTGGTAGGCCCACAATATTGCTGACACTCTATCATCCCAATATTTTCAACCAAGATTACATATATTTATTAGGAATGTTCCCAATATCTTATTGAATGACTCAGCTAAGCCATTCACTTAGGGGTGATAAGATGTTGTCTTATGGTATTCCACCATGTATTTGGTTAATAGGATCTACATATTTTCATTGATGAAGTACGTGCCTCTATTTCTATTTAAACTAAGTGGGCACCCATAATGATTAATGATGTTATCCTATATAAACCTTGTAGCTATGGTAACTATGTAGTGTTTAATTGTCACTACCTCAGCCCACTTAGTGAAAAAGTCTATGGTCATCAAAATATAACATGCACCTATGTGGTTCATAGTGGGAGTAATTGGACCAACAAAATAAATGTCCCATTTTTCAAATAACACATGGGAAAGAATATGAATGAGTGACATCTTATCTTGGTGGTTTGGTTTTCCTATGTATTATTAGATGTCACATGCCTTGGCGCACTCTTTCACATCCTAGAATACACTTGGTGATGATAAGCCTAATTATAGTACCTTACACATTATAGCATCCCCAGTTCCATGGCCTCTTACAATCCCCTCAGGTGCCTTTTTTAAGATAAGGTCCCTTTCATATTCAAAGACACATTAGTGTAAGACATCATCATAACTCATTTTGTATAGTTCCCTACTAATGATATAAAAGGGGGTGGTATGAATAGCAAGCTACTTCTTTTCATTAGTTGTCATAGTCTAGGGTGTAAACCCATATGTTAGAAAAGTGGAGATCTCCACCAAGTCCTCAGGGATGTACTAAACCCTATAGAGTTGTGCATTTGGCATATCATCCTTAATAGGCACTACCACATTTCTAGTTTTGATGTGAGATAAATGATCTAGGCCTGAGTTCTATTTTTTACGTTGCATGACAACAAAGAACTAGAATTATTGAAACAAAACTATCCATATACAAATTCATCCATAGATAATAGGCTTATTCATAAGGTACTCAATCACCTCATTATTGGTGAAGAAGATGAATGGGGTCACCAAAAAGTATTGCCTAAATTTATACAAGGTGTAAACTAGGGAGAATGCCTCACACTTAGTTTTGGTATAGCTCCACTCTACCTGGGTTAGTTTTATACTTGAAAATAGATGGGATGATCCATTTTGCCTTTGCCTAGTTTCAATATAATGACACTATTTATAGAGCTAAATACATTAACATGTATGTGGAATATAGTTATCTAATCGATAAATTTTAATATCAATGTGATAGTTAATTTGAGCTTTGGAGTTTCAAAGGCATTTTATTTTACTACACCCCAATAGAACATGCCATCCTTATGTAAGATCTCTGCTAGCACCACCACAATCTTTATGTAACTCCTTATAAACTTTTGATAATAGATAAAATGGCTAAGAAAGGCATGAATGTCTTTTTACATCGATGGGGTTTAGAGCTATATAATAATTGCAATATTCATAGGGGTGATGAGAAGACCATATTTGTAGATGATGTGCCCAAGAAAGGTTCTAAATGGTTTCATGAAGATGAACTTATTTAGTTTAAAGGATATCTACAACTACTTACACCTCTAAAACATGAGGTGAAAGTTATCATAATGGTCCTTCACTAGACCATACATAGTCTAGTCATCTAAATACACTTGGAGGAACTTGTGAATGAAGTCCTTAAATGTGATTATTACCACTTTAGATAACATGGATGGTACAATATTGAGTCCAAATGGAATCATGTGGTATTCAAAATAGCCTAATTCTATTTCAAAGATCATTTTAGGTTTGTCCTCCTCCTTATTTAGGACTTGATGGTATCTTGAGAACCCATTAGTGAAAGTGTATATCTCATATCCTATAACACCATCCAAGACTTCATTAATGAATGGATTTGAGAAGGGGTTAATGACATAGGTATAATTCAATAATATATAATCAATGCAAATATGGATGAACCCATCCTTATTAATGATAATAACTATGAGGCTAACCCATTCATAATATTTCATAGGGTGGATGACTCCTATGACTAGCATACCATTAATCTCCATTCTGACCTTGGTAAAAATATTGGGGTTCATTATATAGGGGTGCTTCTTGATAAGTATTTGTCTATTAACTAGATTGATACTAATTTTCCAAAGGGGTGCCCTTAATATCTATGTAATTTTGAGGGAAAAAGTCTTAAAACTCCTTTAAGAGATCCATAATTTGTGTCAGCTCTAGATCAAACTAATATGTACCCATAGTAGCCATTTTTGGTTCCCCTTATGAGTTGATGTCTACCTTGGTAGTTTTGAGTGGAATGAAGTAGGGCTCATTCATATCCTAATGTGAATCCTTAAATTGAATAATTCCTTTAGTTGCTTCTATGCAAAGGTGGGCAGTGTCCTCTTCCTTTAGAGCATTATCCTCCACTTGGTGCACAAGCTTCTTTTTTCCTAGCAAGTTTGTCCATTTGTAGAACTTTCATGTTTCATCATCATTGTCACTCAAGTCACTATTGAGGGTTTATTCTTAAAATAAATTAAGGAGAACCAACCCATTTTCCCTAAACATGTCTTTAAGGCACTCCTATACAATTGTAGTGTCCTTAAACACTACCCTTTGAACTACTTGTAGTGACTTAATCAATTCCAGGTTCTATAAATAAAAGGAGGTGTGCATGAAACAATCCTTAAGTTTATCATAATTGGATGTATTGAAATGAATTTCATTTACAATATAACATGCTCATTTCCATGTGTTCAAGGTCCTATATAAGGGGTGAATACATAGGTTCCTTGGGGTGTTCTCACTATAGACAATGCATATTTCTTCACATAAGCATACTTACAATATAGGGTCTAAGTTGCTAGAGTAGGTAGAGATGTCAAGGTACTTATTTATTTTCCTAAATATATTTAAGATAGATACTTTTACATCTTTACAAGTTGGAAATATAGACCTTTGCACTACCCACTAATGAACAATAGTTCTCCTTAATGTATACACTAGTGTGCTGATTCTATCTACTTATTTTAGGATACATAATTCAAGGTTGTGAACATACTTTTCTATATGATTTATCCCCTCAAATATTGAGAGTGCCACAATTTTACCTTTACTTAGGTGAAACACTCTTTTCCCCTTCTTCATGGCACAAAGGATCCATATTTTCATAGTGTGATCAATCTAGACCCAGCCTATCTTTATTGGTTTTGGCACCTTTACTCATACTAATATATACCTTTGACTAGTGGTCTCATCATCTTCCTCAACCCATAAATTATAGGAAACATCAATGGTGTTTGAGGTTGATTATCTATCTTCATAAGAAATCACTCGATCATTGGGGTTGAGAGTCTCAATGCCTTACATCATGATGTTATATATGTGGTTTATCTCATCCTTAAAGTCAACACTCTCTATATAGGGATGTCCTTGGTAACTTGAGAGGGGGATAACCACCCTTTCCTTCCAATTTTAAAAGGTCATATATAACCTCATAAAGTGCATGTCTATATTATTTTCATAACACCATGGCTTTCTCAAAATCACTAGATAATTGTCTTGTTCAACTAACTCAATCATCTCAAAGTTAGCACAAAATTTGGCACCCATGATGTCTACAACTATGCTCTTTAGAATTCTAATTGGTTGCACTTAAGTCTTAAGGGCCATGAAAAACACCTCAAGGATAGCTTACCCATCTTTTCCCATGCATTCTTGGTAAAGATATTGACCTTAATGCCTATGTCCATAAGGACCTCACATACAGATCATCCATCAATAGTGGCATTCATAAGGATTTGTTCATCGTACTCTACATTCTATGTATGCCTAACTTCTTACACCCTTTCCATGTGTGGCATAATGACTTGGATTTTGCCATTTATACTCTAAGAACAAGTTTTTCAAGAGGGTAAATATTCCTTCCATTTGTAATAGGTACAAGAAATCTGTTAGCTCTTGTATCTTAGTCTCCTAACTATCTTGCTTCTTGTAGGAGGTAATAGCCTATGCTTATAAATATAATACTAAATAGATATCTCCTTATAGGTTTTGAATGACACTTATGGCCTACTATAAAACATATTTTTAGTGTGTAGGGTCTGGGTAAGGTGTGGCTTTGGGTTTAGGTTGCATTATGCACTTAGTGTTGTTCTTTTCCCCATATTATGAGTGAAACTTAAGGATTGTCATAGCTAATGATTGAGTGGTGAATCAGCTATGAGTGGTATCCTATACTTTGACTATATTTGTGTAATTTATTTGCACCATTGAAGTCCACTTCTATAATTTAGGCTCATGTGTGATCATCCATATACCCTTGTATACACTAGGCCTACCTTGGGTTAATTTCTTATATAACTCTGGGCATTATTTGACCTTATGTGCCCCTCAATAATACCCACACATTGGATGTGTAAAGAATGTCATGATAATAGTGATCTATTGAGCCACACTCATAACATGAGTGGGGTTAAAACCTTCTACCACCATATCCTCCACCTCACCCTCTAGAGCCTTGTTACATCTCAAAGCCTATGTTATATTGATTGTAACCTTTATTTCCTTGGTTATCCTTCCCTTTGATAGTTGTAGTGTTTGACCTCATGCCTCTCTCCATGTTCTCACACATCTCATCAATCACTTAGAAATTAGCTATGATATGAGTGTAGGCATCATGCAATCAATAATATATGGTTATGTTGATTTGCTTATCATGTTGTAACAATGGGAAACTATGAACATCATGCACTTCCTATTATACTTCATATATTAGAAGTAATGTGTGCACATTACTTTGATGGTAATTATTCTTATTATGCCTCTAACTTCATAGTCAGTGTACCATAATCTACTTCAAGCATCTTATGATGAACTAGTGGTAATATTTTGGATTTGGGAGGCCATGGATGTAATCTATACCTCCATAAATGGGCTAATCCTAGTATCTCTGGTTCTAACTACCTTGAATCTAAGCATGGATTAAATCTCTTTGTGAGGTTCTATAAATGTCTTCAGGGAAAATGCTCTTTGGAATGGAACTAGAAACACTCCAATAAACCATAATGCATGATGGGAAGGGTGTATGTCATAAGGAATTTTTGATAGGAGAGAATTAAACCTCACATCATACATGCACATACTTTTAGAGAGAATTTAAGTAATCTCTTTGAGCATGATGATGCTCTATTGTTAAAACTCTATAATGTCAAAAAAATTATGAAATGATTCTTTTAGGGTGTCATAATCAACCATAACATGATTAGGGTCAAATTTCCTATACCAAGTATGGGCATGATCAAGCAGAGTGGTCATGAACTAAGTTACCTTGCACTCTAACTAGGTTATTCCCTAATCACACCACTCTAATTAAAACTTTAGCACATGCTCTATGGCATTATCCATGCCATAATACTCTATCAAGTGCATGGACATCTCATAATTGATTTTCTATGGAGGGGAAGCTAGCATCTAAGGTGCTTGTCCTCCTAGTATATGTCTTGGTGGAGGCCCTCCAATGCCTCCAACCACTAGGTTAGGTGATGACCCTATTTTTATTGTTAGTTCCATTGATGTTGAAGGTGTTTTACTACTTACTTGAGCAACTGAACCACTTCCTATGGGTTATTACCCAATCTATGTAATTGACATTAGTTGAGTTAGTATGCTTACAAATATATTTTGTTGTGGTGAACTAGCACCCAATGGTCTAGAAGTAGTCTCTCTCAACTCCTGGTAGGGAATAACCTATTAAATCAAAAAATTATACTCCAACTTTTCAAAACATCTAAAATCTATATCAACAACAGGGTCAAGTATCACTCTTGTTCTTTCTTTAAGTGGGGGATCTAGTGTATGAGTATGAATCATAGGTTCAAGGGGGTAGGCACATAAAGTGTATCTTTAGTCACCAAATCTTGTAGGGACCCAACACATTCTACACCCATCAACTATTGAGCTTGATTTATTACTTCATTATTTCTCTCCTTGTGTTGATGTATTTCAAGATATCCTTCCCCATGCCCTTCCTACTCACTATAAGTTCTCTCAGCACTTATAGGTTCTATATCATCCATCAGTCTATATTATCTATTATTATAATTCTATCTTCAAAGCTCTTGGGTGTCAATCTTCTCATCCCATTCCATTATGCTTTACCTACACATCCCTTTTTTACCCCTTATGCTACTCATATGCAAAAGGACTTTAGCCTTCCATTCCCAAAGTTTCAAAGCCATAATCCATCATTAGTTTCTTAATATCTACACTAAACTCTTTCATAAACATGCCTCTAGGTTTATACAAAAATTGGTACTCTACTTCCTTAGGGCATGAGTATATAGGAACTATAAACTGAAGCATGTAATTGTTCAATGCTCCTTGCCACCATTTGTCTACTACTCTAGTCCAAGTAGCATCCAAGGTCTCAAGCCTCTATAAGTGCTCCTTTTTCCACTCATATCATTTTCTATAGCTTCATATAATGTGGGTTTCATATGCAACCAACCACTAATACACATGCTCAGGTAGTTCACAAAAAATGACCTCATCATATAGGTTATTCTAAACCCACTTTATTGGTTTTTGAACTTTATAGGTTGGATGATTTAGTGTAAATCTATCTTCCACTTGCTATACCCATCACTTGATTTTTTTGAGGGAGAGTTACAGTATCATATTATCACACCATTGTAGCAATAAAATTCAACATGGGTCTTAGTAATGAAACCAAAATGTTACAGTAAATAGGGGTTAGTTCATTAAGTCAGTCACTCATTCAATTGTCCAAGTTAGTTCTAGACTCATTACAAATAGGTGCAATATAGTATATTACCATATCTCTCAACACTTATCATGTGAATATGCTAGATTAATTCACATAAGACATAAGTCTCATGTGCTCACCAAAGCACTGTAGAGAAAGAATTGGGGCTCGCATTGGGATAATTATGCCATAGCATAAGACTTCATTTGTAGGACTTGGTCATTTCAACATAGGATTTTGGTAGGTTCATTGGTGCAAGCATTTTTTGGGCTAATATTAATGGTCTAAATGTACTAGACTATTTTGGGTGACTAGTTTTGGTCATAGGGGTGCAAGCCTATATTGGGGTCTTTCTATATTCTCAAGGGTTCAAGCCTTTTTTGAATTAAGCTTAGTGTCATTTAAGAAATTTGGAGGGTTAAGGGTCTATTCTCACTTTAATCATTCATACTTAGGCTAACACTTATTAGCAAGTGAACACTTGGCACATGACCCTTCCCACACTTACACTATTTTTACATCATCAGTTAGGACAAAGATGACATTAAAAACATATACCAAAAGCTTGCAATAACATTCTTAACATTACTATGCTAAAATTACCAGATTATAACCACTACATTCATTATAAATTTTAATAGAAAAGTGAAAGATATTCAAACTAGAAGTACCATGTTTATTGTCACCATTATTATTCATTAATTAAATCTCTAGTAAACATAGTATATATTTCATGGAGAAAATAATGTATTAAAGCCTATTTAAGCTACTTAACAACCTAGAGGCTCATAAGCAAGACTAGGCATATATAATTGGATAATTTATAGGTTTAGAGATAAAAATAACAGTAATGGCATCCATCCTATGAATAACCATTTCTTTAGAGCTTCACTGCATTCAATTTGTGTCCTCTTTCTCACTAGTTTGAGCTTATTTTATAGCACACAGGAGTATCTTGTTACCAGGGTGGAGAACACATGCTAGGTACCAAGCTAGAACCTTTAGTGATCTTTATGGTAGCTCCATAACCTTTTACCCTTTGCACTCTAATAATCATGTGCTGTAACTATTAGAATATTCCCTTAGATATTTGGGTTGTAGTTAACCACCTGCCAGTAGGCACAAGATGTGTGTTGATTCCTCCAACTAGTGCCAATATGCCAAAATAACAATCATTCCATATTATCACCTCACATTGATGTGTTTTATCATTATATCATGGATATATACTTAATGAATTAGTGTCCCAACAATTTTATTTCCATGTGATAAGTTTGAGAGTGTTCTAAAGATTTCAAAGGGTAACATGTGCTAATGAAGGCCTCATTGAATTAGGTCTCCTTAAGGCCTAAAAGGGGGTTTGGTCTTATATTATATGAAAAACATACTATAATGTTTTATTCATGTTTTTTGAATGTTATAATGCCTATTTTATTAGAAGTCAAAGAGGTCAAGTGTGTATGTTCAACCAATAGGTGTATGATAAAGAACCTAGTATAAGAGCAAGGCATAATGGGGCTAATTGGTGAGTTAGCAAATGTGAGAGTTAAAGAATATGATATATAAATTTGAAGAGATAAAATAGGTATTTTATACTATCGTCAATGTGTATATAACTATCATTAATATCTAATAGGGGCACTATATATGACTATCAAGGTCAAATGACCTAATCTATCTTGAAGAGACCTAATTGAGTGAAGGAGTCTAGAAAGTAGTTTTAGATGGATAAGGGTGTGAGAATTTAAAGAGGTCATCATAATTAGTTTGTTGAGAAATAATATGTCCTAAATATGGTTAAGGAAATTAGGTGTCTAAGTTGGTAATGATTCATCTAGGGGGTTGGTGCCTCCTTGTAAGTAGGTGCTTGTTAAAGCCTAGTCAAGTGGGTACTTGGCTATAAAATTTGGTGCTCAAAGTGAAGTTGGTGATTAACTAAATATTTATGTTATTCTTATAGGATTTTAGTTCATTTGAATCATTTTTTGGTTTTCTTCCCATTGAGGGTTTCTGACTCAAATAAGTGATTTATGTGTTATGCTCTTGTCTCATGCTCATGCTCATGGATCTTAATGTGTTTCTAGTTAAATATATTATTTTGATAGTTCATAAATGATAAAGTAAAGTTTTAAAAGTTTGAAAGACTAATTCACTCTCCCCTAACTCTCATTCATTGTTCTTACAACACACTATGGTTTGATAAGGAGTTGTCCTTCTCTATAGATTCACTCCTATCATAAGCCATCCACAAAATTGGATTATTTCCATTGTGTTGGTTGAAATAGCTCTCAAGACCTAACATGGTACATTTTAATGTGATAACACCACATATTTATGGCTTGTATTTATTATCCCTAAGGTAGTATGGAAATCCATCATATGTTCTTAAGTATTCCTACCTCCCAAGGGATAAAAGGAAGGAAGATACTTGTGACCAACAGCCCCATTTTAAAAAATTACAAATGTGGACCTTATTTGAGATTAAATTCCATGTCCAAGTCTTGTCATGAAATGAATCCATCCAAGTATAGTTTTAAATAAATTGTATTAAGTTTGAGTTTTTATTAATAATTAAGTATTGATTTTATTCTAAACTAAGTGCTCCCACAGTTACTCTAGTAGTTTGATTGATGCCTAAGTCTAAAGGTTAAAATTAACATATTTATCAAAGTTAGTCTATATATCTATTTTGATTTTGGTGCCATGACATTCATCAAATTCATATTTTAGTTTTATGGACTAACTAAGCTAACTTATTTTTCTCAAGATTGTTTATTATTTATAAGAGTGTTTTGACCCCATAAGGCCACCTTTCCAAAGCTTACTTGGTCTAACTCAAAAAGGTCCCCTTGTAGTAGGAATGTATTTTCATAATTAGTTATTTTTATAAAAGTTTCCTTGCCCAAAAAATTATCCCACATCTCTCTTTCACTTAGAGTAACCATCAAATTTAAGAGCGATAATGAGTTAAAATTTTAATATCTAAGTCCTTAAGTTAAAATTCAAACAGTTAGATCCAAATCTCTAAATTCATTCCATGTATTGACACATATCTTCCTCACTAAATATTTTTGAAACAACTAAGTCATTTCATTTGGTGAGACCTCAGATTCATATGATTGAGATTCATGTCTTCATCTCACTTATCTATGGATAATACAACAAAAAATTTCAATTCCTTTTCACCTGAACACCTGAGTAACTAGGATTGTGATGGTGGTAGTCATCCTAGTTACTCACTTCTATCTACTTAAATAGCTAAGGAAAATACTCCATGAGGACTTAAGATTTGAGATAATTTCACATATCCTAATCTCATTCATTTAAATAAAAATAATTAAATGACCCAAGTCCTAAGGTCCCTAATAACCATGATATATAATATTATGCCATATGGCATGAACCCACTCATTTATGGATAACAAATATAAATACACATTCTAAGGTTATGTGACCCTTTAGATACATAAGATCTTACATTGTGGCATGATTTTGCTCACTTGTGTCTTATTAGGTAGAATAATATATATTCATGTTGTAAAATATCAAAACCCATAAATGAGTGAGGATCATCCACATGAAAACATCCTACTCATCTAGAGCTTAAAAACATAATAAAAGATAATGTGAATCCTGTGAGTCCCTAGATTAATGGGATTAGGCTATGTGCCAACATCTGATTACTCCAAATCAAAATAGTGAGGCAACCCAAGTATCAAGGTCCCTTATTACATAAATAAATGATATTGACCATGTGTCAATATCTCAATCATTTATGACTAATAGAAACATGCTAAAGTCTTGAGGTTCCCTGAGTTCTTAAACAAGTGAGGGTCATCCACATGACAACATACTACTAACTCATAATCTATAAATAAAAAAAGGACTATAATGAGTAGGTGACCTTCTAGATAAGTGAGATGGTTCCAAATGGCATGATATCACTCATTCATGACAAACACACCAGGGGAACATGTATCAAATATTGGTGACCAAGGAAAAGATATGGATCATGCCACATGTTGGCATCTCACTCACTTTCCACTAAAGTGGACCTAGGGTGATAAGTTTTGGCTTCAAACACAATGAAAGAGTGAGGAAGGCCAAGTATCAAGATACAAACATAATATACATGTGACAAAGAATATGTATCAACAAAGTGATTCAGAGGCCAATATCAGTAACATTATGTCATGTATTACTCTCTACATAAAGTGGATTAAAAACACAAAAATGGGCCTTAGGAATGATATAAGGATATATTTATCATTTTAAGGATTAATATTCATTTGTATCAACTTTAGTCCATCAACTAAATATAAGGTCCTTAGGATTTAATCGAGTGGAAAATGGACAAGCATAACAATCCCAAGGGGCTTACTGAGACACTTGTTTCAACTTTATAAGTAAATATAAGAAGGTGGACTCCAAATAATTATAGCTAGATATTTGTAATTTTTATAAAGGAATGAGTAGTTAAAGACATTAGTGAATTTCCATATGTCTTGTCCCTTAGTCATTTATAGTGCCATAGAGGTAGAAAAAGGCATATGCTCCCCGCACTTCCTACACATATAAGATACAAAAAATATGCTCCTCCATGAGCCTTTTATTGACTCATATAGGTTCAGCCTTGTCAACTAATCATTGGAAATGTAATAAAGACTACTAGAACCATTAGGATGTGTTACACATCATAACTCTCCTCTAGGATCATTAGTGGGCCATGGAATTTCATTTCATCTTATCCATATTGAAATGAAGAACTTTATGACATGATTATGTTTTACGCTTTCAAATCATGATGTCCAAGAGTGGGATCTCATGCCTCTTGGAATAAAGACCCATCTCTCCCTATTATATATTACTACCTAGTATGTTAAAATGGTTGACTCTATTTTATTGGAATAATGCAAAATCAATTTTATGTGTAAATGCATCTAGTTGCCTTGTAGGTATCCCATTTTATTTATACCTTAATGGACTAACACTAATGGTATAGTATTATAATTTTTTCTTTTATATAAATCTTATGCATTAACTAGGATGTGCTTATAGTATTTTAGTTAATTTATTCTATTCCTTTAGGTTTATTTGAAGTCTGCAAGGATTTGTGTGTAATTAACTACAAACTTATTTAAAATTCATTAATTAAGGGATTATTAAAATTAAGAATTTTTATTTTCTCCTTATATTCTATCTTCATGTGTGATTGAATCTTGATACATCATGAAACTTAACATATAATGGTGTAATTATAGCTAAGCATGTTGTGGTCATGGAAGTATTTTGATTCCCCTTTAATTAGAAGACTTTATTTATGCCTTACCATCCCTCTTTTTTAAGTTTATTTGTGAAAACGTGATCATTACTTTCCTTTATTAATGATGAATTGAAGAAAATTATATATCTAACATTAAATATGATGTAATCAGTCTATAAATTAGTGTATAAGTTATGCAAGTCAGTGAGAAAATTAGTATTAGACCACTAGTGATAGTACTACATATGTTAGAGATATATTACAAGTAGTCTATCTAATGGAGCTCCATACTTGTAGATAATTCCATAGACTATCTTAAAAATAATAATAAAAAGAGAGGATTAAAGTCCCCTAATTATTCTTGAGATCTTTTAATGCATATAATCTCATAGGTAAAATTAGTATGGTGATCTTGGACTAAAAGATAGATGGTACTAGTATGAGGGCCCCTTTTTCACTTTATAAAAAATATTTAAGATAATAGCCTACCTAACATCAAATTTGAGCCTACTATGTAGATACAAAATTAATATTGTATGACTAATAATATTCCCATTACAATTCCATAAGAGAATTATAATTGCTAAAGGAATATAAAGACATGTGGTTCACCTACTACCTTATCCTCTCAATTTATCAATAATATACCTCTACCTATCAATGTACCTATGGTATGGTTGGCTAGGTCTAATATCAAAATTATATAAGTTTTCCATGATTTACTTAGGAACTTATAAATATACCTCCTAAGATTTACATTAGGTGTGGGACGTATAGTTGAGGAACATGTAGCCTCATATAAAATTACTCTTAGGATTTTTAATGTTAAACATGAGGGTATTTACTATAGGATTTTCCTATTCACTATGATGGACACAATAAATGAATGGTACTTGAATTTTCATGAAGTCTATATCACAAGTTTGGACCAATTTAGTAACACATTCCTCAACCAATTTGGGTAGGTCATCAATCTAAGTGTGTTATACCAACAATATACTTGTATAAAAATGGAACCTAATGAGTACATAATAAATTTAAATTCTAGGTTCTATAAGATATATAACCAAATCACTGTGATGTATATACTAGATGCGTAGTTAGCCCTTAAAATTTATAAGAACACACTAGATCCTTAGACTACTATGTTCCTATGTAGAGACCTAGTAGTGGTATAATTACATATAACTTACACTAAGGACATCAAAGTAGATATATAGCTAAATACTCAAGTTTTTATGGTAAAATCAATCCCAAATCTATTTCAAGTTTTCTTTCTTTGAATGCCTCTTTTCTACTAGCCATAATATACCCACACCACAACTTGTGCTAATGAAAAACCAACTTACTTTGAGGCACGTTGATCCTAATCAAGCCTTAAGATTCCTTATCCCAATAAAAAATGAAATATCATCTTAATATCATAATAAAAAACTTTTCACCACTATGAATAACATCTAAAATATTCCACAATAATCTACCAAGAATGAGTTGGACTCTATACATAACACAGTACAAAAGCTTAGTAATAATTTCTTGGACCTTCAGACATAAGTTAGAAAAAATGGAGGTGATAATTAAAATATAAAATTCACTTAAAAAAGGTAAAATCATCCCTATAACCACTTTATCAACCAATTAGAGCCCTCACCTAATAAGCTCCTTGAGATCAACATCAACAAGTTATCCCTGACTAATTGTTGACATGTACATAATATAACCTAGCATGGAAAACACAATTGTATTTAATTATATAGTGCATTAACCATCTTAAATAAAGATATGGAAGAATATGAAGTAGTCTTAGACCACCATAAGGATACCAATTAGACTAAGACCTCTAATGCCCCAAGATCCTTGAGCACTACCAGGGTACTAGAAACATTAGACTTCTATATCCATAAAAATAACAAACTATAATATACCACCAATGGGGTGTAGGATTTCAAAAAATTACAAAGGAGTAACTTCACTCTTAGGAACTGGACTTAATAATATTCCCTTACCACAACAACCCCTACTGACAATGGTGCCATTCCTCCTAATCCACGTGCAAAAAATGACCCTCTATCCCTAAAAGTAAATAATCTTAAAACAAATAAAGATACCAACCTATTACTTAAAATATTAGATAAAACATAATAGAGGACATAAATAATAACAAGGCACACATTACTTTGCATTAGTTTTCCTAGATCACTGAGCTGTGAGATCTCCTCCTAAAATCCCTCATAGATAAACTAGTTTAATCCAAACCCAATCTTGTGCACATTAACATGTTGATACATAGGAATAAGGATAAGTTACAACCTTTATTATTTATATATAGGATGTTTGGAAAGAATATTCATAATTACATAGTTGACACAAGTGCCTCTGTGAATGGCATGCCTATAAGAATTCATCAAAAACTAGAAATATCATGTATTAATTCAAATAACATTGGGGTATAATTGGATAAGTCTAAATTTAAAGTAGTGGGTGAGATATTAAATATCCATATGTATTTTTAATCTAATCCTAGGGTATAAAACTTTATGGATATTCAAGTAGTGGAGATACCAGAGTCTTATGGTATGTTTCTTAGTAGAGACTAGTCTAAAACCTTTAACAGATACCTAGCCACAAAATTATCCCATAATTGGTTGTCTTAGAGACATATAACCAATTAGATATATGTTTTTAGAGAACCCATAATTTAAAAAATGACCACCAAATACAATTTAATCAATGAAAGAGTGAACTTAGTATCCTATGACATAGGTGTTTATACTTTGTCTATAAAATGTACTAAAAACCAAGATGATAAATATCATGAATTTTTAGGTTTATGGTTCTTGTATTTTGATGGATATTATTATAAATAAGGTTATAAATCATTAATTACTATTATCAATAATCCATTAGGTAAATGACACCTATCTACCTATAGGATCTATATCCCTTTCACCAAAGACCTAGTGAAATATGAAGTTGTGATCTTAGGACTACAGTTTATGTTAAAATATAGGGTAAAAGAATTAAGAGTGTTTTAGGATTATAAACTAGTATTGAACCAATTTATAAGTAACTTACAATTATTATATATTATTTAAGGAATTAAAAACATAGGGCTTGGGATTTGATATAATTATTTAATGATTTCAATATCATCCCCATACCTAGAGATGAAAATTAGGAGACTAATTCATTGGTAATTGTTACTACAAACCTGACACCCCTAAGTGATTCAAGGTTGAAAAAATTATCAGTAGAGATCATACCATGCCCCTAAGTACTAGATAAAGTGAATAACTTCTAGGTCTTTGAATATGACTATCACATTCTATAATTCCTCATTAGCTCAAGAGTATCTGAGACCAAAGTTATTGATGAGGTAGAAAGTGACAACCCTATAAATGATGTGATTAAGATGACATTAAAAACTTGAAGGAAAATTGAATTATAAAATGGATTATATACCTTTAGAGAGCGTTCAACCTTGATAATCCCACACATAGACCTAATATGCCAATACACTAATACCAAAAGTCTATAACTATTAATCTAGGATCATTAGACTAATCCCAAGATGTTCATATTAGTCTAAATTCCACTCTTGTTGAAGTAGAAAAATTCAAAAAAATATTACTCCAGTACCAAGATGTTATTTCTTTGGCCTATGGAGACCTTGAGGTCTTTTAACTAAAGATAATAACCTACATTATCCCAATCAGGTAGAACCAAAAGCCCTTTAGGTAGAGGCAGTGAATTGTGATCCCAATCCTAGAAACTCTTATTCACAAAGAGGTTTAAAAATTCCTCTCAATTGGGATCATATTCCAAATTCAACATTCTACTTAGTTATCTAAATTAGTGGCAATCCTTAAATATAAAGGAAAAATATGACTTAGTGTGGATTTATAAATTTTAATCAAGCTTTAACAAAGATAAATAACCTTTGCCTTGTTTGGATGAGGTGATACAGATGGTAATTGGATCCTAGATGATGTCCTTCCTAGACAATTTCTCAGGATATAATTGGATTTTGATAATCCTAGAAGACTAAGCCAAGACTATATTTAGAACCAAGTGGGGCACCTTTACTTACATATGAGTGCCTTATTAACATATGAGCCACCTTTCAAAGAGATATGGATTTTTATTTCAAAGGTTTGATAGGTGAATTTATTTTTATTTACATGTATGACTTGAATATTTTTTAAAATCACACATCTAATCATATTTTCCATCTTTAGAAGATATTCAAAAGGTGTATAAGGTATGGTATCTTACTTAACCCAAATAAAAGTGTATTTTATACTAATTAAGGTAAGTTTCTTAGTTACATCATCATGAATGAAGGTATTTATATTGACCTTAAATGTTCCAATGTGATTTCCAAGATACCTTTTCTTATGATTAAAAAGGAATTAAATTCATTCTTTATTAAGATTAACTTTCTATATAAACTCATATATGGTTTTGATGAAATTTTTAAAACTTTTAATGTAATATTAAAACATGAATAAAAGGTGGAATGGACTCCTACAACTAGGAAAACCTTCTAATAAATCAAGTAATCCATCATGTAAGCACTGATCTTATTTATCCTAAACTACACAAAGGATTTATACCTATATTACTTTGTATCAGATCACACCATAGTTGTAGTGCTAACTAAAAATATAGATAAAGATGAGCACCCAATCAATTTCATGATAAAAAACTTATAGGATGTTTATCTAAAGTATTCCAGCTTAGACAAACATGTCTATACCTTGGTTAAGGCCATTAAAAAAATTTAGAGACTACATCCTTATTAAAAAAGGTGCACATCATCATCCTAGACACAATCATTAAGATAATGATAGGGTAGAATAAACTAGGGGAACATAAAGATCGATGGATGGCCAAGCTACAAGATTATAACTTTGATATAAAACTTATCAATTTGGTATTAATACAAGGTCTCACTCAATTGATCACTAAAAATGATCCAATGATCATGGTGGTGAAATTAGACCAATAAAAAATGTTCCATAAAAAATGGTATGATCTGATTATCCACTACTTATTTTTATGGAAGTCATCCTCCATGACTCAATTATACATAAAAAGAGAAATAATGATTAATTCATCCCACTACATTTTTTATAAAGGAGTGCTTTATAGAAATAACTATTATGTTATTTATCTTAGATGTTTGTTTGAAGAAGATGTTAAGGAAGTCATGACTATCTTCCATGAGAAATTAGGTAGTGACCATCCTTCAGGGACTACAAATGCACACAAAATTATAAAATTTAGGTACTATTGGACTATTACATTTATATATGTACATAACCATGTAATTTCATTCCATTAGTGATAAAACTTCACTAAGAAAGAAGTTCATGCTATAATGCCTTTATAGCATGTGATAGAAGATTGTCTTTTCACTGAATAGGACTTCATTAGAGTTAGTAACATGAAATCATTAGTTCATCATAAATTCATGATTATATCCATTGATTACTATACAATATTTATATATGTGGTGGATACTAATAAAAAAATAACTGAATAATTCATCAAGTTTATTGAGGAAAACATAACAACATGACTTGGCACCCTAGCCTCTAGTCTATGAAAATGGACCTATATTTAAGTTACTTGAGCTCACTAAATGGACTTATTAAAATAGGATTACCTTAGATTATCATTGAATTAATACCCAAAAATGAATGGTTTGGATAAGTCAACCAATAAGAACCTGATTAATGTAATTAAGAAGTCTACAAAAAGGAAGCCTAGAGACTAACATTCACTATTGAAAAATGCTCTTTGGGTTGACTGCACTAGATATAAGCAAGCCCTCAAAACTCTCATTTTATACTAGTATATGGGTTTGATCATATATTCCCAATGACTCTTAATTTTATAACTTAGAATTTTATGTAAGAGTACATGGAAGATATTGAAAAGACAAACACAAGGCTAATGTATATTTTACAATTGGAGGATTCATAAGAAGAGGCTCTACAAAACTTCAATAGACATCAAGTGATAGTTAAAAGATAGTTTGATAAGAGGTAAAAGATCAAGTCCTTTCAAATATAAAAATTAGTCTTATTATGGTACAAAATACATGATAAGAAAGGGAAACACTCAAAATTTGACCCACTTTGGATTGGACCATGCCAAATCTCTAAGTTACTAAGTCCAAATGCATTTAAACTAAAATAAATTGAAGGAAAGAACCTCCCACTACCTATGAATGGACAATTATTGAAGCATTACCTATTTACTATCCCTTCCAATTCAATTTTATAATATCTCTTGGGGTAAAGGTTGGTGATGTAAATATTAGATTAGAGTCAACTGGTTTGATTTAGTTATGTGTTTTCTTCTATTTTATCATGCATTTACTTTTCCATACTTGCTTTGTGTTGTTTTGGAATGCATTTATTTTCTTTGAGGATTACTCTAGTTCACCCTTGATAACTTTATGGAAATTATCACTTATTAACATAATTTATATTAATAAGTAACTAAGATAGTTATAGTAAGATAGATTCCAATATAAAATTTGGTCCCCATGAACCCAAGTTTGATCACTTGAAAATTGACAAGGCACTAAAAAAACTAGTCCCAAAATTATAAGGTAGAAGGCGATACCCCATTATTGAACATTATGATAAGAAAATGAATTTCTCTTGAGAAACTAAAAGGATTAGGAGTCACTGATTTAGATTTGAGTAAGTGAATTGAGAAAAACCCTATTTTTAATAAAGGTCATCACAACACAAAAATAAGAACATATCAATCACAATCAAATCATTGAGTAAGCAAAAGACCCTCTTGTTTTAAATAGATAATTGAAGTCTCCTTACACCTTTGATATATTGGTTCCCAACCCTCTTATATTAAGAAAAAGAAACATCAAAATGAAAGGAAGTCTAGATCTCATGAAAATGCAAGTTTATTCTTAAGAAAGGGTGATTTGGACAACCTCCATCAGATGATTTTTATCCTAGATAACAATGAAGCAAGGAATTGAGTGAGACCAAAAAAATCTATGTTAGATATATATGTGCTTGGTTTGTAGTAGATAAATTCCCAAGCCTTCATTTATTTAGTCAAATTATGTAAATAGATTACCTTTTAGGGAGATATATGTACCTAAGATATGTCTAAGCTTTCCCAATGGATTCAAAATAATAACATAATCACTCTTTACATAAAATTACCCTTTGAAGTAATTAGGTCCCAATATGATATTTTTTGAAGTAGAATTGATCACTCTCTTTTCCTCCAAGTTCATCTAAAGGGAGATTTAGTTACTTATATCATAGTTTAGTAATGGAACCCCATAATTTGGATTCTAAACATTGAGGTAACATTTCTCCTATAGTAGTTGCCATTTATTATGACCAACATGCTCCATTTTCAAAGTTTCAAATAAAGGCCCTCTTTGAGATTGAATTTAATGTTTAGGTATTATTGTGAAATTAATTTATCTAAGTTTAAGTTGGAAGTCATTCTCTTAAGTTTTTATTTTTTATTTAGAATTAAGTATTGATATTATTATAAATTAATTGAGTGTTCAAATAATTACTCTAGAAGTTTGATTGATGCCTAAGTATGAAGATTAAAATGGACATATCTATAGAAGTTATTCTATATATCTATTTGGATTTTGATTCCATGATGTTCATCAAATTTAGATTATAGTTTAATATACTAAATGATCTAATTTATTTTGCCCAAGATTGTTTATTCTTTGTAGGAGTGATCTGACCCCATAGGTCCACCTTGATAAATATTAGTTGGTCTAACTTAGAAAGTCCCCCCTATAATATGAATGAATTTTCATACTTAGTCATTTTTTTGAAAGTTTTTTGACATAGATTTTTACCACACATCTCTCTTTCACTTAGAGTATCCATTAAATTTAAAATCAACAATGAATTAAAATTCCAATGGCTAAGACCCTTAGTTTAAATTCCAATGGTTAGGTCTTGAGATCTAAGATCATTCCATGTGTCAACATGTAACTTCCTCATGAAATATTTTCAACTAATCCTTTACCTTTGGTGAGCCCTAAAATTCATAGGATTGAGACACATGTATTCATATCACTTGTTCATAGATAATGAGGAAAAATATTCCAAGTCATTTTCACCCAAACAACCTGGATTTTATCATGTGTCTTCATCCTAGTTACTCATCTCTATCAAATCAAATAATTAAGTCAAAGAGTGAGGACCCAATATCCAAGATCATTTTATGTGCCCCCATATCATTATCCTATACTAAAATATTTTAGAATCCTAAGTTATGAGGTACCTAATCACCTAGATAGATGAGATTGTGTCAAATGGCATAATCCCACTCATCTATGACTAATAGATAGAGATACACATTTTAAGGTTAGGTAACCCTCTTGATAAGTGAGATAATGTGACATTACATGATCATGATCACCTATAATGTGTCAATAAGACCAATGACTAGTCATGTAGTCAAAACTCAAAGACCCTCTAGATGAATGAGTGTTATTTAGTTGGTAACATCTCGCTCATCCAAATATTATATACTTATAAAAAGATAATGTGAAGCTTGAAATCCCTTGAATTAATAATCTTGGGCCACATGTTGAAATCTCATTATTCCATATCAAAATAATGAATTAATTCAAGTTCCAATGTCCTTAATCACCCAAATATATCAAATCATGCCATATGGCATGATACTACTCATCTTAAACTAATAAAAAAAATCAAAAGTCCCAAGGTTCCCTAAGTTCCCAAATAATTTAGGGCTATCCATGTGGTGACATCTTAATAACACATAGTTTATAGATAGAAAAAATGACTATATGGATTAGGTGACCCTATGTACAAGTGAGATCATGCCACATGTCAAAATACCACTCATCTACAACTAAATTCTTAAGGGTACATACATCAAAGATTAATAACCAAGTGAAAGATTATGATCATGCCACATGTTGGCATCTCACTTACTTTCTACTAAATGGGGCCTAGGTGATAAGTAATAATTTTAAACCTATAAAAAGAGTGAGGATAGGAAATGTTAAGATGCAAATAAAATAAAAATGTGATAAATCATATGGATCAATCAAATGACTAAGAAGCTAAAATAAATGACATTGTGCCACATATTTCTCTCTGGACAAAGAAGATTAAAGACATAAAGATGGGTACCAAGAATACTATAAGGATGTAACAATAATTTTAAGGATTACTTAGAATTTTGATCAACTTGAGTCTATGGGATAAATATAAGGTCCACAAATATTGATTGAGTGGCAAATGGATAAGTGTCACAATCTAAATGGGTTCAACTGAGACACTTGTTTTGACTTCATAGCATAATTAAAATATAATAAGGTGGACCCAAAAGTATTATATCCATACATTTATCATTTTTATAAATGACTGAGTAGTTAAAGACATTAGTAAGGTTCCATATATCCTATCCCTTAGTCATTTATAGTTCCATAGAGGCAAAAAAAGCATGTGTTCCCTACACTTTTTGCACTTAGTAGCTCCAAAAAAGATGTTCCTCCATGAGACTTATATTTAATTTTAAAGGTTTTAACTCATTCACCAATCATTGGAAACCCAATAGATCCTGTGAGAATTGTTAGGATGTTTTCCACATCATACCTCTCCTTAGGGATTCTTAGTGGGCCATAGAATTATGTTTTATCTTATCTATGTTAGAATGAGAAATATTTTGACATGATTCTATTTTACCATTTCAGGACATGGTGGTAAAGAGTGGTATCTCACACCTCTTGGAGGAAATTCCCATCTATCCCTGCTATATATATTTCTACTAAGTAATTTATAAGGGTTGACCTTATTTACAAACAAACATTGTTAGAATAATGCAAAATTAACTTTCTGTGTAAATGTGTCTAGTTGCCTTGCAAGTCTTCAATTTTATTTATAATTTAATGGAAGAACATTAATGATATATGACTATAAATTATGATTTTGTAAAGAGTTTTATGCATCAACTAGGATGTGCTTATACTATTTCAGTTAGGTTTTTAGATTCCTTTCTCTTTATTTGAAGTCTATAAGGATTTATGTGTTATTAACTATAGATCTATTTATAGTTCATTCATTAAACCAATCTTAGAATTAAGTATTTTTTATTTCTCATCAAACTTTATCTCGATGTGTGACTAAATCCAAAGCCATCATGACACTTATCATACATTAGTGTAATTGTAGCTAAACATGGTATGGTCCTAAAAGCATTTGAATTCTCCTTTAATCAGAAGACTTTATTTCTACTATCCTCTCCCTCTCTTTTTATTTTTATTTGTGAAAAAGTGATATTTCCCTTCTTTTAGAAATGGTGAAGTGAAGCAAATTAGAGCTATAAAATTTAATATATTTTAATTGGCCTAGATATTAGTGTATAAGTTATATGAGTTAGTGAGAAAATTGATATTGGAACTCTGGTGGTAGTGTTGCATCTCTTAGAGATCTATTTCAAGTAGGATATATAATGGAGATACATACCTACATATCATGACTTGAATTATCTTAGCATTAATCATAAAATGAGAGGATGTAAGTCCCCCAATTTCTACCATGCTCACTCAATGCATATAAACTCATAAATACAACTAAGACAAATATCCTAGACTAAAACCAAATTTTTTTGGGTTTATATTAAAATCATGCATGTCTCTAGGCATAATGATAATGTAAACATCTAAAAAAGATAGGACCATCATATGAAAATTAAGATGAACTCTTATAGTTAGGGAATAATATTGAGTCTAGCATCCCCTTAAGATGCCTCTATCTAACCTAGGTCTTTTATGGATATGCAAGGGTGAGACTAGTAGACAAATATCTTAGGTGTACCTTGTTAATATTATAGGTATATCTAGTGAAACTAAAGTGGTATTAATATCAAATGAGAGAAGGGGTATCCTTCTAGTTCTAGATAAATTCTTATTGATGTGGGTTTTACACACACCACAAAATCATTCTAGGTAGCCTATAACATTTTAGGATTGGAAAAATCTAAGGCATGAGTGATAGGGAGTTCAATTTTTTAAATAACCTAGTGGTGGAATAACAATGAATAATAGGTTATTTACCTTATATGGTTTAGATATATGGAATCTAAAATAAACGAAATTTTACTTGAGATGGATAAATGGATTATAACATGAGGTGGATTGGATTAAAAAGGTATAAAAAGAGGGAAAGGTAGGGAAAAAGAGGGTTTGTAAACCAAAGATATATGAAACCATTTCAAACTAGATCCTTCACTATGGGTTGGATTAGTGATAGGGAACTAATACTTACTAAAAGTGATTATCAACACATAAAATAGATAAACATAGTTAGGATTCCATTTTGGAATGAAAATTGACTAAGAGGGGGGGTGAATCAGTCTTTAAAAACCTTTATATCAATTCCACTTAAGTATTCATGAATATTCATTCAAGCATGTGGATCAAACAATGCATAAGAAATCAACTATATAAGCATGAAACATAAGAACACAAGATAACAAAACATATGCATGGGAAATCCTCAAGTAGATGAAACACTTATATAAAAAAATGGACTATAGTCCTATAATACAAACCTCAACTTTACTAAATCACCAACTTCACATGGAGCACCAACCCTAACTAGGTAAACACTAATTTAGCTAAGATTTAGCAAGCATCCACTTACAAGGAGGCACCAACCCCCTAGATGACTCAACACCAACTCAAAAAAATAAAACATTTGATCACATTAATAATATATTGTTTATTATACAATATATTATGATCTCCTTCCTCAGCTATTCACACACTTTTATCCCTCTTCTAGCCTTCTTCGCTCAACTAGCCCTCTTTTTTACTTGATTAAGTCATATGACCTTGATCCTCATATGTATAACCTCTAAAAAAGATTCATAAATAATCATATATTCTATTATAATGGTTTAAAATACCTTATTATACTCACCAATGTGTTATATTATTCATTTACACTCTCCACTCTCTAATATGCTTAAAACTGCGTAATATTTATACAAGTCACTTGTTCATATCCATTTTAGTCAGCCAAACACCCTTACCATTATTAGTTCAGACATTAAATTGATCTTAGTACATATCATATACATGGATAAAATTTTATTTTAGTCCCTTTAGGTCTGACATATCTCAATTAGGCCTTATCTCATCTTTACGTCGCATAGAGACCTAATCCCATTAGGTCTATTATAGTACACATTACATTTTATCTTCCTTGGAACATCTTAGAAAAATTAACATGGTATTAAAACATCATATTCCATTTAAATATTCCCTATATAGGATCATATTTTTTCAATGAAACTTTTTATCTCAAACCACTACTTGAAGCACACCATCAGTAGTGTTCATATCAGGCCTGTGCATACTCAAAAAATCCATCTTGAAAAACTAAAGTAAAAACATAATTTTGAAAAATAAACATGGAAAAAATCATATATACAAAATATAAATGACCTTATGTTCATCACCATAGGTTTTTTACTTCACAAATCAAGACAAAAGTACTCAAACCCTTATTGGCAAGTAACCCACTCAAAACTACCAACTAAACTCAAAACATAGTCATGAAAAATATAATCTTTAACACCTAAAATAATATTTTATATGATATATAACAAATTAAAAACATTATTTGACATATATACATAAATCTCAAGTATAAATATTACAATTTCTAATGCTAATTATTGGTCTTTTATAGTGATCTTTTGTCTTTAGTATACATAGTCAAACCTAAACTAGTCAACCCATTTTGGCTTTACCATTTCAATAATTATCACTTACCTAAAAAACATATATAAAAAATTAAAATTTATTAAATGGATTTAACTAACTATCCATTCACTTTAATTCATCCATAATCCATGGTAGCACATCCCTAATCATCTTCTCAATTCTGCCTGGTTTTCCATTATTTGCACCATTAAGCCTTTTAGCAATTAGTCAACTTGTAAGACTAGTTTAACACCCCTAAGGGACATAATATAATAATAAACCACCATGTACATAAAATAAACATCTCAATATTTATCCTCCATCCAGTTATAAGCTTTGACTTGGTTAAATCTAACTGCTATAATAAATATTTGAAAAACAATGCTTTTCCTATACGATCCACTCACTCACCTAACAAAACAATCATATCTGGAGGCACCTGAGAGAGTTTGATGAAATATAAAATCAATTAACTATCCATAAAAATCCATTACGATCACTTTAGAATAATATCATTCATATTTGGTCATTATTAGGGTTCTTTAAGGGTTTAAACCATCTTATAGTCTTAACAATCATTCATAAAGCTTATCCCCTCATTCAAAAAACTAATGATTATAAATTTGATATAGGAACCCTACCCATATGACATGAATATATCATGTTATAATTTATATTTTACACATGTCAATGAATACTTGAAAGTTCTTCTTGGGTTGATAACCCTCCATTCTATGCACTCGAGAGACCTTAAAGCACTTTTTCTTGACTTAAAATTCAAAATTTGACATAAAACTTGGTCAAGATATTTTTGAAAACATTAAATACCTCTAAAAAATCTCATTTGTCCATGCTTATCTTGAAATCTAAAACACATACCTCATTTAGCCACCATCTCTCTCTTTGTTTGCTTAGACCTTAACCTGCAAACCTCTTTTCATTTGCTCTCCACCTCATATACATTCTCAATAAAAATTTATAATTATAATAAACTATTTTACAACCTTCATAGAACATGAAAACTCCTCATGAAATCTCATTAGGTTGGGCAAGATCTAGAGGTGGTCTAGTTGTATACCAGGTCTATAGGTTCTACCCTTATAGGCTCACTCTGAGACTCTCGTGAGTGCTCTAATGCATCATATGCATGATCAAAAAAAATTATACATCATATTATGCCTATATTCATCCATATCACCAATCCACTAAGCTCATACCTTCTCACAAGGTCTTTTCATGTAAGGATTAATGTCATGACTAGGCTTCTCAAGCTCTTGAATCTTGACAACTAAATTTGAAAACACTCCTTGATTATTTTACACATTGATCAAATTAATTTAATGTTACTTATAAAATATCATATCTCTATGCATACCTCTCTATTCTCATCGTGCACATGCTCATGATATGACTATGTTTGTTATGACTAGACTTCTCAAGGCACCTTGTACTCAAGGACTAGTACTCAAACCATGTTTACATTGATCTAAATCTTGACATAAAATTTAAGGGAATAATTACGTTGCATTAAAATTATATATCAATAGAGAGTCATTAGGTTGACTTCAAATCCTCTCTAGTTACATGGTTTATATCTCACATACCACTCACTATGCATATTTTTACCAAATATACCTTGACATTAATGACATTAACCTTGACCTTGTCATAAACTATATAAACCTTGACCTTGACATTAATGAAAACACTTCTCAACAAAATTTCCCTTTTTCATTGATTGAAAATAATTCTTCAAACTGACCACTCTCATCTCCCCTAGTTTGGTCAATCTCCCTTCTTGGACTTTCTCCCATTTAACATTAATGACAAAGGGTCCTACATAGAATACCATATAGAACCATACATTCTTGCTATAGGATCTCAAAACATATAATATTAATCATTAAGTTAACATGATCCCCTTTACTCCATGCATACCTTTTTCAAATGAACTTAGATTACAAGAACACTTCTCAACATAGATCAAACTCAATCAAAAACCCAAATAGATCCTACTAACTAAAGAGTGTCTTCATGAAGCCTAATGAATTCACCCCTTTACATAAGGCACTAAAAAAAACTAATTAAAAATATTCCCAAATCTCCATGCTCTCACAAGACTGAATGTCCTTCAATATCCCTTTGGGATTGATTGGCAGTATAGGCTTGATCTATTCATCAACCATTTAATTATCAATGTAGGCTAAAAATAGACAATCCTAGCTTGATTCTAAATTTGAAGGATGATTTATCAAAAAAATAATCCTGCTTGAGATTGTAGACTAATCTTGACTCATCTTCATTTTCTTTGGTTTCCATAAATTCATTTTCCTTCTTTATTGCACTCTAGGAGGTTCAAACTTTTTGTTTTAACTTGATGACCTTCAAACAATGTTAAAATATAATATTGAAATGTGTCTTACATTATTAAAAATATAACATAACACCTTATACATACCTCTTGATTGATGTGAACTGTGACTCCTTCCATATTATCATGAGTACACATTCTTAGAGGGTATTCTACACTCTCTTGCTCTATGACTAAATTGACTGTATACAGTACAATAACCATTGAATGAACTAGCATTCCTTATAACATAGGTTGTTTAATAGGTATTTTTATGTTGACCTTATTATATTTAATATCCTTCTCTTTGAATAGAGTTTCCACCTTTTAGTCTTCTTTGAAACCAAGACTTATCTTGTCAATGACAAAATTTTGATTACTCAAGATATCATCTATAGCCTTAGTGCTCTTTTCAAACTTCACAAAGCTCTTAGCATTGATAAAAGCTTGATCTAACTCATATTTTAGGGATTCTACTTTAGTTTTATACCTAATTCATTCTTCCTCTTAAACCTTTAGTATTAGATTGACTACCTCCATATGTACCTCAACTTGGTTGATGATCTCATCATACTCCTTGGAAGCATTACTCAACCTTTCCTCAAACAAGCCAATCTGATCCTCATAATCCTTAACTAGTGATATTAGTTTGTGATTTTTTCTTCATTGGAACTTTGTATCTTCTAGGGAACTTACCAACTTTGCCTCAAGGTTCACTTCATCTTCTTCTTCATCTGATTCTACATTAACCATAAGGCCTTTCCCATTTAAGCAACACTTATATTTTGATTTTATAACCATGACCAAGATTTCATTATTTCCATGTTCAGGCTCATTACTATCACCATCACTATCATATTAAATTGAGTCACTTATATCAGAAGAGTTATCTTCTTTAGTGTATAAGCTTCTCTTGTTCTTAAATTTTCTTTTCCTACCTTCATACTTTCTTAACTCCTTATTTTTGTCAAGGTTATATGCCTTCTTGTCATCTCCATGATGTTCATCATGTTCTTCATTATGATCATATTTATCCTTGTTAGGAATCTTGGATGCAAAGTGACCAATATTTCCACAATTAAAACATTTGAAGGGCAAATTGAATTTATACTTACCAGATCCAAACCTAAACTTTCTTGAAAATATGGTGATTAGTTGATCATCATCAACAATCGATCATTCATCATCCTTTAAATTCTTGTATTTTTAATTATTCTCAAATTTTAAATTTAATTACTTCTTGGGAGGTCTTCCTTCATTAGTTATCATCTCATAGGCATTCAATATTCCATGAAGCCTATCCATCTCTAGTTTGTCCAAATATTGCATCTCTTCTACTACAGATAACTTAGATTTAAATTTAAGAGTTAGTGATCTCAGCACATTTTGAACAATAGTATATTATTTCACTTCTCCTAATCCTATAATGATATTAACAACTTCATCAACCCTCAACAGTTAATATGTAATGATTTCATCTTCATTCATTTATAGGCTTTCAACTATCTTTAGTGGGTCTTCAACTTAGCCATCTTCACCTTGGTGCCTCCTTCATAGATAGTCTTCAATTTTTCCCATATCTATTTAGATGATTCATATTGAATACCATTTAAAATATCTACCTTTGAAAGGCCACAAAGAATGGCATTAATTACCTTGGAGTTGTTTTCACTATCTTTCTTACATACTGCATTAGTTGATGGAATAGTAAGAGCATTATTGCCATCCATAACTAATTACCAGATATCATGACCTTAAGACATCAAATATATATTCATCCTAAAATTAAAAAAGGTATAATTATATCCATTAAATAATGGATACTTACTATAGAGAAACCACCTTAAACTTGCTCACTATTCATCCTTGCTTCTAGGATCTATTTTAGGTTTTTAGACCTACTTCAAAGGACTAGGATCTGAGATCAAATGTTGTAATAAAAATTAATAATAAGGGGAGGTAAATTAATATTCAAAAAACTTTATTTTAATTCCACTTAAGTATTCATTAACATTATATTGAGGTCAACATACACCATTTCTAAAAAATAGGGACCCTTGTGTAATTATGAGCTTTAACATTGAAAACTTGACATGTTTTGTAGAATATTTGTATTTGAAGATAATCCATGCCTAATGAGGGTGGAATTTTATTCTTGATCCTGCTTTAAATCTTATTTCTAATAGTTTTTGCTTTTCCACATTTAAAAGGAATAAGAAACTAAAGTAATGGTCAGGGGTTTGTACATACCCAGATGAAGTTTGTGCACCATATCCAGACGTTGTAAGGACTCCTCTTTGGCTATGTAGGATGACACCTGTAGAGAGAAAGACTTAAACAAAGAGATTGTTAGATAGATGTATGGTGGACTGCTAAGCAAAAGCTTGGTCCTAGAAGTGCAAAGACTTCCTTGAGGGATGACAGTCTACTAGTTGATAAAAGAATGTTAGATAAAGATAAATAATGAAAGACTAAGTAAAATAAATAGGGACAATGTGTACCTACATTCTGCTATTGGTCTTCCACAGTCACTAATGCCGGTTAGTCTACCATCATCAGTTGGTTAATGTTGCCGACATCGATTAGTCTACCGACGTCGATAGGGGCAATGAGCCTAGAGGCTAGTGTCAGTCAGGGAAATGGGGATTTGGATGAATATCATGTTGTGTTTTTGGTTGACAGAGTGGTTTGTGGTAGTCAGAGAGTCTATGCAGGGCTGCGGGGCAATAAACAGGGTCTTAGGAGGGATAAGGGGTAGAAGATAGGCTATCAAAAAGGGTAAGGAGTATGAAGAAGGCATTTTAGCCTTTCCAAGAGGAAGTCAGGTTTGGTCTGGTTGATAGCCATGTCTGGTTGATAATGTTATTTAGAAGCAATAAAAAGAAAATTGATTATTGATACAGTCTAAATAATTGCAATGAAATAAAAGAAGGATACTTAGCTCTGGTTTGTTGAAGAAGGAGTGAGGAAGATTTGTTGCTGATGCCATTGATGTACCTACAATGTATTTAACCCAAAGTCTGGAGCTATTTTTGTAGAGTGCCTATAGCTTGTGATGCTTGGTGTGTGTCTGGGAGAGAGAGAGAGAGAAGTTAGATTCCTGCAGCCAAAGAATTAGCATTTCGGTCTATGATTTTAGCATCCCAAGTGTGATTTTACATCCCAGGGGGAAGAGACTTTGCCTTTGAGTTGTTTTAAGTGACCGACGTCGGTGATCCCGCCGGACTCAACCGACTAGTAACCGACGTCGACGGCTAGAAGATGGGAAAAAGGGCTAAAATTAGCCTTTTGCCTATTCTTCCAATTTCCAGGTCTAATTGTCATTGGAAAATCATTGAAGGTGGGTTAAATGAGTGTGAAATGTTAGTGGAAGAGTTGAAATAGGTATAAATTGGTCATAGGGTGATGGGAGGTATCCAAGGAGAGGAATCCAAGGGTGAGGTGTCAAGGGGGGGTGTTATTAATTTAAAATAACTTATTATTTTAAATTAATAAGTGTGTGGGTTAGGAATGTTTAGAAGTGGACCAAGGGGACCAAGGGGGAGTCGACCAAGGAGCAGACACAATTTTGGTGTCTACATTTGCCCCTTTTTGTCTTGTTGGTTGTTCCTATAAGACAAAAATAGGAGTAAGTTGCCCCAGGTATGGGATGAGGTCTTTTTTGTCCTATTGGTTGTTCTAATGAACTGCAAGACAAAAATAAGAGTTAATTTCCCTAATTATGGGATGAGGTATTCCCCCTCAAAGTGGGAGTCGAGGGAAGGGAACCTAAAATTGAGTGCCGATTTGATAGATAGTGGATGGATATGGTGAAATTTGATTGTGAACACTGCAATAGTTGAGATTGCACGCATACCACTTCACGAGATGGTCAGGGCAAATTATCGCAGGTTAAGGGTTGAGGAGTGCTAAAATCAAAATAATCAAGCCCCAACATTTAGTCATAGCTGATTGGGTTAAATGATCCAAGTTGTAGCTCCAATGGTCATTGTGTTCCAAGTATCCCAGGCTCATGAAGTGCTCTTGGAAAACACAAAAATGTCACAAGTAGTGGAGATCAACTTGCTCACGATCTAATACTTGTGAGGGTCAAAATATGGGTTGTAGACAATTTTGCTAACCATTCATGAGGTAGCATACATGCAAAAACAACCAAGGCAAAGTTGTCTTAAAAGTGGTCATGGTCGGAGGAGATAGGCATGATCTCCAAGGTCGTTGGTCGAGTCGAGTCGAGATAGTTGTTCCATTAGATGGATGGATGAAGGAATGGCTGAGCTAACCTCAGAAGACCCTATGTCAACTGAGTGCTACCTACATAGCCCCAATTGTTAGGGCCTAAGGCCAATGTAGTTCTCCCTAAAAGGGAGGAAGAGGTTCGGTTATGGATGGGGTTGGATGAGGTTAAGTCATGGTTAAAAGGTAAAATAGTTTATCCATCAAATAGATGAACAAATGGATGTGGCTAAGCTAACCCCAAAAGACGTCATGTCATGTGAGTGTTTTCTACATAGCCCCTATTGGAAGGGCCTCAGACCAATGTAGTTCAGGCTGGTTGATAGGTTGGTTTGGACTAGGTTAAGTCATGTTTAAAGGTCAAAATGGTTTGTCCATTAGATAGACAAATAAATAGATGTGGTTGAGCTAACCCTAGAAGACGTCATGTCATCTAAGTGCTGCCTACATAGCCCCTATTAGAAGGGCCTCAAACCAATGTAGTTTAGGCTAGGAGGCAAAAAGGTTGATAGTTGGTTTGGACTAGGTTAAGTCATGGTTAAAGGTAAAATGGTTTGTCCATCAGGTAGATGAACAAATGGATGTGGTCGAGCTAACTCAAGAAGATGTCATGTCATCTGAGTGCTGCCTACATAGCCCCTATTGGAAGGACCTCAGACCAATGTAGTTCAAGTGAAGAGTCAAATTGGTCGATAGGTGGTTTGGTTATGAGAATGGGGCTTTGGATGAGTGTCGGTTGAGTCTATGGTCGATAGAATGGTTTGAGAGGTAAAAGGGTCTATGCAGGGTTACAGGGAGACTAATAAGGTCCACAGAGGGTCAGAGGGAGAGGATAAGTTGTCAAAAAAGGAATAAGAGTATGAAGAAGGATTCTCAGCCTTTATAGGAAGAAGTTAGGTTAGGTCTGGTTGATAGCTGAGTCTGGTTAGATTATAAATGATGAGGGTATGATGATGTTATAGCCTTTTCCATATTATGTGATGGTGTATTCTGTAACATCGATTAAGTGGTCTTTCATCCTTAGCAAGTGTCCATATTAGTGATGGGTGTATGCTAAAAATGAAATGAGTTGATTTATGCTTTAGTAAGTAATGGTTTATGCTTAACATAAATTGTGTGGTCGATAGTTTCCATGTGTACTAGTTTCCATAGAAACTATGTGAAATGGACTATGTCATGTTGGTGGTCTGAAAATGTTTTGGGTTGGTTTGCTTTGGTTGGCAAATGATTTGGTTGAATGTGACAATGGTGTGGATAAGAATTGAAAGGCGCATTGCTCTTTCATTGATAAGGACCATAATGATAGCATAGGTAGGGGGTTTTAGAAACAAAAAGCCCCATTCATGCATTACGTCGTTGACCATTGGTTGTGTTAGAGAAGTAATCAAATCAATTTGACATTAAAATGAGCTCAAAATCCCTTGAGTAGGTAATGTGATATGATAGGATAGGGTAACCTCATTTAGTAGGGATAACTTTGCCCCTTTTTAAAGGAGACCCTGAGAATGACTACAAGTCAAGTCCATGACCTTTTTTTTTTGGGGGGGGAGACTGATCGATGTGGGAAGTCTACATAGAGATGTCATTTTGTTTTGTGGTCATTTGTGAAGTTGATCAATGTGGGAAGCTTCTAAGAGAGTGCTATTTGTAGCAATATGTTAAGGGATAGCCATCCTTCGAGGGAGTGGTCTATATTTTTGCTTTATATATATTTAAGGGCTTTGAATAGCTATCCTTTGAGGGAGCAGTCTATTAGCTACAATAATGATGATACAGTTGTCCTTCGAGGGAGCAGTTTACATTTAGAGTTTATGACTTTTGATATTTTGACATCCTAATTTATTTTTGACAGAATTTTGAGTCATGGACAAGACTATAGAAGTTTAAGGGCTCCCTTTTATTAGGACAAAGCATTCATACTTTATAAAAGGGTTACATAGGTTTGCTTAGGGGAATAGGGTTGAAAGGAATGAGGATTAAAATGATAGGGGTTGCTCAAGGGTGGAGCTCAAGTTAAATGTCAAGTGAGTGAGTACTCAACTAATAGTAGAATGGTCACAGATGCAAGGCATTAAGGGGCTCAGGTTCTGGTCGTTCATCGAGAGAGGATAAATGATAAGTCCCTGACCCATACTTGTGCATGATAATGTAAGGTCTGAGCCAATTAGGAGCAAATTTGCCTCATTTACTTCATTCCATATTGGTCACGTGTTGATTTTATTTGAGGATTAGGTCTCTAATTTAGGTGATGAGGTTTGAGAGGCATGTGATGGTGTCAATGGTTTGTTAATGATTGGACTAAAGCAGCTAGTGGTTGGGAGTCTTCAGGTTAAACCTCCACTGCCTGTAAGGCTTTGAATAAGGCTTGGTGATGTCATGGAGAGATTTGGATGAGGTCATACAAAGATGTCTTCACAGAGGTTGGGTGAAGTTGTTTCACCATGGGGTCATTAATTGGGTTTGAATAAGTGGGTCGAGATGTACCCAAGATTGAAATCTTGGGTTGTGATGGCTGAGGAGACTTGATGGAAGGATATGTTAAAGGGAGAGAAAACTTCTCTTGCCCTTTATCCTTCATGGTTTGTGACCTAGTGGCCACATTGATGGTGTTGATTTCAAATAATGGGGTTAAAGGGGGTAGAAGAACCACAGTCTTGCATTGAGATCCTGATTTAGGTGATGAGGTTTGAGAGGCATGTGATGGTGTCAATGGTTTGTTGAAAGGGTGGTCAAGAGGATTCTTGGTGAGAAGGGTGTACTTTTTGAGGTGTTTTCAAATGACAGCTTTAAGAGTGCAACAACGCTCAATGTCATGTCCAGGTGTGTGATGATATGCACAAAATTTAGTGTCATCGAACCAGGATGGCCTTGATTTGAGAGTTGATGAGTGTGACGGTGAAAATTTTTGGGAGACATGAGACAATGTTGGAGATTTGTTAATAGTATCCTCAACAAGAGGGGTGTCTTTACTGATGAATTGGTAGATGGCAACCTTAAGGGCACAACAATTTTTAGTGTCATGCCCAGGTGTGCGATGATATTGGCAAATTTTAGTGTCATCGAACCAAGACAGTTTTGGTCTGAGAGGTTAAAATGGTTTGATAGGTGGAAGAGTGATGTTAGAGGATTGCAAAAGTTGGCATAATAGCAAGGTGTAAGAAGCTACTAATGGGTCTACATGTTGTGTTGTAGTAAAAGTTGACAACTTCTGTTTAGAAGCTATTGAGGGAGTGTTTCGTATCATCCTTTTGTTTGGCGGTGTGGCCAAATGCATAGATGACACTTTCGTGGTAGGAGGTGTTGGATGTTTTGAAGGAGGTATTTTTTTTAGGTGTTGGTAGTAATGGAGGTGATTTGTTTTTATTGGGTGTCAGAGTAGGAAACACTCCTATTAAGGTGGATGGGTGTGGGCCCAAAATGGAGGGCAATGATGATGGTGGAGGAGGAGTTCGCCGATGTGGTTTAGTAGCCTTCTTTGGTTGAGTACGAGGCATACTATTGTGAGGGACAAGGTTCAAATCAACCTTCACCAAATCTTCTTCAGTTGAAGTGGGTGAGGCAGCTAGTTCCTCTCTCGATAGAGAAGAGATTGGAGAGTGTGGCTCTTCGAGAGGGCAGAGCGTAGGGATGGTCATGGCTTCGGTGTGTGGTCGAGGTGCAGGAAAAGTATGATCCCCCATTGATGATAAGAAGGATGAGGGTGAGGCTAGTGGCACTGATATGGTTAAGGTATCCTCCAATATAAGAGAGGCCAATGGAGAACTAATAGGAGAAGATGGTTCATCCACCTATGGAAGATGAATGGGAGAAGAGGACTCTTCTTCCTGTGAAAGACCAATGGGTGGGCTAACCTCTTTAGACTGTGAGAGAGGTTGGTTAGGCATAAGAGGTGAGCCCATGTTGACTGTGTGTATATTACACTCTTGGGAGTCATCGGCCATGGTTTGCACGTTGTTTTGGCTAGAGGGATGGTTAGGAAAAGGTTGTCTAAAGATGTCAATGTTTTGATTAGGTGGCACGTTTGGGTTATCCAAAACAAGATCCCCCTTATCTCTCATGTCTTGGACAATGTTTTTGAAAGTTTTTTAGTTGTTTATGTCATGGCCTTGGACACAGTGATAATGACAAAAGTCATTTTCCCTATACCATGTAGGGATGGCTTTTACGGGGTTGAATTAAGGTGGTCAGATTTGAGAGAGATTGAGGGGCCCCTACTTGACAAGTTTATCCAACACAGATGCATATGATTCTCCTAGTGGAGTATACTGACACTGTATATACCATTGTTAGAATTGTTTGGTGATGCTTTGAGATGTGGAAGGTTCAGATTGGTTAGTTGTTTTTGAAGATGATGGCCTAAGGACTACAGTGTTTGCCGATCCTTTGAAATTGATGTTGGAAGAAGGTTGGGAAGAAGGGTCATTTGACTTGGTGTTGGGGTTTTTACTCCACAATTTGATTTTGTTTTCCTTGATGGCACGTAGTTCAAGCTTCTTAGCCATCGTGAAAGCTTCATCAAAGGTGCAGAATGTTTGGACCCACAGAGTAGATGAAATATGTTTGGCACACGCCTGTGAAAAGAGCTCAATGAGCTCAGGTTGAGGTAAAGAGAAGGAGAGTTTGTTGATTAAGCCTCTCCAATGGGTAACAAAATTGGCTATTGATTCATCATCAAATTGTTTGATAGAGTATGGTTCCATGATAGAGACCTTTTTGGTGATATTGGCAAATTTTAGTGTCATCGAACCAAGACGGTTTTGGTCCGAGAGGTTGAAATGGTTTGATAGGTGGAAGAGTGATGTTAGAGGATTGAAAAATTCAGTGTAACAGCAAGGTGTAAGAAATTGCTAATGGGTCTGCATGTTGTGTTGTAGTAAAAGTTGACAACTTCTGTTTAGAAGATGTTGAGGGAGAGTTTTGTACCATCCTTTTGTTTGGCAGTGTGGCCAAACACATAGATGAAACTTTCATGGTAGGAGGTATTGGATGTTTTGAAGGAGGTATGTTTTTTTTAGGTGTTGGTAGTAATGGAGGTGATTTGTTTTTGTTGGGTGTCAGGGCAATGGGGCTTTGGATGAGTGTCAGGTTGAGTCTGTGGTCGACAGAATGGTCTAAGAGGTAAAAGGGTCTGTGAAGGGTTGCAGGGAGACTGATAAGGTCTACAAAGGGTTAGAGGGAGAGGATAAGTTGTCAAAAAAGGAATAAGAGTATGAAGAAGGCTTCTCAGCCTTTATAGGAAGAAGTTAGGTTGGGTCTGGTTGATAGCTGAGTCTGGTCAGATTATAAATGATGAGGGTATGATGATGTTATAGCCTTTTCCATATTATGTGATGGTGTATTCTGTAACATTGGTTAAGTGGTCTTTCATCCTTAGCAAGTGTCCATATTGGTGATGGGTGTATGCTAAAAATGAAATGAGTCGATTTATGCTTCAGCAAGTAATGGTTTATGCTTAACATAAATTGTGTGGTCAATAGTTTCCATGTGTACTAGTTTCCATAGAAACTATGTGAAATGGACTATGTCATGTTGGTGGTCTAAAAATGTTTTGGGTTGGTTTGGTTTGATTGGCAAATGATTTGGTTGAATGTGACAAAGGTATGGATAAGAAGTGAAAGGCGCGTTGCTCTTTCATTGACAAGGACCATAATGATAGCATAGGTAGGGGATTTTAGAAACAAAAAGCCCCATTTATGCATTACGTCATTGACCATTGGTTGTGTTAGAGAAGTAATCAAATCACTTTGACATTAAAATGAGCTCAAAATCCCTTGAGTAGGTGATGTGATATGTTAGGATAGGGTAATCCCATTTAGTAGGGATAACTTTGCCCCTTTTTATAGGAGACCTTGAGAATGACTACAAGTCAAGTCCATGACCTTTTTTTTGGGGGGGGAGACTAATCGATGCGGGAAGTCTACATAGAGATGTCATTTTGTTTTGTGATCTTTTGTGAAGCTGATCGATGCGAGAAGCTTTTAAGAGAGTGCTGTTTGTAGCAATATGTTTAGGGATAGCCATCCTTCAAGGGAGTGGTCTATATTTTTGCTTTATATATATTTGAGGGCTTTGAATAGCTATCCTTTAAGGGAGCAATCTATTAGCTACAATAATGATGATACAATTGTCCTTTGAGGGAGCAGTTTGCATTTAGAGTTTATGACTTTTGATATTTTGACATCCCAATTTATTTTTGACAGAATTTTGAGTCATGGACAAGACTATAGAAGTTTAAGGGCTCCCTTTTATTAGGACAAAGCATTCATACTTTATAAAAGGGTTACATAGGTTTGCTTAGGGGAATAGGGTTGAAAGGAATGAGGATTAAAATGATAGGGGTTGCTCAAGGGATGAGCTTAAGTTAAATTTCAAGTGAGTGAGTACTCGACTAGCAGTAGAATGGTCACAGATGCAAGGCATTAAGGGGCTCAGGTTCTGGTCGTCCATCGAGAGAGGACAAATGATATGTCCCTGACCCATACTTGTGCATGATGATGTAAGGTCTGAGCCAATTAGGAGAAAATTTTCCTTGTTTACTTCATTCCATATTGGTCACGTGTTGATTTTCTTTGAGGACGAGGTCTCCGATTTAGGTGATGAGGTTTGAGAGGCATGTGATGGTGTCAATGGTTTGGTAATGATTGGACTAAGGTAGCTAGTGGTTGGGAGTCTTCAGGTTGAACCTCCACTACCTGTAAGGCTTTGATTAAGGCTTGGTGATGTCATGGAGAGCTTTGGATGAGGTCATACAAAGATGTCTTCACAGAGGTTGGGTGAAGTTGTTTCACCATGGGGTCATTAATTGGGTTTGAATAAGTGGGTCGAGATGTACCCAAGATTGAAATCTTAGGTTGTGATGGTCGAGGAGACATGATGGAAGGATATGTTGAATGGAGAGAAACCTTCTCTTACCCTTTATCCTTTATGGTTTGTGACCTGGTGGCCACATTGATGGTGTTGATTTCAAATAATGGGGTTGAAGGGGGTAGAGGAACCACAGTCTTGCATTGAGATCCTGATTTAGGTGATGAGGTTTGAGAGGCATGTGATGGTGTCAATGGTTTGTTGAAAGGGTGGTTAAGAGGATCCTTGGTGAGAAGGGTGTCCTTTTTGAGGTGTTGATGAATGACAGCTTTTACAACACAACAACACTCAGTGTCATGTCTAGGTGTGCAATGATACGCACAAAATTTAGTGTCATCAAACCAAGATGGCCTTGATCCAAGAGTTGATGAGTGTGACGGTGAAAATGTTTGGGAGACAAGAGACAGTGTTGGAGATTTGTTGATAGTATCCTCAATAAGAGGGGTCTCTTTATTGATGAATTGGTGGATGGCAACCTTAAGGGCACAACAATTTCTGGTGTCATGCCCAGGTGTGCGATGATATTGTCAAATTTTAGTGTCATCGAACCAAGATGGTTTTGGTCCGAGAGGTTGAAATGGTTTGATAGGTAGAAGATTGATGTTAGAGGATTGCAAAAGTTGGCATAATAGCAAGGTGTAAGAACTTGCTAATTGGTCTGCATGTTGTGTTGCAGTAAAAGTTGACAACTTCTCTTTAAAAGCTATTGAGGGAGTGTTTCGTACCATCCTTTTGTTTGTCAGTGTGGCCAAATGCGTAGATGTCACTTTCATGGTAGGAGGCGTTGGATGTTTTGAAGGAGGTATGTTTTTGTTAGGTGTTGGTAGTAATGGAGGTGATTTGTTTTTGTTGGGTGTTAGAGTAGGAAACACTCCTATTAAGGTGGATGGGTGTGGGCCCAAAATGGAGGGCAATGATGATGGTGGAGGAGGAGTTCGCCGATGTGGTTTAGTAGCCTTCTTTGGTTGAGTGTGAGGTGTACTATTATGAGGGGCAAGGTTCAAATCAACCTTCACTGAATCTTCTTTAGTTGAAGTGGGTGAGACGGCTAGTTCCTCTCTTGATGGAGAAGGGATTGGAGAGTGTGGCTCTTTAAGAGGGTAGAGCATAGGGATGGTCATGGCTTCAGCATGTGGTTGAGGTGTGGGAAAAGTATGATCCCCCATTGATGATAAGAAGGATGAGGGCGAGGCTAGCGGTGCTAGTATGGTCAAGGTGTCCTCTAATATAAGAGAGGTTGATGGAGAACTAACAGGAGAAGATGGTTCATCCACCTGTGGAAGATGAATGGGAGAAGAGGGCTCTTCTTCTTATGAAAGACTAATGGGTGGGTTAACCTCTTTAGACTATGAGAGAGGTTGGTTAGGCATAAGAGGTGAGACTGTGTTGACTGTGTGTATATTATGCTCTTGGGAGTCATCGGCCATGGTTTACACATTATTTTGGCTAGAGGGATGGTTAGGAAAAGGTTGTCTAAAGATGTCAATGTTTTGATTAGGTGGCACATTTGGGTTATCCAAAATAAGATCCCCCTTGTCTATCATGTCTTGGACAATGTTTTTGAAAGTTTTGCAATTTTTTATGTCATGGCCTTTGACACGGTGATAATGACAAAAGTCATTTTCCCTATACCATGTAGGGATGGCTTTTGCAGGGTCAAATTGAGGTGGTCAAATTTAAGGGAGATTGAGGACCCCCTGATTGACAAGTTTATCCAACATAGATGCATTTGATTCTCTTAGTGGAGTATACTGACACTGTATATACTATTGTTGGAATTGTTTGGTGATGCTTTGAGATGTGGAAGGTTTGGATTGTTTGGTTGTTGTTGAAGATGATGGCCTAAGGACTACAGTGTTTGCCAATCCTTTAGACTTGATGTTGGAATAAGAAGGTTGGGAAGAAGGGTCATTTGACTTGGTGTTGGGGTTTTTACTCTACAATTTGACTTTGTTTTCCTCGATGACATGTAGTTTAAGCTTCCTAGACATTGTGAAAGCTTCGTCAAAGGTGCAAAATGTTTGGACCCATAGAGTAGATGAAATATGTTTGGCACATGCCTGTGAAAAGAGCTCGATGAGCTCAGGTTGAGGTAAAGAGAAGGAGAGTTAGTTGATTAAGCCTCTCCAATGGGCAAAAAAATTGGCTACTGATTCATCATCAAATTGTTTGATAGAGTATAGGTCCGTGATAGAGACCTTTTTGGTGATATTGATCGAAAAGTGGTCAAGGAAAAGTTGAGCCAGTTGGGTGAAAGAAAAGATAGAATGACTAGTAAGGGAGCTATACCAATCGAGGGTAGCACCAAAAAGAGACATGGGAAATGTGTGTAGCAATAACGCATCATCATGTGCTATAAGGTAACAAGCGTGTCTGAATGCTCGTAGATGCTACCGTGGGTCTTCCTTACTCTAGAAGTGAGTAAACTTAGGAAGTTCCCACTGACTGGGATACAGTCAGATTGGGATAGAAGGATGAATGGGTTCATTGCAAATTTGTTCATATGAAAGGACATTCCTTGAACCCAAAACTGAGGTCTCAAGATTAGATATTTTGTCCATCAACATTTTGATTAGATCAGTTGATGGATTTGTAGGTGGGGCACCCCCTAGGTTATAAGGTGCTTGGAAGGTATTAGAAGGGGCGTATGACATAGTTGGTTGCACTTGTGTAGGCATGACATATTGATAATTAGTCATTGGTATAGATGTGGAGACCAAGGGTGGTTATGTCATGAAGGTGGAAGGCATGACTAGGCTTGAAGTTGCTAGATGTGGTTGGATTGTGGCAACACTAGCCAAAGGATGAGTAGCCACCCGTGTGTTGATGGGTGCAAGTGAAGGCGGGATGGAGACAACTAAGTTTTGGAATGGTGTGGAACTTTGTTGAATAGTTTGCGGTTGATGGGGGGCTGAAACCCCAAAGGAGGTGGGTCCAAAAATAGAAGGAAAAGCCACACCTTGAAGGTTATTCATGGTCGGGTTGTTGACTGAGGCAATGGCTTGGGTGTTTATGGGTTGAATGATGGAGGTGGTTGATAAAGTTGTCGTCTCAAGTAAGGAAGTTGGCATCCCATAAATTGGGTTGCCTAAAGAGTCTCACATTCGACTTCTCACGAGATAGTGTTGAAGGGCCTTGACATTGAGGTCAAGGAACCTTTCAAAGTCTTGGTCCCCTTCGGGGACAATAGGGGGCTGAGTCGAGGTTGGTTGGGTAGGAGTTCGTTCGGTCTCTAAATGATACTCCATTAGAGGACTAGTTATGAAATGTGAAGGCGGAAGTGGTTGTTGCCTTGCATGGTCAACAAGAGTTTTGGTTTGACTACGTGTCAAAACCATTCAAGGCAAGAGGTTCAGGTTCTATAAACTATGTTTTTCAGTCTCAAAAAACCAGAATGTGTGTCTAACAGCAAGAAAGTCAGGTTTTAGGCTTGCTATTTTGGAAGAAAAGTTGTTGACAGTGACCGATGACGATAGAAAAAATTGATGCTGGTAAAAAAAAATTGTCGACGTCAGTGGTAAAACTGATGTTAGTTAATGTGTTGTTGGGAAGGAAGAAAAAAAAGGTTTTGAGTTGTTTGAAGCTCAAAAAAATGCATCCTCACTAGCTCAAAAATCTAGATAAAGGCAAAAAAGAAGATGAAGACAAGCAGACCCTAAATGTTAAGTCCCTAAGAATCAATTTTTAGAGTCGTGTTGGCTTATGCCTTAGAAGAGTGTGTGGGAGGTTGGATTTTAGAACGGGTCCTAGAAGAAGCAGTCTCAAGTTGGTTTTGGGTTAGTTTTAGTGCTCAAAGTCTGTGTTAGGTTCCGTACGTGGCCTGGTGCTAAGAAGCAAGCTCCCCTCACTTCACAAGCCCAAAGATAAGCTGGGATGCTTAGCCAGTATATACTTCTCCTAGAGTTTATACTCTGCCAAAGAATAGAGTGGGCTCTCCCCTTAGTAGTGAAGTCCAAGTGGGATTACCAGGAAGGGTAAGGTATCCGCTAGGTGACGAAATCTTAGTTGGACCTTGTCTTAGGTATGTTTAGATGTTTTAGTTTGTGATAGTGATCTGGTCGTGTAACATAAGTGGACTATGCTTTATTCATAATGCATTTTAAGTTACTAGGTGAGCTAAAAATGCAAGCAAGCATAAATGAAATGCAAAAGATTTTAAGCCCAAATAGAAATGTGTGTTCGGATGTAGACAAGTAGAGAAAAGGTTGAAGAGTATGAATTTTACTACTCTAAGATGCAAGAAAGAAAGAAAAAGAAGGATTCTTTTTAACTTTGCTAATGGTGTCCTTTGGAAGAGATAGAGGAAAAAAATATGCAAGAAGAGACCTAATGCACCTATATGAAAAGTTTTCTTTTAGAAGAAAAAGTATGAACCCAAGGAAAATTCCTAGTGTCCCACCGGGCGTGCCAGAATGTTTCTAACAGTTTTTGCTTTTCCACATTCAAAAGGAATAAGAAACTAAAGTAATGGTCAGGGGTTTGTATGTACCCAGATGAAGATTGTGCATTGTATCCAGACATTGTAGGGACTCCTCTTTGGCTGTGGAGGATGACACCTGTAGAGAGAAAGACTTAAACAAAGAGATTGTTAGATAGATGTATGGTGGACTACCAAGCAAAAGCTCGGTCCCAGAAGTGCAAAGACTTCCTTGAGGGATGACAATCCACTAATTGATAAAATGATGTTAGATAAAGATAAATAATGAAAGACTAAGTAAAAGAAATAGGGACAATATGTACCTGTATTCTACTGTTGGTCTTCCATAGTCACCGATGCCAGTTTGTCTACCATTGTCGATTGGTTAATGTTGTCGATGTTAGTTAGTCTGTCGATGTTAGTAGGGGAAATGAGCCTAGAGGCCAGTGTCAGTTGGGGCAATGGGGCTTTGGATGAGTCTCAGGTTGTGTCTTTGGTCGACAAAGTGGTCTGTGGTAGTCAGAGAGTCTATGCAAGGCTGTAGGGCAATAGACAAGGTCTTAGGAGGGACAAGGGGTAGAGGATAGGCTGTCAAAAAGGGTAAGGAGTATGAAGAAGGCTTTTTACCCTTTCCAAGAGGAAGTCAGGTCAGGTTTGGTTGATAGTCAGGTCTGGTTGATAATGTTATTTAGAAGCAATAAAAAGAAAATTGATTACTGATATAGTCTAAATAATTGCAATGAAACAGAAGAAGGATACTTAGCTATGGTTTGCTGAAGAAGGAGTGAGGAAGATTTGTTTTTGATGCCGCTAATGTACCTGCAATGTCTTTAACCCAAAGTTTAGAGCTATTTCTATAGAGTGCCTATATCTTGTGATGCTTGGTGTGTGTTTGGGAGAGAGAGAGAGAGAGAAGTTGGATTCTTGCAAAAAAAAAATTAGCATTTGAGTTTATGATTTTAGCATCCCAGGTGTGATTTTGCATCCCAAGGGGAAGAGAATTCACCTTCAAGTTGTTTTAAGCGATCGATGTCAGCGATCCCACTGGTGTCGGCTGACTAGTAACCAACATTGGTGGCTAGAAGATGGGAAAAAGGGCTAAAATTAGCCTTTTGCCCGTTCTTCCAACTGCCAAGTCTAATTGTCATTGGAAAATGGTTGAAGGTGGGTTAAATGAGTGTGAGAGGTTAGTGGAAGGGTTGAAATAGGTCATAAATTGGTCATAGGGTGATGGGAGGTATCCAAGGAGAGGAATCCAAGGGTGAGGTGTCAAGGGAGGTGTTATTAATTTAAAATAAGTTATTATTTTAAATTAATAAGTGCGTGGGTTAGGAATGTTTAGAAGTTGACCAAGGGGGAGTCGACCAAGGAACAGACACAATTTTGGTGTCTACAAATCTCTCCTAATGTTTCTAAACATGGATCTTCATGCTTCATTTACAAGTTTCATGGGACCCTTAACGAGAGGATTACACATGGATTTTATAGATTCATCTTCATTCAAGGTTTTAGTATCCTTTATTTTGTGGGAAATATATATTAAATCGATGTTTTTAATGTCTTGAAACCCTCTTTCAAAAACCTTTGCTGAGATCCTTCAATTTTAATTTGAATCTCATGGGAACAAAATTGGTGGGAACACTTTCAAAAATGTAATGAACTAAGTTCAATTTTTATGCTAAGACTTAATTATGTTTCTCAACATGACCAATCCCTAGCATATAAATCATGCTTAGATCCTTTATATTTCATCCTCTTTTGTTCCCTTTTATTTTAAATCCAGGTCTAACTTTCATATGTGTAGGGTCCTTTACTTTCCTAGTTCAACCTCACTTTATGTTTCATGGTCCCTTTTGGTACTTACTCTAATAGCTTAGTCCTAAGACCTCATTCATGTTTTTTCAAAATAAACAAAACCTTAGCCCTAATAATTTATCCTAAGTATTTATGTTTTCCTGAGATCTAACTTAAATGTCTTGCTTCTTCATAGGATCGATGGTTCATGCTTCATCGAGTGACATTGATTGGATAAAGTGAGAGTGACCTGATATAAAAGGATTTAATCCATAAAACCAATCTTTATCGATCATTCAAATCATAATCAATAGTTTTTGGGAGCCCATATGAATATCAATGCTCTATGGACTCTTCCCAGGGTCAATGGACTCAAAGCTTTGGAGCCCCATGTGGTCACCACATGTCACCCCCACACTCAAGTTTAATATCAAAAGAGCCTTGGGATAAGATATTACATTTTAAATTTTTAATCCTTCAAGGGGTCATCACTTTATTATGTTTCAAATACTTAAGCTTATAACTTAGTCTAATTTTGTATACGACCTCGAGATAACTTAGTCTACTTTATGACTATAAGGACCAATAATGTCTATATATTTAGATCATGATCCACAGTTTGTGCTTACTAATAAAAGATAATTCAATAGAACATATTTAACCCAAGTTGTTATGGGACCAACTATGTTTAGAATTTATATTTAACACTCTTATGCCCATCAATTGATGATCGTGAGGCCATCATTAACATTTGTAAGGCCATTAAGTTTTAGCTCAAGAGCCCATTTTAAATAAGAGATGAATATTCTTAAGTATTATTTATCAATGTCAAAATTGGTCTTCCATAGATTAATCTAGTTTATTCAAATCCATGTCTAGACTCGAGATCCTCATAACTAGGTTTAGATTTCTATGCTAAAATCTAGCCATGTTTTTAAACATTAACCTCAACATTAGTCTATATATGCCTGATGATATTTGAACCTAATGAGATTAGTTTAATAAAAGGTCCAATTACCATCAAACCTATATTAAAACTTTTAATCTAAATTTCTATTAGATTTATTAACATAATAAAACATTAGGCTAAAACCTTACATTATATCCTTTTGTTATTTAGGGCTCCCTTTTTTTAATGTGTTTTAAACATAACCTAAATACTTTGGTATTAAGTTCGTTTCATGTTTATTAATCACAAAATAGAACTATAGCCTAAATAATTTAACCTAAGTTCCTTTTATACCCTAATTTTGATTAAAGTTTGCATCCATTTATAGGATCTAAGGTCCACACTTCATCAGGCAATGAAGATTAGATGGTGAAAGACCAAGATGGATTTTTCAATAAACCTCTAGGGAAACATTAGAATGCTACATGGTAAAATCATGCTAATGCATGAATTGGTGATGTGTAGAGATCTAAAGGCCCATGGAACTTCCAAGTGGCATGACTATAAAGCTCAATGTAGATATGAACCAATAGTTTATAAGTCCTGGGATCATGATCAATGACCCGCATTGATCCATGTATGAGGATTATATGGTACAAAATGAAAGGCCAATTTTAAAAGTTAATGACTAGTTATTCAAAGGCATTATGAAAAGTTCAACAAAAACTACCAACAAGATGGCACATCAGCACAAGATGACAAAAATAGAGATTTTATGGGTTCAAAAAGGCAAACACATAAATGTAAAGGTCTAAATCAAATCCAAGGCATGAATTTGCCCAAGTCATAGTAAACTATCACCATTAAAGCTGTATAAAATCCCTAGCCTTTACTCAAAGGCCTAATCTGATCTCAAATTAACCACAGTCAAACCAAAAAATCCCAATTATTATCTAAGAAAATGAGAACTAATCTTGAGATAATTTTTAGACTAGTGCTAAGTAATCTAAAAATTCATAGTCATGGCAACTCAAAGGCAAAATAGCGAAGACACTAAGATATATTTGACCATAGACTCTGAAGGAAGGATCTTTACAGACACAATACTCAATTTCATTTCCTTAAACATTAGGAAAAATAATTGGTCTAAGATATTTTTGATAATTGAGGAGTTGTAACCCATAACCAAAGAAGAAAAGAAGATTGCATCCTTTAAGATGAGGTATTATGACCTGGCTGTAGAACAAATGGTGAGCCTACACCATGTAGTATCTAAACCATAGGTACTCCACTATATTTAAGTCCTTATTCCTTTTTTTAAGGAATGTAAAATTGAAAAGGGCATGTTAATTAATGAGCATACTCATAAATGTGTTTCTTATGTATCCCTCATTATATTTGAGAGCTACTATAATATCCCTAAGTCTTGGGTAGATGTGCCCACACTTATTTAATGGGCAAAGAAAAATGACCTTAAGGCCATCTTATCACCATGGCTATATTCTAGAAGCCATGTGTTTTTTGACCCTAGTGGAAACATTCCCATCAACCAATTCTGACCTAGAATTAGAGTGATGATGACCCTAATGAATAAACTCTCTAGAATCCCCACAGTTACTTATGTTGATAGCATATGCGTTCCCTTGGTCTATTACATTATTAAAAAGGAACTAACTCCCCCTATTGGTGATCTTGTCAGCACATGCGTATGTAGACAGATATCCATAGTCAAAAAATGGACTAGGAGAGACTTTTATATGATGTCCTACCTCTCGGATGCCCTACTTTCCATAATTGAGATCCCTAACTTTAGGAGATGGTCTCTTCAAAGGACACATATAGTGTCTCAATTTTAATCCAAGTTGAATATCTTCAAATACAAAGAACATATTAATTTTATATGTGATTTCATCTATCCTCATTTGAATGAAGCCTTAACATGGCCCTCTATGCCAAGAATCAACCCATTGGAAAATACATCCATTGAATCCATTAGATACATATGGTTTTAATTAGATTACACAATCATCTATATTGAGGGAACACAATACACTCCATTGTGGTTACTAGTCTATGTCCTAAATAAATTATCTAAATAAGAAGTTGAATTTCAAATATGTAATGGTACAGATGGTGTTTGTAGGGAGAAAAAGAAATGGTTGATGCATATTCTACCCTTGGCCATTGGTAGGACCATCTTCCAATATTGGAATGATATTGAAGATGTTGCTAGACATAGAGCCTCCTTCAAATTTCAATAGATGACTTAAGGAAATGGGACCCAACAGATAGGGTCACAAAGCATTTGAAATATAAAAAAATAAATGTGCCTTATGAGCATCACTCAGGTGCTTCTGATAACATGTACACAAAAATTTCATCCTTCTATAAGGTCCTGTTAAGGTTGAAGAAATTCAACATCAACTTGAAAGTAAGGTTGATGAGAGATCTGAAGGGAAGTGATGGCATTTGGCAACTTAATCCAAGATAACACCCCCTAATGGGAGTTCAATCTTCTAGATCTCCTCTAGCCCAACCACATACAGAAACACAATAGTCTAAAGCATAAGTTGCACAAAAAACTAAAGTATAAATTGAATAAAGGCTTGAGCAAAATAGACCTAGTGAAGGACCATAATATTTAGCCTAGCCTAAAAGACTAGAATCCCCTATTGAATATATAGATGTAAATGCATTAGATCCAAGAGAAATAATAGAAGATGCTTTTCAAACATTAGATAACACCTATGGGTTGGATAAATAAGTTAAATAAGAGGAATAAGCTTAGTCTCAAACTAAGGAGAAATTAGAGATAGAAAAGGATGAGCAGGTAGCACTAGACCTAGTTCCCATTGTGTTAGGTTGTGGAGCTAAAAGCTTCACCAAAATGCAAACAGGAGGAGTTACAGAGGTTACGGAGGTTGGAGAGAGTTGCAGGGCAATTGACATCGGTCTGATCAATTGACGTTGGTCAGATAGCAGTGTAGAAGCAACCAACATCGGTTACCAGTCAGCTGACATTAGTCAGGGAGGTGTCGACGTCGGTAGCCTATACGTGAACATGCAGTTTGCATGTTGATTCCAGAGAGTCTATTTTTGGACTGTTAGTTTGCATGTTAAAGTCTAGTTATAGTCTTGAGTTGCATGTCTAATTATTGTAATTAAGATAGTCTAATTATTGTAAGCATGAGATCTATATATAGACTCATGGGCTGTATTGTAAATGAGTGCTAGAGAGTAAGAGAGCAAATAAGCTCCTTCAGAGAGAGGAGAGAAATGGTGTGTTCCTCCTAGTGCCATAGTACCAAGGTGGGTGCTAGTTTGGAGAATCAGAAGGGTTCTTCATATTTGTATGATCTTGGTAAGCAGGTGTGCATGGCTTCTTTTGGAGATCTACAATGGTGAGTAAGGTCTAGTGATTTGGAGGTAGCAACAAAGACCAGGTGATATACTTGGAGTACGGTTGTGTACTTGGTGTACTGGTAGCATTATTTCTGACTGGTGGAGGTGAACATCAATTCTATATTGGAGTTGATTATTGGAACTGAGAGAGAGAGGGAAGAAGGTCTTGAGGTGTGGTGAGCCTTTGAGGTGGAAGAAGAAGTGGCATCTTCTTTATTATATTTTCTTCTGAGTGATTATTAATACAATTGTGTATTGTCTCTCATATTCCTGTGTTGTTTCATATTTCTAGTTACTTATCATTCTGGTTAAATTCTATGTTTAGTTGCTAATACAAGAAGTAATCATATGTGTTTTATTGGTGGAGTAAGATCTTGACAAGTTGGTATCAGAGCTTTTGGTTGGGTTGACTAACAGGTGGTTTAGATCTGGTAGTGTTTCTTATTACAAGTCACTCTCAAGGGTTTCAAATTGAGTGGGAGTATAGTAATGGTAGAAGAAAGTAAGATACGAATGGAGAAATTAAATAGCACGAATGGTCTGATTGATGGAAAGAAAGAATAGGTAAAGGGAGATTATTGGTCGATAGAATATCAACGTGTAGAAGTAGATGTTGCAGGTGATGTTGCACAAGTTGCTCTGGATAAAGTAGAATCTTTGTTTAAAAATTCTTTTGCCTCTTTCCATGCAACCTGAAATAGAGCATCTTTTCATGGGTACATCTTTGGAGACTTTGGAGAGATTTATTTAGGGGTTGGTGAGCCTTGTCAGATTATTGGCAAAGGGGAAGTGAAGCTGAAATTGCAGATGGATAACATGCAGGTGTTAAAGGAAGTTATGCAGGTACCAGTCTTGGAGATGAGTCTAATTTCTTTAGGAAAGTTGGGTGATGGGAGATGCACTGTAACTCTCATAGCAGATGCACTTGAATTAGATGATGATAAGAAAGTAGGTATCCTTTATCTATCTACTTATATTACTGATTCACCTTAAGTTAGAGAGATGTGGCTTTGTAGGCTTGGTCACATATGTAGGAGGGGAATGCAAGATTTTAAGTGGAAGACAGATGTTTTTGATAAACTTAAGAACTAGAAGGCCTTGGTGTTCATAGAGGAGATGACAGATAGAGATCAGCAGAGTGGACTAAATTATTCTAAGCAGGGCCGTGTTGATTTGAATAGGGTTTTGATCCATGGAGAGCTCACAGGTAAAAAGTTATCACTCACAGGCGAACACAGGTACTGGCATCAGTCTTACAGTAACTAAAATTGGTAACAAGAAGATCGAAATTGGTCAGGAAGGAACTGACATCAGTAGAAGGGATACCATCATCATCCAGAGAAAGGACATCGACAGTCAGGGTCAGCGTAGGGAACCGACATCGGTCAGTTGCAAATTGGGAAATTGCTGAGATCGGTCACTAAGATGGATGGTGGGAAGATAGCAAGCTGTCAATAAGTCTCAAACACCCATATGGAGGTTAGAAAGGGTAAGTGAACCTCATATTCATTGTTCACCTTCTTTATATTGCTTATTGATGGTCAAAAACTAGGAAGATGTGAAGAGGCAATGCAGGTAGAATCCAGATACAGTGGGAGCTTGGCATGGATGAGGAGTGTGAGTCCTTGGAGAAGAACCAAATAGGTATTTATTGGTGGAGTTATCAGCTGGAAGAAGGCACTAAAAGATGGATGGATTCCCAAGCTAAAGAAGAGAGTGGATGGATATGTGAGATGAAAGGCCAAGGTATAAGGTCTTGAGGAAGCTGCAGGACAGTGGTACAGGTTTTGATAGGTGGATGACAAAGCAAGGCTTTAGTCAACGTCAGTGTAACTATTGTGTTTGACTTACTAGGTGGATAATGATTGCAAAATTATTCTATTACTATATGTGGGTGATTTGCTAGCAAGTTTGTACATACAGGGATTTGCTGAGCTAAGGGTAAGGTTAGTTCAGAGGTATGTCATGGAGAATTTGGGAGCAACAAAATTCTTTGGCATATGAGACATGGAGATTTTGTCTCTAATGGGAGCTAATGTGAAGACAGTGTTGGTGAGGTTCATGAAGTAGGATGCAGAATCAGAAAGCAACCAAGGTCTGGACAGTTCAAGCTTAGCATTGAACAGGGTTCAAAATCACATGAGGTCTAGTGTAGACTTGAGTTTTCCCAAGCAGTGGGAGTTGTCAAAAAGTATGGAGCCAATTCGGGGAAGGAGTACTAGAGGGCAGTTCAGTGGATTCTCAAGTATTTGAGAGGGACTAGCAGTAGGTTAACATGTTATGCAGGGTCAAGGTCTTCACTACATGGGTTGTAGGTTTGGCTATGGCAGGTTACTTGGATGACAGGTGTAGCATCATAGGATGTGTGGTGGTTGGTCTTCAGGGTTGAGCTTGAAGAGGGATACAAGCTAGGGAATAATTTAGATGGTATATAGGTATAGGTATAGGTGTAGCTATTTATCTCTAAGTGGGAAATTGTTAGGTTGTGGAGCTAAAAGCTTCCCCAAGATGCAAATAAGAGGAGTTATAAAGGTTACGGAGGTTACAGAGAGCTGCAGAATGAGTTGTAGGGCAACCAACGTTGGTCTGATCAACTGATGTTGTTCAGATAGTAGTGTAGAAGCAACTGACATCGGTTACCAATCGACCGACATCGGTCAGGGAGGTGTCGATGTCGGCAGCCTATACGTGAACATGCAGTTTGCATGTTGATTCTGGAGAGTCTATTTTTAGACTATTAGTTTGTATGTTAAAGGCTAGTTACAGTCTTAAGTTGCGCATCTAATTATTGTAATTAAGATAGTCTAATTATTGTAAGCATGAGATCTATATATAGACTCATGAGCTGTATTGTAAATGAGTGTTAGAGAGTAAGAGAGCAAATAAGCTCCTTCAGAGAGAGGAGAGAAATGGTGTGTTCCTCTTAGTGCCACAATACCAAGGTGGGTGTTGGTTTGGAGAATCAGAAGGGTTCTTCATATTTGTATGATCTTGGTCAGCAGGTGTGCATGGATTCTTTTGGAGATCTACAATGGTGAGTAAGGTCTAGTGATTTGTAGGTAGCAGCAGAGAGCAGGTGATCTACTTGGAGTATGGTTGTGTACTTGGTGTACTGGCAGCATTATTTTTGACTAGTGGAGGTGAATATCAATTCTATATTGGAGTTGATTGTTGGGACTGAGAGAGAGAGGGAAGAAGGTCTTGAGGTGTGGTGAGCCTTTGAGGTGGAAGAAGAAGTGGCATCTTCTTTATTGTATTTTCTTCTGAGTGATTATTAATACAATTGTGTATTGTCTCTCATATTCCTGTGTTGTTTCATATTTCTAGTTACTTATCATTATGGTTAAATTCCATGTTTAGTTGCTAATACAAGAAGTAATCATATGGGTTCTATTGGTGGAGCAAGATCCTGACAATTTGGTATCAGAGCTTTTGGTTGGGTTGACTAACAGGTGGTTCAGATCTAGTAGTGTTTTTTATTACAGGTCACTCTCAAGGGTTTCAAATTGAGTGGGAGTATAGCAATGGTAGAAGAAAGTAAGATATGAATGGAGAAATTGAATAGCATGAATGGTCTGATTGATGGAAAGAAAGATCAGGTAAAGGGAGATTGTTGGTCAGTAGAAGATCAATGTGTAGAAGCAGATGTTTCAAGTGATGTTGCACAGGTTGCTCTAGATAAAGTAGAATCTTTGTTTACAGATTCTCTTACCTCTTTCCATGCAACCTAAAATAGATCATCTTTTCATGGGTACGTCTTTGGAGACTTTGGAGAGATTTATTTAGGGGTTGGTGAGCCTTGTCAGATTATTGGCAAAGGGGAAGTGAAGCTGAAATTGTAGACGGATAACATGCAGGTGTTGAAAGAGGCTATGCAGGTACCAATCTTGGAGATGAGTCTAATTTCTTCAAGAAAGTTGGGTGATGGGAGATGCAATGTAACTCTCACAGTGGATGCACTTGAATTAGATGATGATAAGAAAGTAGGTATCCTTTATCTATCTACTTATATTACTGATTCACCTTCTATTGTAGAGATGTGGCTTTGTAGGCTTGGTCACATATGTAGGAGGGGAATGCAAGTTTTTAAGCAGAAGATAGATTTTTTGATAAACTTAAGAACTGGAAGGCCTTGGTGTTCATGGAAGAGATGATGGATAGAGATCAGTGGAGTGAACTAAATTATTCTGAGTAGGGCTGTGTTGATTTGAATAGGGTTTTGATCCATGGAGAGCTCACAGGTAAAAATTTATCACTCACAGGCAAACACAGGTACCAGCATCGGTCATATAGTAACTGACATCAGCAACAGGAAGACTGATGTCAATCAAGAAAGAACTGGCATCGATAAAAGGGATACCGGTGTCGGCTAGAGAAATGATGTTGGTAGTCAGGGTCTGTGCAGGGAACTAACATTGGTCGGTTGCAGACTGGGAGATGGCCGAGATCGGTCACTGAGATGGATGGTGGGCGGACAACAAGTTGTCGATAAGTCTCAAACGCCCATATGGAGGTCAGAAAGAGTAATTGAACCTCATATTTGTTGTTCACCTTATTTATATTGCTTATTGATGGTCAAGAACCAAGAAGATGTGAAGAGGCAATGCAGGTAGAATCCAGATACAGTGGGAGCTTGGCATGGATGAGGAGTGTGAGTCCTTAGAGAAGAACCAAATAGGTATTTGTTGGTGGAGTTGTCAGCTGGAAGAAGGCACTAAAAGATGGATGGATTCCCAAGCTAAAGAAGAGAATGGATGGATACGTGAGATGAAAGGCCAAGGTATAAGGTCTTGAGGAAGCTGCAGGATAGTGGTATAGTTTTTGATAGGTGGATGACAAAACAGGGCTTTAGTCAACGTTAGTGTAACTATTGTGTTTGACTTACCAGGTGGATAATGATTTCAAAATTATTCTATTGCTATATGTGGGTGATTTGCTAGCAAGTTTGTACATACAGGGATTTGTTGAGCTAAGGGTAAGGTTAGTTCAGAGGTATGTCATGGAGAATTGGGGAGCAGCAAAATTCTTTGGCATATGAGACATGGAGATTTTGTCTCCAGTGGAAGCTGATGTGAAGATGGTGTTGGCAAGGTTCATGAAGCAGGATGCAGATTTAGAAAGCACACCAAGGGCTAGACAGTTCAAGCTTAGCATTGAATAGGGTTCAAAATCACATGAGGTCTAGTGTGGACCTGAGTTCCCAAGCAGTGGGAGTTGTCAAAAAGTATGGAGCCAATTCGGGGAAGGAGTACTAGAGGGTAGTTCAGTGGATTCTCAAGTATCTGAGAGGGACTAGTACTAGGTTAACATGTTATGCAGGGTCAAGGTCTTCACTACATGGGTTGTAGGTTCAGATATGGTAGGTTACTTGGATGACAGGTGTAGCATCATAGGTTGTGTGGTGGTTGGTCTTCAGGGTTGAGCTTGAAGAGGGATACAAGCTAGGGAATAATTTAGATGGTGTATAGGTATAGGTATAGGTGCAACTATTTATCTCCAAGTGGGAGATTGTTAGGTTGTGGAGCTAAAAGCTTCACCAGGATGCAAACAGGAGGAGTTACAGAGGTTACAGAGGTTGTGGAGAGTTACAGGGCAACTGAAGTTGGTCTGATCAATCGATGTGGTCAGATAGCAGTGTAGAAGCAACTGATGTTAGTTACTAATTGGCTGACATCGGTCAGGGAGGTGCCAACATTGGTAGCCTATACGTGAACATGCAGTTTGCATGTTGATTCTGGATAGTCTATTTTTGGACTGTTAGTTTGCATGTTAAAGGCTAGTTACAGTCTTGAGTTGCGCATCTAATTATTGTAATTAAGATAGTCTAATTATTGTAAGCATGAGATCTATATATAAACTCATGGGCTGTATTGTAAATGAGTGCTAGAGAGTAAGAGAGAAAATAAGCTCCTTCAGAGAGAGGAGAGAAATGGTGTGTTCCTCCTAGTGCCACAGTACCAAGGTGGGTGCTAGTTTGGAGAATCAGAAGGGTTCTTCATATTTGTATGATCTTGGTCAGCAGGTGTGCATGGCTTCTTTTGGATATCTACAATGGTGAGTAAGGTCTAGTGATTTGCAGGTAGCAGTAGAGAGCAGGTGATCTACTTGGAGTATGGTTGTGTACTTGGTGTACTGGCAGCATTGTTTCTGACTGGTGGAGGTGAACATCAATTCTATATTGGAGTTGATTGTTGGGACCGAGAGAGAGAGGGAAGAAGGTCTTGAGGTGTGGTGAGCCTTTGAGGTGGAAGAAGAAGTGGCATCTTCTTTATTGTATTTTCTTCTGAGTGATTATTAATACAATTGTGTATTGTCTCTCATATTCCTGTGTTGTTTCATATTTCTAGTTACTTATCATTCTGGTTAAATTCTGTGTTTAGTTGCTAATACAAGAAGTAATCATATGTGTTCTATTGGTGGAGCAAGATCCTGACACATTGCTCCCCCACAAAAAAGAAAAATTAAATTGGAATTGGTTCTTATAGGACCAAAGAAACCTAGAATGACCTTCACTCACCAATTGAGTTAGGTTAATATCTTTAGTGATGAAAACTTGATTCATGGACTGATCATTCTTCAATGTTTTCTATATGTGAAATTGTAAAAGATATCAACTATGCACCACATGAGGGAAACCACAAAGTTAATGAATATTCATGTTTATGAAAAACTCAAACCTTGGATTATAAAGTTAAAACAATAAGAGGATATAAATATGACATCTATTTGGAGGATCAAATGGAACTCAAATGGATCATCTTATAACTTCAAGTGAAGCACATGTTGAGATGCCTACTCTAAAAGTGAATGAATCATCAGTTAGATTCAGGTTTAATCCAAATTTTTCTAGCATGAAGTGAGTAATTAAGAAGAGCTCCATGATAGGAGGTGAAGATTCCACCTTCTATAAGGTTAAGCCATTTTTTGGTTCAACTTTAGTAGCTAGACAAATGCTAGGATAAGATAAGGTATTTGAATATAATATCCTTGAAGTAGTTCAAGCTCAAAGTGACCAGTTGAAAATAATGATCAAGGGTCTACTCTAGGAAAACAAGAATGTAAAAGAGGCTATTGTGTTGTCCATTCGTGAGGATAGGTTTAATAAATTTTAGGATGTCATGGTGTAACTATTCAACCTCTTAAAAATATCTACAGTAAGACAAAAGGAAATAGGGATGAAAATCTCTAAAGTAAAAGGCCAAGTTGGGAAATGGCAGATTACGAGCTCTTAAGTAAGGGATATGATTAAGGCCTTGTCTAAAAATCTAGTCCCAAGTTTTAGGACTATTAGCAAGGTACATCTGAATATGGCCATGGCCATATTGGTTGATAACTGGTCTAAGGATATGGAAAACCTTGCTAAAGTATTAAATCAATTGGAAGGAAAAATGTCTCATATCTTAGATAGTTTGATTAAAGAGCCCACATCTCTCAGCCTAATGGGTATCATAGGATATGAAGAATTTAAACAAAGAACCTTGTAATTCATGCAAGAAGTGAGAAAATAAGGAAAAAACCAAATAACTAAGGGAAATAATAAAGTCATGGTTTCACTTATCTCCTTTTAATAGAAAATAGGAGATGTTAGGGGCATCAAACAAACTATGGAAAAGATTGGGAAGGACCGTAAATACTTGGAATACCATGGGTAGGATATTTTCTTGAAGCTAGTAATTAATCTTCAGTTTATCAGTGACAAACACTATAGGCTAAAGATCCTTCGACAAAAAGCAAGTAACATCAACATAGGGCCCACTAACCAGCTATAAGTGTTCTATCCCATATGAATTTTGTAATATTTAAAAGAATGGAATATTATTTGCAAAGGCACGTGCATTTTTTTAGCAGATTTCTTAAAGGTCAGTTTACTCTAGAAAATTTAGTGTATTTTAATTAATTTTATATAAGGATAGTTGTCCTTACTTTATACACTTGTTAGTTGATGCAACTAACTGATATGCTTCTTTAAAACCTAGAAATGGAGTATTATCTATTGTAAATAAAGAGGGAGTTCTAAGAGTTAAAACTACATTTTAACTTTTAGATCAATTTAATACAAGTAGGGAATACTATAAAGTTTGTCTCAATTGTTTGTGTGAATTGTTATCATGGATTCTCTCTCAATTATTTGTTCTAAGTCTTAGATTTGAATGGTTTTTAAGAATTTTAGGCATGCATATTTAATACAAGGTTGATAATTTGTGAAAATTCTAGATCAGTTGAATGTACTTAGGTTTACCTCATTTTATTTTCTCTACATAAGGATGTGCACATGTTATTTAATTGCAGTAGTAAATCTTTAAAGTCAACCAACTCTTACTTGTATTTATTCATCTTATATTTTGATACTTGATCATTGTGTAATGGGATTTGAGAATATGCTATTTTAAATTATACATTATTTAAATACATATTCAATTGAAATTTAAGACTTTTCATGATGTTTGAAGACAAAGACCAGCAATCACACACTTTATTTGTGCCCCACCTTTCCTTTTGCTTCTTTTTAAACCAAATCATTGTAGCTTAAAATCATTGTAAATATTCATTTTAGAGTAATTTTTAGTTTATATTTTTATCACAATTCTAAAATAATATTTTAGATGATTCATACTTTGTAAATATTATTAAGGACCAATGTGGCTCCCAACCACCAATCAATATAAAAATTATGGAACAATCTACTTGCTCTGCCATTATTTCACCATAGGTGAACAAATCACAACAACCTAAAACTCATGTTTTGAATTTTTAAAATTATAAAATGATAAGTGTTATTTAAAACACTAAGATCACCTGTGATACACTTAGAGTAATCAAGACATTCATTCAAACATGTGGATAAAACAATGCATAGACAATCAACTATACAAGCATGAAACATAAGAACACAAGATAACACAACATATGCATGGAGAATAGTCAAGGGGATGAAAAACCATTTATATATTTAAATTCAATATAGTCCTATAAGATAAATATCAAATTTAGTGAATCATCAACTTCACATGGAGTACCAACCCCAACTATCTAAGCACCAACTCAACTAGGCTTTAGTAAGCACCCACTTACAAGGAGGCACCAACCCCCTAGATGACTGAGAACCAAATCAGCTACCTAAAATTTTTTTTCAACTTTATAATATATTGTTTCTTATAAAATATATTATGATCTCCTTCCTTATCTCTTCATACACTTTTATCACTTTTCTAGCCTTCTTCACTCAACTAGCCCTCTTCTTGACTTGATTAGGTCATATGACTTTGATAATCATATGTATAACCTCTATCAAATATTCATCAATGATCCTATATGTTATTATAATTGTATAAAATACCTCTTTCTACTCATGAATGTATTATCTTATTCACTTACACTCTCCAATTTCTAATAGACCTAAAATTGCCTAGTATTTATATAAGTCACTTGTTCATATCCTTCTTAGTTGGAAAAACACCCTTACCCTTATTATTTCATCCATGAAATGGATCTTATAAAATATCATATACATTAATAAAATTTTATTTTATTCCCTTTAGGTCTGACATATCTCAATTAGGCCTTATCTCATCTTTAGGTCTCTTAGAGACCTAATCCCATTAGGTCTATTCTAGGACATGTTGCACTTTGTCTTCCTTGGAACACCTTAAATAAATTCACATGGAATGGAAACATCATATTCCATTAAAATAAACCCAAAATATTCTCATATTTTTTCCATGACACTTTTTTTCTCAAACCACTACTTGAATCACACCATCAATACTATTCATATTAGGCCTATGCATAATCAAAAAATTCATCTTGAAAAACTAAATTAAAAAAAATAAAATTTCCAAAAAAATATGAAAAAAATTAACATATATATAATATACATGACCTTAGGTTCATCACCATATGTTTTATACTTCACAACTCAGGGTAAAAGTACTCAAACCCTTCTTCGTAAGTTGCCCACTCAAAACTACCAACTAGCCGCAAAACACAGTCAAAAAAACTTGATCTTCAACACTTGAAAGAATAATTTATGTGATATATAGAACTTTAAATATATTATTTTACATATATACATCACTATAAAGTACAAATATTACAAGTTATAATGTCAAATATTGTTCTTACAGACTAATCTTTTATCTTTAATATACATAATAAAACCTGAACCAGTCAACCCATTTTGGCTTTACCATTTAAATAATTTTCACTAACCTCCAAAAAATATATAAAGAATTAAAATTTATTAAAATTAATTAAATACCCATCCATTCAATTTTATTCATCCCTAATCCATGATATCACATCCCTAATCAACTTCTCACTTCTACCTAATTTTCTTAGTATTTGCACCATTAGGCCTATTAGTGACTAGTCAACTTATAAGATTGGTTTAGAAACCATGAGGGATATAATATAATTATAAACCACCATGGATAGAAAATAAAATTCTCAAGAATTATCCTCCATCCATTTATGAAATTTGACTTGGTCAACTTTAATTGCTATAGCAAATCTTTGAGAAATAAGGCCTTTCTTGTAGGGTTCACTCACTCACCTAACAAACCAATCATACCTGAAGGTTCTTGAGAGATCTTAATGAAAAATAAAATAAACTAAATAGATAAAACAATCCATTATTATAACTTTAAAATAGGATCATTCATATTATCTCAGTAATAGGGTTCTTTAAGGGTTTAAACCATCTTATAATCTTAATGATCATTCATAAAACATATCCCTTCATTCCAGAAACCAATGTTTGTAAATTTGAGATAATACACTTCCCCATATACCATGAATATCTTAATTTATCATGCATAGGTTACACATTCCAATGAACACTTGAAAGTTATTTTTGGGTTGAGAACCCTCCATTTTGTGTACTTGAGAGACCTTAAAGACCTTTTTATTGCTTTAACCTTCAAAATTTGACCTAAAACTTGGTCAAAATATTTAAAATATAATTAAATACCTCTAAAAATAATCATTTATCCATGCTTATCTTTAAATATGAAACTCATACCTCATTTGGCCACCATCTCTCTCTTTGTTTGTTTGGACCTTGACCTAAAAACCACATTGGGTATTGAAACTGACCTTTAAACCTATTTTCATGTTATATCCACCTCATATGCATTCTAAAGAAACATTTTTCATGATAAAAAATATTTTACATCTTTCATATACCATGAAAATTCCTCATGACACCTCATTAGGTCAGGTAGGATCTATAGATGGTCTAGTTACATACTAGGTTTATAGGTCCTACCCAAGTACGCTCACTCTAAGACTCTCATGAGTGATCCAATGAATTATATGTATTATCACAAAAATGTATAAAACTTATTATTCCTATATGCATCTATCTCACTAGGCCACTAAGCTCATTCCTTCACACAAGGTCTATTCATGCAATGACCAATGCCATGACTAGGCTTCTTAAGCTCTTGAAGCTTGAAAACTGACCTTGAAAATAATCATTTATGCTTCTAAACAATACTCACATGACTTTTATGTTCCTTATACAATATCATACCTCTATACATACCTCTTTATCCTCATCATGCACATGCTCATGATATGCCTATGCTTGTTATGGCTAGACTTCTCAAGGCACCTTGTACTCAAGGATTAATACTCAAAACATGCTTACCTTAACTTGAATAATGACATAAACCTCATAAGAATCATTAAGTTTCCGTCAAATTATCTCTCAACATAGATTCATTAGGTTGCCTTCAAATTATCTCTTGTTACATGGTTAATATCTCACCAACCACTCACCATGCATCTTTACCAAATGCACATTGAAATCAATGAAATCAACCTTGACCTTAACATGAATGATATAAATCTTGACATTAACATAAATGACAACACTTTTCAATATTCCAAAAAATAGATAAATTAAAATTCACTATCCATAACTAAATGTTTACATAAATGTATGATTGCAATTGCACATCTTCAAAGGGAGATTATGATTAATAAATAGAAAGCATAAAATTAGCTTAAGAAAATTTGAATAACTATATTAGAAACACTTATACACAATCCCAAGATTAACAATAGTAGAATGATGGAAATTTTTTCAATGAATCACAAGATTTGGATAAGAACAAAGAACACACATCGAGATAAGCTTATTGTTTACCTCAATTACCAAAATTATCCTCCTTTTATAATGGAGAGGTTACAAGTATATATAGGCCTAGGGAGGGGTCACCTCATTCTCCAAGTAATTTCTAATTTTACACTTCTAATTATAAACTCAATAGGTAAAATTCATGTAGAATATGAATGTGTAGGATATTCATAAGACATATAGCTAAAATAACATTTTATATATATATATATATATATATATATATATATATATATATATATATATAAAATAAACCCAAGTCTAATTACATTTAATACATGCAAACATACATACATATATATTTATGGTGTTAGCTTTACATTGCTAGAAGAAGGTGGTTGCATGTTCGATGTAGTTACAGAAGTAGACTTAGGCCTTACATGAGAATATTTAGTTGAAGTGAGATCCAATAGGAATATTCACCATTATGTGAACCAAAACTAAGTTTTGAATGCATGTAGGAGGTACTATTAATTTGCTTTGTGATGTAGTAGTAACCTATTTAGTAGTTTTGTGTTTTTTTAATAATGTATAGGCAATAATGAACTCAACATAAATAATGCAAAAATTGAGAATGGATGGCTTAAAATCCATGTGATTTCATCCATTATCCTTTTTTTTAAATCAAATTTTGAATCTTTGAATTAATATTTGAGGGCCTCTACCTTAGTCACATTGTCTTTTGAAAAAATAATCAATTGCAAAATCTCTTAACTAGTCTTGTACACTATGCCTTATACTTTAGTCTTGAATCTATTTGTTATTTTGAGAAATCCTTAAAAATTAGGCATATTTACTTGTTTCCTTGTATATTTAATCACACATGTGACCCTCATATCCTTGAGAATTTATAGAGCATTTTTATTTTAGCTCATAAATTGTGCTATCAAGGCCTTCATCTATTGGTGCCTATTAAAGACACTATCTCGTTTATAAATCATATAATTTAAGGCCCATAAAAATTCTTGTGTGGTTTAGGTTTAAATGATTATAATTACTATTTACTCTATAATATATTAAAAATTTAAGCCTCTTCTATAATTCTTTGAATTGGTTATGCAAGGTTAATATTGTTCCCTAATGATGTTTAGACTCAACCCTTGAATTCCTTATAATGTTCATGATATTATATAATTTCTTTGCTACACTTTGAACATTATCTAATATTTCTTTTAGATCCTAAATAATCTACCTCTATAGATTCATTTGTGTGGCTTGGTCCTAGATCATTTATATTTGCATCATGGCTTATTTAGTTAAGTCCATGAAAGCATAGAACTCTTCATACCTATCAGGCTCATTGGGGTTCATTTTTTTCTTTGAAAATGGGAATAGGTTATCCCTTTACACTAGTGTTATTTATTCCCCTTTCCTATCCACTACCTTTATTTTCCTCACCTTATGTATAATTCTAATTTAATTATCAAATCATGTCATTATTTTTGGAAACTCTATGAGGACCAGGCCCATTCTATCCTTATTTCACTCTTGGTAATCTCTAACCCAAGAATGAACAATGAATTCCCCTTGTTCCTCAGGATAAATAGTCTCTATAGAGGTGAAAGGTGGAATGGATCTTGGTGGAAACATTGAATAACTTATTTTTATAGGTATTTGATAAGGTGGTTGACTGACCATGTTCCATCTTAACATGTCCCTCTGGGGTATAGTCTTTACCACATATTTTGTCTATCTTAGAGTCTTTAATATTGACATAATATAATACTCGACCTAAGTGGATTAAGGAATGGATAATCCTAATTGGGTACATGGCCTTGAGATTGAAGGTAATGTTTAGGGTATAAAATGGAAACATATACTAAGTCTTAAGAATAAACCCTCCTTCTAGGGGCTTGGGGTTTGGATGTTATTGAAGTTGTGGTTCAAAGAATTGAAGAATAAAAATAACTAGAATTTTTTTTAGAGTTTCCTCAATATTTGCATGGACATATAATGAGTTAGTTTTTAAAAAATATTGTTATAGTGACTCATATAGATAAATAGGTGTAATAGGTCAAAAATTAACAATAGTATTATATCCAATTGTAAGGGAAGAGGTGATAGAAGACACTACCTTATGGAGGACCTAAATTTATTCTTTACTAATAACATTTTAACCTTATGTGGGGAATAGTCTATCTTTTCCTTCTAAAAATATTGTCTCTACAAATTTATCTTACTCTTGCCTAATTTATTTAGACTTAGTATCCTACATTATTTCAATTATCTCAATTTTAATCCTTTGTTATTCTTATTCCATAGTCTTTGGTTCTTCCTATTCCTCATTACTAGTGTAATCTACCAATGATACTACCTCTTCATGATCTTCATCTAATTACTCACAAAGAGTACCTCCAAGAATGAATATGCCTTGTGTGGGTCTTTCCTCTACTTGGGAAATCCTAGGAGATACTAGAAGAGTTATAGGATTCATCTAGTAAGTAGCAATGGGTGGCTAAGTATAAATAGGGGCATACCCTAAAGTGGATGGAATGGAATATGAAGGGGATTTATAAGTGGATGGAAATAAACCATCTATCATAGGTGGAGGTGAAGTGGAAATGGAAGAATTGGTAGTAATGGAAATGGATGGGAGAGAAATAATAGATGGAGGAGGAAGAATTAAAATTGTAGGTGCCATTTGTGGAGATGTTGGAGGCAATGGGAGGTGTTAATATGGACAGAATTGTCACAAAATAACTATGTAAAAATTTAGGAAGATTTACTTTTTGAACTATAGTTAAAAGAGGTATAGGTTTCAAATAAATTGCTCTTATTTTCCTACTTATATGAGGTTATGTCCTTATAGTTGTTATATAGAGTTGCATTCTAGCCATTAATTAAGGATTTAAAAGTACCTTACAAATATTCTTACCTATTTGGGGATCCATCTCCCTTTGAGTGGTATATTATTCTATTGGGACAACTTCTTAATTAGGAGAGGGAGGATGGTATTGCCTTAGGGATGATTGAGCCTCTAGTTGGGGCCATTGAGAACTTGTAGCTCTATTTTCTTCTACAATTTTTATTGCTTCTTCTCTATTAATCAAAGGATTATATTAAATCTTCTATGTAACCACCATTAGAATTTTGTGTTTATTCATTCAAGTTTATATCTCAAAATCATTACAAACATTGATAAATATTTCATGATGATCAAATTTTTTGTGGCCATAAGGAATATAAACTCCCTTTTTCCTGAGATCATTAATATATTTACTAACTCTACCCCTAGGGTCCTAATCTCTACATTGTGTTTCTTCTAAACCATAATGTAATCTAAATTTTCCATATGTATAGAGGTGCTTCCTCAATGAATATTTAATTTGACTGATGCTTAGAGGGGTTTTATGGTTGTATCATTGGTGTTTAGCACCAAGATATTCATCCACATTATTTCATATTTGATGTTTGATTTCCTATTCTTCCACCTTATTAGGGACATAATAAGGTAAATACAAAGGAGGTGACCTAGTTACCTCTATCCCAATTATGATACAATTAGGATATTACCAATAATCCCTTATTTTCTCTATACTTATTCTCATATTATCAAAAACCCTAGGCATTTTATGCCCATTTATGGCTTATTATACTTATGGGTAAATGTCTTTTAAAATTATTTTGATTTCACTTCTAAACATGTAAACATGTAGTATGGAATAGTTATAATAGACCCTATTCTTTATGTATTCCTTAGATGGTTCCTATGGTTACGTATGAGTACTATATTTTTTCCCCATGACTGTGCCTTTGACATAGGACATCTTATAAAAATTCTCATTGAAAGGCCTCTAGTCAAGTTAGAGAATTTATGCCCTCAACCTCACACTAATGAATTCATTGAGTGCCAACATTTTATTAGTGGTCAAAATAATGTCTAATAAGGGAACCCATTCCTCATGCACATAAGTGGTGTTGGGAAAAAAATATAATCTATTCATCAATGCCATTACTATTTGAATTCTTATCTTGAAATAAACCATGGGAACTGATGAGATAACACCTTAAATATTCAATCTTTCTCCTTTATTGAGCCATTGTTTGAGTTTCCCATCAACTATTTTATCATAGGTTACTTCATACATTGGAAGATACAAATACTTATCGAATGTTTCCCTACAAATATATGCCACTAACTTATATGAATTTTAAAGTGTAGGCAATCCTTAGTATTATCACCATTAATAAATAAATCAATGGAAGGCATTACCTTAGATTTTTTTACTACATGGTGAAATCCCATGGCCTTGATTTATAGAAAATCATCAATGTATATTCATTCAAATTTAGTTAGCTAATATTATGTTGAATATGGATCTATGTCATGCATCTCATTCCAAATGGATGAGTAAAGAGGGAATCAAAATTTAAGTGTTCCCCTGTCAAATACTATTTATAGACATTTAGGCCCATTAGTAGGCTGAATTTGAGATGTTCATGATGAAAAAATAATTTTTATACTTTAAATATCTATAAAATTTGTCTTAAGATCATTAAAGGTACTCATAGATTCACTAGGAGAAAAACTAGTGCTTTTGATAACATGATAGCTCAAATTCATAGTTTGATCATATTTGATTGATGGAAATGGTGACTTGATGTCATTTATAAGTTTTCATATACTACTAAAATTATAAGACTTGAATTCTTAGTTTGTGTGAAGTTAATGCAACAACATATTTTGGTTTTGTTTCTTGTTTTGGTTTGAATTTTCTAGTTAGCTTTGGCAGGTTCATTTTTCCATGTGGCAAATTTTCATTCATCAAGAGTGTTTAGTCATAATCTTAATATATATGCCCATTTAATAAACATCATATTTGATATAACTATCAAATTTTTCATTTGTATTTTGGCTATGCATCTCTACAATTACAACACTTGTCACAATCTCACTTATGTAGGGTCTATGGCTTTATAATCTTGATTTATACCCCTTATAATTTATAAGTTAATGATTTTATACCACTTGGCATGATCTTAGGGATCTTAGGTCCTTTTGACTATTAATTGTGTAAATTTTATTAGCAATATTTGATTTAATAAGATGGTGCAAAGTGGATGGTCTTAGGGCCTCTAGAGGCTCTTCATTATTTTACTCTTCTACCTTCTTTTTACAAGTTCAAAGATTTCATGATGATGACATGTGGTTGATTCTCTATGATACAAATAAAATATAATCTTGATGATGTATCTTAAATTAATAGGCTCTAACTTAATGAGATAATGACATATGGACAACTCTCATTATCTAGAGTCTTCGAAAATTCAACATTATAACTAGACCTATGAAGTGGTGAGTGTCTGAGATCATGATGTGTGGATGACTCTCTTTAATATGAAAAACTTAGAACTCTAACAATGTACATTCTTTCTGGTAGGGTCTAGGTGAACATGATAATGATATGTGGATGGTCCATGTTGATCCAAATAAATTTAGAAATAATTTTATTTATTATGGTCCATTGTATTTTTGAGTAAAAGGGATCATGTTGCATGGAATGATCTCATGGATTTTGGGTTTATTTTAAAATTTGATAGTGTACTTTTCCTTAACTAGATTTTGAGATGGTGTTGATCTTGTCTTAATTTTATGGAACTAGAAGCTATGTGAATAAATTAGGCGCATTTATTTAACTATATGTTTTGGTTAGCCATGATGTTGACATGTGGATGACTCTGGGGTTCCATATGTCTCCAATAAATTATGATAAGGGAAACTAGAATCAATAAGACACAAACACATAGAAACTGAATTTATCCAAGGACCAAATATAGAATAAGTCCAAGTATTGAAATTAATATTACAAATATATGAAAGTAGAGATTCACTAGAACACCATCTCATTAGCTTCATTAGTTAAATAAACCAAAACCCTATTTAGAATAAACATGGAAAATGAAAATCAAAGGTGATAGATAAAATGATTTTATAAACTACATAAGATTTGATTTTCTATTTTGAAATACGAAATTAAACCCAAAATAACCTTAGGCAGTATGGATTAATTTAATATTATAATTTTAAGGTTCATCTAGACCATAAAATGAATATTTTCTAATAATAATAATGGGTCCTTGTTTTAATTCTAAAAATGGTGTGTGTTGGGTCACAACACTTCCCATACATGCTTAGGTGTGTATTTAACTTGCATATAAATATAAAATGCATTCTAACCAATCTAATGAGCCCCCCATGGGTGGCCCTAACCACCCCTAACCATTAGTTTGATGGAGGATTCTTGCTCATTGGGTTGTGGCTTTTATTATTGAGTTTTATAAAACACACAATAGCCTAACAAGCACATTACATGATACACTCAACTAAGAGCTCAACCTAAGTCTTAATGTCAGAATGAAAAGTAAAAATCCATCCACAAACACTTAGTGTTCAAATAACATACAAGGGTGTGAATAAAATAGTAAACCTATAAAATTTACAAATGAAAAAAACATTCTTAACTTAACCTAGTGCCACATTTCCAATAATAATGCCAAAAATCACAACAACAAAACAAAGAAAAAAATTTCCCAATCACATTACCCACTATGTTTGTATCAAAAAATAATCAAAATTAAAGACATAACTTAATTGTTTAAGTGATAATATTTGATTTTATCTCACATTAGTATAATAGAGTGTCCTTATTTTTTTAATGCAGACTAAAATTATAATAAACCTCAAACTAGAATCACTCTTAAGACCAAAATAAAGTCTGAAACTTCCCATAATAATAACTTAGGTCATGGTGTAATAAATAGAGGTATTACCTCATTTTTATCCCATGTCCCCATTTATTCCAATGAAAAATAATAGAGTTTAAAGAAACTTATCCACTGTAACTTTCTTAGTCAATACATCAAAGCTCTAAGGACCAATAAATGGTAGACAAACTTCCACAAGATTTACAATGATAGTTAGGGTTTTTTACCCAACTCACCAAGCTCATCTAAAATATTCCAAATAGCCAAAAAGAAACTAGAATCTTCATTAACACAAAATATTCAATCCCCATAAAAACCCTAAGTCAACCACATGATTACTATGAACCATAATAGTTAAAGTCCATGCCATTGATTAACATAGCAATCAAATACCAGTAATATCTAAATGATGATATTCAATAGTCTAATTTCCAAGTGACCATGTCAAAACAAAAAACAAAACAAAAAAATAATGGTCTGATGATATCTTTATAGTTAAAAATCAAAACCATTTACCTTGAAATAAAAGATCCACAACAAAGTAATCAAGGTAATCAAGACCTCCAAGATAACCAGGACAAAGACAAAATGACTTTGATAGTACACAACAAAGACTTTACAATGTTGAATCTAAGACTAAATAAAAATGACCAATCATAATAGAACATATAAGACATCAAGACTTTAGGATAAGATACATCAATCATTTTTTCTAAAGACATAATTGATCCCAAATAGGACTGTGTATCACATAAGTGACATTAATGCAAAACATGCTTGAATGGCATTGACCTAAATATTAAGTTGAATAAATAAAATATTAAAAAATGAGAAAACCATCTTAAGTTATATAATAAAGATAAAAAATAATAGTTAACTTGACTAAAAAAATTAAGACATACAAACACATCATTTAACTCAAACTAAAAAGTAATCATGATCACAAGATGATAGTCTACAAACCAGCTATTTATTTTATAAATAGGTATCTCATTACTCATTTTCTTATTACAGATAACTTACCACTAGTACAACCCTACCAAATTGAATCCACACACCAAGCCTAGCTCATTTTAAATCATGCATTCATAAAATAAGACATCAAAAATATCCATCTAGTAAATATCCAATGATTATAAATAAATAATTAACTAAAACATAGATAACCTTATAACATAATACTTTTCATAATAATGACATAATACCACTAAAATAAAATTATATAATAAATTCCATGATAAATTATGAAATCAAAGTATCATATGAAAATGTTATGCGAATATACATGCCAATAATAATTCATAGTTTTAAAGTTGTTTCAAACTGGGTCTTGATGGAAATTGAAAATTTACCATGTAGAACTAAGAAATGTTATCTTTTTAATTATTAATGCATTGTTATTGAATAATTTGTCACCTTATTGTATTTTAGGATAATATGTATACATTTTTAGTTTCATTAAGTACACTACTATGTATCTTGGGTGTTTAATTGTAATGCATATGATTTATTTCTAGGTAATGCATCTTATCTACAACATTTCATGTTTGATACAATTAATAATAGGTACAATTTATTATCCTAACTTTTCATTGATTTAGTTATTTATATTCATTATTATTAATAATAATAATAATTTGAGAAGATTATTATAGCTATATTTCTCTATTAGTTATAATGGATTGCAAAGTTAGCACATTTTCAAGTTGATTAAAAAGGATATAGCCTTATGGAAAAATAATAAGAAATTTTTATTATCTGCCATATTTTGGTAGTGTTTGTGAAAATTTTAGCCACTTTTGTATTTCTTAGTTTTATGACTCACTACATGATAAGCAACATAAATTTTCGAACAATTGGATAAACCACCATTCAGATGGTGATTTTAATTTATGTTTGAGAGGAAAAGCTCCCTCATAGGATATGTGTATTTTTTATGTTTTTATTTACTTTTAATAAGAAAGTAAAAAAAAATGAAAAACAAATTGGGAAATGGTGGATGGAGAAAGGAGGATGGAGGTGAGAAACCCACAATAGAAAGAAGGTATAAAACCACTAGAATAACACAAAAGTAAATTAAAGGGTTGGAAATTATTCCTCTCACATAAAAATGGACATATGATAAACATATGTAATGAGAATGAAAGAATTTATTAGAATCACAAAGTCTCTTCACAACTCATATTAGGTACACTTAGTACAAATCTCATGCATGAGGTTTACAACACAAAGTGTGGAAACACCATGAGTTACATACAACCAAGAAATGTGTAAGATTTATATGGATTATTTGTCTACAAATGGGAATATAGAATTTTTAAACAAGTAACATCAAAATGTACAAAGATAATAATTAATATCATCTTATTTATTACATTCAATTTCTTAAAATTGGAAAATTTCATAGCCCACACATAAATTTATAGGAAAACCTTCTCCAATATCTTGAAAGAAATAAGAACCCCTTTTACAATTGTCATCTCTCTTATTTGTAACACATACAAGGATGGAATGTCCTCTCATATTATCACTTTGAAATTTTGTACTCAATTATGTTCTATTATATTTTAAATTGTGACTCAAATAAATATTCATGTGGGACCATCAAATTTTTTACATTGGGAAGTATAGTATGTAAATAGTATGTGCCACACCCTAGCATATGAAATTGGGTTTTATAAAGGGTAATTTGGAAACAATACAAAAATTGATTCCACAAACAATTATTTAGAGATAAAATGATTTAAATTATTATATCACTTGATTAAATACCTTTACAAATCTTTAAATAGGATCCAAAATGGATTACATATGTGAAATATATGGCCAATCAAATGATTCATGCCTAACATGCATGTGATGTACCATTAGAACAAAATTTATCACTATTTATTTTACAACCAAAATTTTAATCAAACTATAAAATACTTTACATCATTAAATATATCATTTAAATACCGTTGAAAAACTTAAAATGATAGTTGGAATATATTTTGGACATAAAAACTATGTCCAAAACAAGATGTTAACTTTTTTCTTTGTGCATCAGACACACACATGAGGTCTATCTAAATGGCATTGGTGAATGTAAATGTATGGCACATACATGAGTTCCATATTGAAATAATTGGTGTATAAATGCTTCTGAATAACCCATAATGTTTTTCCGCATTGACTTGTCACATATGCATGTCCAACATGCCCATAAGGTTGGGTCAAACATGCTTGGAAGCTTCGGATCTCTAGCCTTGAAGGTTTGAGATCTTTGGTTCAATCTCAAAAACAAATTATGATTTTTTAAGAAAATATTATAATTTAAATAATATATTTTTTATGAGTCAAATGATAACCAAAATGGAGACTAGATGTGAAATATATACTAAAATAGAGAATTTGTACCTGATTGGCCCTTTGTCCCTACTGGTTCTAGAGTTTTAGATCTATGGTATGAAAAATATATGAATTTTGAGAATTTAATATATGAATAAAATATTATATCCTACATAATATCTCTCAAATTCATTAAATGGGAACTAAAATAGAGTTTGTAAGTGATAGATTTACCAAAATAGAGAATTTACACCTAGTTGGCACTTGGTCCCTGTTGGCTCTAAAGTTTTGAATATCTAATGTGAAAAATATATTCATTTGTGATTCTTAAATATCAATAAAATATGATCCTTATGAAAATATATTTACAACACATAAAAATAACCAAAATTGAGTTTGGATGTGAAATATATTCTAAAACAAATAATTTTCACCTGATTGGCCCTTTGTCCTTATAGGCTTTGATGTTTTAAATCCCTAAAATGAGAAATATATGAATTTTTGGCCCTTAATAGATAAATAAAATATGATACCATATAAAAATTTATATCCAAATCATCAAATTGGAACCAAAATAGAGTTTATATGTGAAATATATGCCAAAATGAAGAATTGACACCTAGTTGGCCCTTGGTCCTTATTGGATCCAAAGTTTCAGATCTCTAATGTGAAAAATATATAAAATTTGGGAGAGATATAAATAAAATATCATACTTATAATAATATATTACAACACATAAAATTATAAAAAAAACAAATTTCATATGTGAAATATATGTTAAAACATGAGGATTACATTTGTTATGCACTTGAGGTGCAAATGGTACTTGATTTATCCGATTTATCCAAAATGAAATTTATTCAAGTGAAACATGTAGAAGACCTGGTAAACTCATGATTCATATCTGATATAGTTTAAAAATTTTGGTTTCATAAATTAGGAACCAAAAAAATAAAATTTTATGAATTCAAAATTTGGATACAATAGTGGCTTTGACTATAGGATCACATTCCTTGGAGGAATGTAGAACTCACAATTATATAGTGACCAATGAATTATCCAAGTTTTAGATAATATAAGTGCACATGTATATCTTGATCCATCCAAATATAAATTACTTCACCTCTCTAAATCATATTGGAATGAACACATGATGCCAAGCTAGACAACTATCTTTAAAACTCCACCTATTTGTCTAAGTTGAAACTATGGGATTTATATATACTTGGAAGGATATACAAGGATAAATTTCCTATGTTTAAAAACACAAGTTGATTTATTTTAATAACTTTGTAATTAATTTTACTAAAAATAAATCTTTTCAAAGCTTGTGATATATATGATCATCTAATAAGGGGTGTGATCAATAAGAAGGCTCTAACCTAGAAGCATCATATAAAGGGGTTATGTATTAAAATCAAACATAACATAGGGAAGGGGAAACACCAAAATTCACAAGTTGTGTTTATTTAACACAAACACACACAATAAAAAAATGAAAGGGAAAAACAAAAGCCAAAATTGTGAAAAAAACTAAACTATTTATAAGAGAGAAGGTAGGATAACATTACTAAACATGACTATTCACAGGTTGGGAAAAATATGAGCCCTTATAAAATAAGTTTTAAAAAAATGATAACAAATTTTAAAATACCATGAGAAACCAAAACAACATGATTTTAACTATAACTATGGGATAAACATGAGGTGTGTGTGGGAAAACAATATGGAATCAAACACTTGACCACACATAATTTTCTCATGAATAGAAGGAATATGTTTCAAATTTATGTTTGGAATACTAAAAACATGAATCATACCTCTTAAATCTTCACTTTATTGTTTATATTTAAATTATTTATCCATTAATGATTGAATCAAACCACCTTTATGTATCTTCAAAAATGAAAAGGGGCTAAAATCTTATGGCATTAAAAATGATTGAAAAATCATTGTTGATTGCTTCTTGTTTCTTATTCAAAATATTCTTTGTTCTCATGCTCAACATCATCACATAAATCTTATTTTTCAATGTGATGCTCACTAATTTCATGAATTATCTCATTTTATTGGGAGGATCCTAATTTTGTCTTTTAAATGCATTCTTCCATGACTTCCTTCTCTTGGGTTGAATTTTTAAGATTTTCCTCAGAGCACCAACTGAAATAATTTGATTAATATATTTGAGTGTTCACCATAGTGGATTTAAAATCATAAATTTCATTCCTAACACCAAAAAATTGTTGTTTTTGTATTCACTCCACCATGAGAAGATTTTGAATTGGGAAAATTTATCTTTGCTTGATTTGTACAACTCTGTAGACATCTTTCAAAACTTATATTATTTTTGGATCATAAACAATTTCTCAAATTGGATTTTCTTTTAAGGATGATATGAAGAGGAAAACATTTCTCATTGTATCATAATTTTCAAAATTATAATTGGCCTCTAATTCAAGCTATTTCAAAATATCTTTATTATTTATTTATTCTTCACGTTTCAATCCAATATTTCCAAGGTATTCATATTCTAGTTTTATCCATAATTTCTTCATGATTTCAATAAAAAAATAATACCATGGGTAGTGATATCAAAGATAAAAAAATAGAAGCATGGGATGTGTTCCATAATTTATAGGTATCATTTGAATAGACTCATCACTACTATTTTTAAATGGGAAGATTCCCCTCAAATTATAGATATTAAAGCCACCTTTCAATACACAATGGAGTCTTCAAATACTATTGGTGGAAATTTAGGTCACTTTGTATTTCTTGGTTTTATGACTCACCCAATTAGAAGTGACACAAATCTTCCAACAATTAGAGAAATCAATGTTGACATGATAATTTTCCTTTACATTTTCAAGGGGAAGGTTCCTTGTAGGACATGTATTTTGGAGTTATTTTCATACTTTTAACCATAAAACACAAAAATGAAAGAGAATTAGGAAATGATGGAAGGATAAATAAGGAAGATAGAGGTGAGAAAAGCACTGCATAATGAATGCAAATAACAACCAAAATAACTTATTAGCAAATAAAATGGCTATAAATTATTCCTCTAACACCAAAAAAGACATGATCAAAAAATGTAATAGGAATGAAATTCTTTCTTAGAAGCACAAAATCTCCTCACAACTAAGATTGGGTACACTTGGTATAAATTCCATACATAGATTTTACACCACAAATTCTAGGAACACCACAAGTTTCACACAAATAAGAAAGGTGTAGGATTTCAATGGATTATTTATCTATAAATGGGAATATAAAATTCATAAACAGATAACATCAAAACCCACAAAGCCAAAGATTGATAGAACCTTCTTGCTTGTATTTCATTATTTAAAATTATGAAATAACATAGCCCACACACAAATTTATATGTATATCTTCCTTAAGATCTTGAAATAAAGAAGAAGCCATTTACAATCCTCACATCTCTTATTTTTAACATAGGAGGATGAAATTCCCTTTTGTATTCTCACTTTAACCTTTTGTATTCTCTTTTTTATCCTATTATACTTTACATATAGTTTTCAATTTTGACTCAAATAAATCACCAAGCAGGTCTACCAAGCCTTGTATATTTGGAAATAGATTCTAGAAATAGTATGTGCCACACCCTAACATGTGAAACTTGGATTTATAGAGGGGCATTTGATAAAAATTTGAGAATTGAATCCATAAAAAAGTATTTGAGGATAGATTTATTTACATCATTGGATTGATTGACTCAATATATTTAAAACAATTAAAACATAATCCCAAATGGATTATAGATGTGAAATATATGTCCAATTTGATAATTTGTGACTAATATGCCTATGATGTACTGTCAAAACAACATTTATCCATTTTTATTTTCCAACCAAAATTTTCATCAAAGGATAACATATTTCTCATCATTAGATAAATAATTTCAATACCTTTTCAATGATTTAAATGAGATTAAAATTATAATATAGACACAAAATTATGGCCAAAACAATAATTTGAATTTTCCCTTTGCACATATAACGCATCAATGAGATTCATCTATATGGCCTTAGTGTGCACATATGTTTGATGCATCCATTAGCTCCATCCAAACACCATTTGTTTATATGAACATATAATTATCCTATAAATTCCATCTATATAGACTTGGCATGTTTTCATGTTTGACATGCCTATGGGGTTGGGATAAACATCCTTTGAAACTCTAGATCTCTAACCTTAAAGGTTCCAAATCTCCAATTCAAATTTTCATAAAATTTATGAAGTTTGGGCCCTTGATGTTTGAATAAAATATGGTCATGGAAAAAATATATTTATAATGAATCAAATGAGAACCAAAATAGAGACTAGAGGTGAAATAAATATCAAAATAAAGAATTTTCACACCTAATTGGCCCTTTATCCCTATTGGCTTTGAACTTATGGATCCCTGATATGAAAAATATATTAAGTTGGATCCTCTGATATATGAATAAAAGATGATCCCATAGAAAATATCTCTCAAAATAATAAAATGAGAACACAAATAATTTTTTGATGTTAAAGATATGCAAAAGCAAAGAATTTTCACCTAGCTAGCCCTTGGTCCCTGTTGGCTCTAAAGTTTCAGATCTCTAGCATGAAAAATATATGGACTTTGGGACTATATGATTTGAACCAAAGACAATACTTATGAAAATATATTTATAACACATTAAAATATAACCAAAATAAATTTCAAATGTGAAAGATATGCCAAAATATAAGAATTTCACTTGTTATGCGCTTAAGGTGGGACTGGTACTTTTTTTGTCTAGTTTCTCCAAAATGAAATTTACTCAAGTGAAACATGTAGAAAACCTAGTAAACTTGTGAAGCCTAGTTTATCTAGTGCCAAAATTTTAGTTTATTCAAGTGGGAACCAAAATTTTAAAAAAATAATGAATTCAAATTTTGGGCACAATAAGTAGGTATAGCTTAAGTAAATCTAAGGTGTAAATAAATTTGGTTTGTAAATATTTTGATGTAAAAAGTTATAAATTATTACTTATTAAGATATATTTGAAGGAATAATAATAATATGAACAAAATTTGATAAAATGGTCTATTCTAGAATGTGGTCATTGAATCCGATTATGTTAATGAAAACATGTGCTTTTATTAAAAAAATATAAATTTGTATTTATCTAAGTAGATGCAAAATCACATATATATGTATGTATTTTTAATAATATATTTAAATATATTACTACCTTGTGTCTTTGATTTTTATTAAAAATAAATTTTCTATGTGTTTTCTTAGTTGTTCTAAAGAAAAAGATATCAACATTTTAGTATATATATATATTAATTATTTAAAAATGTTAACTTACTCAAAAAATATTTTATTTTATCACAAAATTAATATTTTAAAGCTATTATTTTGTTTCAATTTAAAAAAAATTAAGTGTTATATTCCAAAAAAATACCACCCCTTCAACCTCGAATCAACATATAATTAATCACAAGCATGAACCCCCTCTAGGACTATGGTTTGGTAGCATCCCTAACATGAACCTTATTGGAGAGGATGGGACACTCCTCACATCCCTATATAGAATCTATTTGGAAGCAACCAACCCATCTATATTACCTATTGTATTGGGTAGGTGTCTACTTAGAGATAGTTTAAATTGTTTCCCTTATATAGATATCTATCTCTCTATTATAAGGGAGGTTAAAAGGGGGAAACCCCTAAGAAGAAGGTATCAACCTTGATACGAGGGTCAAGTTATCTAAATAGGTCACAAGCTTATGGATTAATTAATGAGAATTTTTAAAGGGTATATATGTGTGAAGAGTGAAACCATATTAAAAATCCTTGGACGAGGTTGTGTTCTACATGTAGAGGTAGGTTGGGTACAACCCAACCTTGTTTGTACAAAGGCCAGAGACCTAGTGAAGGGGAAATCAACTTGTCTATTTTTGGAAAATATTGTGGGGAAGGGTGTGGCCATGTTAAGCTATGAAGGAAGATAGGGAATTCCTTATTTTTGAAATAAATCCCTCTTGGGGCATTTTGACACCTTGTCACCAAAATAGAAATATTTAGAATAATAAAATAAATACAATCAAATCATTTATTATGTTTTTAAAATATATTGTAATAAATTCATTTAGGATTTATAGGATTAATGAGGTTCAAGGAGGCCATCTAGAATCCATGGGATCCTTATAGATTATAGAGACACATTCTTCCCACCTAATTCATTTTGAGTACTCTTAAACCTCAAAACATATTTAGATAATATTATAACTCTAAAACTATTTTATACTGTTAAAAAACCTATAAAAATTGGATCAAAACTCTAAAAAATGAAATGAATAAACCTATGTCTAAAAGAGGAAATTTGGAAATAAGTAAACATACATACCCTAGTTGTATAAACAATGATAAAAAAGAATGAAAACATATCTAAAGCCTTGGAGGTCAATTACACTACCTATAAGCTATATTATGTTTAAAGGGAAAGATCTTTTTAGATGTGAAGAGTGAAGAATGGAGGCATGGGTAAGCCTTTCCCTTGCATATTCTCTCATGTCCTTGTCTAAAACTCAAATGTCTACATAAGGAATTCGAGTAGGGGGTTTTATGATCTTATTAGTGTTTTATGGAACCTTTTAGGGTTTAATAAATGTCAATGAATGATATTGAATAGATATAAGTTGTGTGATTTAATATCAAGGTAAGATAATCCCTTTTTAATTTATTATTATTATTTATAGTTTTTTATGTTGAGAAGTTAACTTAAGTTGGGTATCCATTAATTTTATTATTTCTATTTTTTATTAAGTCATAAATTATATTATCATTAATTATGTTATAAGTAAAAATACAATGGAGAATTATATATTATGTGAAACTATAATACTCATAAGGACCTTGTTATGCCCTTGTTTTAATTACATTATTTGAGTATTAACTAAAAAAACATGAGTCCTTGGATAAGCTTTCATGTGCCCCTTTTGGAACATTAAACTTTGTTTCAAGACCTTTAAGAGGTTATTTATGTTATGTATTTGACTATTTAACTACCAAGCTCTTTGGGGCACTTGGTCTATTTGGCATGTTGGGTCATCTTGATTATTAAAGCCATTGTATTTTTGAGCCATTGTAGCCATTTTTCCATTGATTTAATTATGTCATTCTATTTAATATTCTCTCTGTGGAAAGAAATACCCCCCACCTATAAAAATTAATATTGTTTATAGTTTTTACCTATTTTCATGTGTGGCTTTTATAGGTGTTATACTTAATATTAGAGACAATCTTAAATAGTGGGAGATTAAAGAAATTTTATTATGGGATTTCCATTTTTTCTTGAGTCTAACACCTGCATTTATTAATTTTTAAGATGACCCAAATAAGTGTACATGTGAATGATGTTGGGTGCATTAATGTATTTAAAAATATCTTGAGAGATTAAAGGGGGACACACCATTTATAGTGATAAAAAAGGTATCGAGAGGGTCTGATCAACATGTATATAAATAAGATATATATATATATATATATATATATATATATATATATATATATATATATATATATATATATATATGAGAATGGGATCAAAAATCCTATTGGTGTTATAATAAATGATTGGGATAATTGAAAAGTATCAGCCTTAGGGACCCAAGGATTCCAATGTTTATATTTTAAAGGACTCATGGAAAGCCTCACCATTGTGAGAGGTATTATACTCTCTACATGATAGTGGCTTTTAACCAACAATAAATGAGTACAATATGAGTAGGGGGTTCATGAGGTCATTAGTGGATGAGATTAAAATATTTTTTCAACCCCATAAATAATATAAAATATGTTTGATTTAAGATATCATGTGACTAAAACTTCCCAATATTTTAGGTTTGATGGATGGATTCTATATCAAGGCATGGTTACTGAGTTTTAGCATGAATTTTGGGTTACACTCATAACTAGTAAATGTTAGATATTGATTTGAAATTCACATATTAAGAAGAAAAACAAGCACCTAGTGGAGATATGAGGAGTATAATCATCATCGATACATTGACATTCTAACTTAGGAGTATTTCAAGCCATTTTTTGACATATAATTTTATCCATTATAAGATTGATGAGTTTCATGACCTTTAGTAGCTAGGAGGTATAATGAATTAATATGAGATAAAACTTATATACCTCATTCAATATGTGCATTATCTCAAAGATGAGAAGAATTGGTAAACTACTTTATTAGTGGATTGAATGTAGATCTAGGCTTAGAGAATTCAACTTCATTTTTCGTATGACCCTATAGGTTTTTATGGAGATATCATACCTAAACAAGGAAAAAATGGGATGATATTATGAGTCTTGTGAGAGGCTAAGTAGAATAATTTAAACATAGTAGTAACATAGATATATGGGATCTTAATCAGCCTAAAAGGTGATTTAGGCTAATTCAACCCACATTCAGAGAATCTTAACAGTAGCATCACTAACCTTGTCTAGTCCTTAGTGTGAATAATTACATACATGGAATAAATAGGGATAAGGACATGATGGGAATAAATAGGGGTAGGGTTAAAATACTACCTTAATTAGTAGTTAGGGCATATGAGATGTGAGGGTGACAATAACTAGTGGGTAGTTAATTTAATAGAATCTATGTTCACTTGTAATCATGTGTATGTATGGACATACATACCTAATGTATGTATGTATAAATGTATATATGTATGTATGCATCTAACACTTAGAGTATAAAATAAGCATGCTTGTAGTTCTATGTGAGTCTTTTTGCACATAAGCTTTGTTTGTGATCTTTTTCACAACCTTGTGTGTGTGTGCATTTTTTTGTTTTACTCTATACAAGTTTATTGATGTGTAAACTTTTTATTCTAGATTGTATTCACTTATAAAACATTGTGAAAGTATTTGTTTATTTCCCCACAACATATAAATATTGGATTATTTTTTTATGATAAATAATTCTATTATTCAACTTTACTTGAGAAACTTACAATATAACATTAAGGAAGTTAGTGTGTAATAGTTAAAACATGAGGAACATCATAAAATTAGTCTTTTATGCATATTTTATTTCTAATATTTATGAATTATCCTTGTAAGTGTATAACCTCTTTTTATTTTTTCCCATGAGAACTTAGTTTTTTGATGTGTTATGGATAAATATCCATTGAAAATCCTAACCATTTACATTTAATTCCTTGAATCATGGAAGGTTGTTACAATTTCATTTAATGTCAATTCATGATGAAATTACCTATGATACATTACATTGTGATGTGTTAGGGTTCCTTGGGATTATATTTTCCATTTAATTATTTTAAATTATTATGTATTTATTAATCTAAACAAACTAAAACTTGAATAATTTAAAAATTATAACATATGGAATAAACTATGCAAATTTAAATGTAAAAACTAGATTGAGATTGAAATAACTATTTATATAAATGACAATAAGATAGGGTATTTAGCTTGTTCACTATTATTTTATAATATTTTACTATTTACAAACCTATAAATGACCTAAAATGGATATGTGATCACTCTACTTAGGAGACTATTTGTTAGAATCTTTCAGGATGTTACATGTAATACCCAAATGCCTATGGTGAATAGATATGTTTGTTGTCTACCATAACTATATTATATGTTTTTTAAGTCTATTTTACCACAAGTATCTCTTTATATCTACTAAGATATTATTTTTTTAGTTTTATATGCTCAATATTATGTATAAATTCATATTTGTGTTCCTTCGTATTGAAACCTATATCCACTTTTGATACTTTTATTATCCTATAAAAATGGGTTAGAAATATGGGTTGGATAATCCCAACCTCACCCAAATGAGTGATTGAGTCTTTCCTAAATTCCAATAGTATGAAGAGTTTTGAAATTACATTTAGTTATCTCACATATATGTGTATGTGTGTTCAATAGTAATCCACTCGAATGTATGCAACTTGTTTGGCTTTTGACACTTGAAAATATGAAAATTTTAATTTTATTTAGGTGTTTATATTTATCTTAGTCACTTATAATTTTAGTTTTTTATAAGATTTGGATGCTTTATGATAGTGCCTCAAAGATATATAGATGTATTCCTCAATGTGCAAGTATTTTTCCAAGTGATCTCTAGATAGGAATAAGCTTAGGCTTGATGTGATTATATAAAATAATATTTTGGTAATTTTCATCCCTAACTGACATGAAAAACATGTGGTTTAACCAAAGGAATGATTTAAAATTGGAAACATAGCCATTTGGAGAACTTAAGATGCTAATAGTGAAGTTAAACACACTAAAAACTAGAAATGTATAACTATTACTAGTATTATCAAGGATGGGAGAAATGATGATCTAAAATATAATGATAGTTTACCTAGGATAATATAATAACTATGAGAAAACTAGGGAGATTATGTATATTAATGATGTAAAATTGGGTTTTCTAAGTTAATAGATATATGAATGGTTAAGAGATAATGTGATTAAGAGTCAAATGTGAACACACAATTCATGTGCAAGGATAGGTAAAAAATATCATTGTTAAGTTTCTAATACTATATTTATGTGTCTAAAAGAATAAATTATGAGATTTTGTACTTGAACATAATTATATTTGGTGTATTTAGGGATGATCTGAATATATATCTTTCTCCATGCATCACCTATAATTAAACATGCATAAATCAATGTTCACTAATGATATAAAATCTTAACCAATCTAGATCATTGAGATATTTGAAATTGGGAAAGAAAGGAATGAATACACTTGTAAGTATGTGAATTAAGATTCCCTATGAATTCAGTGGAGAATGGGCTGATTATGCCCCAATGATATTAAACTTGTTAAAACCATGGTTTAATAATATAGGTGACTTAAACCTCATTGGATACTAAGAAGTTCTAGTAGTTGAGCATTGAAAAAACTCAACTATACTACTCAAAATATCATCATAACTATTCTTAGGAACCTCATATTAGTTTATTATATAAAAGGAAAAAAATTGCATTAGGTTTGTATGTAAATATAAAAACTCTAAATTAGCCAATGTAAATGGATTATAGATCTAAAGTATGTGCATAATTACCTTTGTTACCATCATATAAAATCAAGATGTACATGTATGAATACCATCCATGTAACAAAATTTGATCCATCT
>JARHVA010009807.1:150000-227500 GCA_037957365.1 Torreya grandis
CATCATTTGGTAAGGTTTTATCACAAATTATTATAAATATAATATCTTTTTAGATATTTAACCTCTTAAGTATATATATTGTGGAGAACTTAGCTTGGTTATTCTTAATTTGATCAATGATATCATGCACTTTAGTTGGATTAGTTGTCATCTTGAGAGGTAGAGGTGGATGAGGAAGGACTCTTAAACTACCTTCATTATATTTCACATGATGGGACACCCTACTTATTATTATTGTGATAACATGGACCATAATATATAATATAATCACAGGGAAATTAATGTGGAAGGGATGGTGGCTATAATCATATTTGAAGTATAGGTGTAGAAAAAAAGGGAATATTACATGCCCTTTGATGTTGAGTGTAATAAAAAATATATTAGATTGGATATTTAGACAATATGAGTTACTAATGAGAGATAAGGATTATTCATAATTTATTTTATCTTTATTTTTATTTCACATGAGTTTGACCTATTTATTTACATGATTGGTAAAGATATTACATATTTCATGGAATCAACATGTAATTATGATAATCGTGGCTTGAGTCAGAAAATATAAATTATGTATATCCATTATATCCATGATTTATTTATATGAATAAGGGGGAATGAAAAATTAGATATAAAACCCTAACATAAAAAATTAAAATATTAAGAAGGTAGGATGAAACCCTAAGGGAAACATAGGGTTCTTTGCTCTCAAGAAAGGTTGGGTTCATAAAAATGTTTTAACTTATTTTTGGATTTAGTGATCTAAAAAAGCTAAAAATTGGATAATTAATTGAATTATATATGGCATAGGTTATTTATATTTGAATTTAAAAATAAAATTGAGTTTGAGATAAATATTTATAGAAATGATAAGATGATAGATTACCTAACTTGTTCATTATTATTTTATGATCACTATCTTTGTATAGAAGTTTTAAATCACCTAAAAAAAATTGGTTACTTGCCTTAGGAGATTGACTGTTAAAATATTTTAGGACATTTTGAATAAATCCTAGATTCCTATGGATACCAAATCTGTATGTTTTTTACCAAACATGTCTTATATGTTTTTGATATATTTTTATGCAATGAATATATGTGTCTACCTTTCAAGATGTGTATTTTTAGATGCTCAGTCCTATACACAAATTTAGATTTTGTTTTCTTTCACTTTGAAAACATATCTCCACTTTTAGCCCTTTTATTGGCCTATAAAAAAGGGTTATAAATATGGGCTGGACAAACCCAATGCCACCCTATTGAGTGGCTGAGCATTACATATATTCCAACACTTTGAATAGGGATTAAACTACATGTAGCTCTCCCACATATGTGTATGTGTGCTCAATTATTATTTAAGATAATTTATGTCTCATATTTAGATTTTTTACATTTGAAAATTTTCAATTTTGACCTTATTTTAGGTATTAAAACTTGGATTAGGGAATATTCCTTTAAGGGTTGTTCATATTTTGACAATTTAGGATATTTCATCAAGGATATGCATATGTATTCCTCAATGTTCAATTATTTTTCCAAATGAGATCTAGATAAGGATATACTTAGTATTGGTGTGTTTATATATAAGACTCTTTGGGTGTATTCTATCCATAATCAACATGTGAAACATGTGGGTCGACCCAAGGGAAGAGTTTAAAGTTTCATAATAGACATTTTGAGAAATTTTAAAATTATTGATGAAGGAAAAAACTACCAGTAATCCAAAACATATAACTATTTTGCACTATCCAAGATATATGAAATAATGATCTTTATTTTGGTGATAATTTTCTTAAGATAATAAAATAGTTAGGTACATACTAGGTAGATCCTCTATATAAATTATAAAAAAATGAGTTGGCTAAGATAGTATATATATGAATGGTTAGGAGAGAATGTGAACAAGATTAAAATTTGTATTCATAAGTAATGAATGTCAAAGATAGGTAATAATTGACATTTTAAAGTGTGCAAAACCAAATTTTTATGTCTACATTCCTAGTTATTTAAGGCATTTAAGTACTCAAGATATCAATGATTGGATAAATAAGTTAAAAGAATACTTTGTGTATGATAGTATGGAATATCCCAAGAAGGGTAAATTTTTTTGCACCAAGTTAATGGGCCAGGCATCCTTGTGGTGGGAGTATGTGTAGATGGAAAGAGTATGTAGAGGTAAATATAAAATAAATACCTAGTAAAAATTGAAGGCTAAATTTATAATTAATGATTACAAGTTAATAATATTCAAAAAAATTTAAAATTTGTGACAAAGAGAGATGAGTGTGAAATATTATACTAAATATTTTTATATACTCAATTTAGAGCATGTCACATTGAAAATGAAGCTAAGAATAATTCAATATATATGAATTTATTTCACATTTCCATTAAATATGTGAATGATATGATCCAATTATAATTTTTTGATGAATCTTATTAGTTTACACTGAAGGAATAAAAAAATTATCTCATAGATTATCGAGCCAAATATGATGGAAATAATATTTGTGTATGTATAATGGGAATGAAACAATGATAAAGATTAAAATATGCATTAAAGATAAGTTATCACTTTTAAGTGAAATTATATCAATGCAAAAAGAGGGAAACAAAATCCTATTAGAGGTAAAGGATCATATGGATTAGGTATAGGAAGATGATTCATAGATAAATGTTTCATTTATGGTGACAATGGGCATAAAATATTTGATTACTCACATGTACACAATGAATGTATTATGATAAATGATGTGTATGCACATATCATGTAATTAGATGAAGAGAGTGTTTCTTCTATCCCTCTAATATATGAGATAAAAACTAGAGAAGTGTTCATGATGAAGTGGGTGTTATTCAAAAAAAAAAGGAAGAGAATATTCATGTGTAGAGGAAGAATATATTCAGAACCATTTATAGATTTGGATGTAAGTGTTTTTAGTTTATTTTTGATAGTGGTAGTATAGGTAATATTATTTTACAAGAGATGGTTTAAAATATTGGTTTGAAAATGATTACAGATATAAATCCCCACAAGATTTCTTGGTTGTTGAAGGGACATTAGATTTTTGTAAATTAGAAATGTCTAGTATGTTTTTATATTAATACCTAAAATAATGAAGTTTTATGTGACATAATGCCCATAAAAATTTATATTGTGTTACTTGTAAGGCCTTGGTAGTTTGATAAGAGGTTGTAGCATGATGGTCACACAAACACTTTAAATCCTTTAAAGGATAAGTGTGAGGAAGTCAAAAAAAGTCCAACACTTTTTATAATTGAGGGAAAGTAAATTTTGAGAGAAGTGAAGGATAATGCATTCTATGCATTAATATTGAATCCCACCCAAGTTCTAAGCATTGTTAAAATAAAATAATCACTTATTCAACAAGTGAAAAACTTATTGAGAATGTTTATAGAGATTATTTTTAATGATCTAATATATGGCTTTCCACTCATATAAAATATAATTCATCTAGTTTTAAAAACTAAACATCATATAGTTTAACACCTAAATAAAATGTGTAGGTGAAAATACAAGTTCACAAGTTCTTAAATAAAGTGTTTATAAGATAAATTTTTAGTTTTGTGTATAATTCAAAAACCAATCACACTTGTAGACACTCATATTTAGTATTAGACACTTAAAAATGTCATAAATGACTAAAATCTAACACTACTGACTTATAAACACACCCATGAATCATGTTAATAATTTTCCTTGGCCATTCATTCATATATGAGTCAACCTTCCAAAATTTATTTTATTATTAAACAATATTTCCCTAGTATCTACTTGAATAGCTTAACATCATTCTTAGACTATGCCCTAATCTTAGATCACTATTTGTATTTCATATATAGTTTCACCCTTCCTCAAGTAGTTCCACCACTACATACCTATCCACTTAGACCAAACCTTTCTTCATACCTTTTAACTACCATTTTTACAAATATAAATTGTTGATATGAGTCATCTCATATGTTTTACATGTTAATCTAGAGGAAATCACCCAAAGAGTCAGATATATAAACATATCAAGCCTAAGCCTATTGATATATAACACTTATTCATCTATCATTAAAAATAATTTTTCATGCTAAGAGGTACTATCATAAATTTTCCAAATATTAAATCCCTCAAAGTATTAAACATTGACCTAATTGTAAGTACTAACTTAAGGTCAAATCAATAAATTGTCATGTGTTGAAATCCACATATAGGATTTCATTGCATGTTAGTATTACACAATATTTTACACACTTAGATAAGTGGGTAACACATTCAATTTCAATTACCTATTTGGGGTATTGGATACATAGGTAACACTTATCCATAGGGGTTGGTTGAGGTCAAATAAACCATTTACTTTCACCAACTATCCCTATTATACATTGGTCTTATAAATTAAAAATAAGGTTTGAAGTAATGATAAGGATAAAAAATATATTCACATGGGAGAAATGACATTTATAGACATAATATCCCTTCAGAAGCAAGAATAACTGTAAAAACTATCACAAATAAACACATACATGTAGGAAAATTCCACACCCTAGTAGATAATGATGCATTATGTAAGCATCAAGGAAGAATATAATTATCATGGATCACACAAACAATATATTTCTAGGTGTAAGCATTCAATGACCATTTTATGATCTTTATTAATGATTTTACCCTTTCATAAATCTATATAGACTTGAAATAAGAAAATTACTCAATTATTATAAGTTATTCTATAAGTAGGAAGTTAATATATTATGATATTTACACTCATATTTATTTCGCTATTATATATATTAAGAAATATGAATTATCCTTAGTTTTATATTATTAAGGTTAAATTAATCCAAAAAGAGATCAAACATATCAGTGAACCAATTTTCTTGCCTTGAGCACAACATAACCCTAGAATTCTTAGGGTTATTGAGCATTGTTCATATTGTTAAGGTTTGGCATTGATGTTGTCATTGATGTCAAAGGTTCTTGAGAAAGTTGATATCATTGTTATTGTCATTGATTATCTTTGTTGTTCCAGAGGTCCTCTTATGAAGATTGATGTCAAAGGTGATTATGAAGGTTAATGGCATTATTTTTGTCATTGATGTTTTGGTGATGCTCTAGTGAGTTTTATGTTAAAACAAGTTAAAGTGTGGAAGATTAGTTGACATGATCGTGAGGTTATAGGTCTTCATGAATTCATTGAAGAGTGTACCTATGAGAGAGAATATTGGTTAGTATAAGAGTGATTATTAGAATGTAATATGTGATTGTTATATGTTATTATACCTGCATGATTAATGTGAAGGTTAGCATGGATGGTCATTATTGTCAAAGTTATCAAGTGCTTGAGCCTAGTAAAGTCTTGAGAAGGTATGTGCATATGATGCCTAGTATTGTTCATGAAGAGGCATGGTGGCATGGTGAGATGGATGTTCTCAAGATTATAAAGGTTATAGAAGATTGATATTAAGTGTCTTTAAGGACAAGGTGTCTTGTGAATCTTAGTTATGGAATGAAAAGATCTTGTGTAAAGGCATAAGCTTGGTTGGATAGTGAGATAAGGTTGTATAAGAATGTTTGACATTGTTTGAGCATGAAATATGTTGTGATAGAATGTAAATGAAGTATTGAGAGCTTGAAAATAGATTTAAAGTTTAGTTAAGGCCTAATGAGGTGTGAATACTCATGTGTAGAAATCAAGGTGGTAAGAGAATGGTCTAATGAGGCATAAGGTTCAGTTTTTGAGGCAAATTTACATATGTAAGCATGGATAGAGGTATGTAGTGTATTTTAGTGGTTATGAATGTTGTATTTTTTCCATTTTTGACAAATGCATAGGTAGCAGGTATTTGAGGTTAAGTGCTTAAGAATCCTAAGCCTAATCATGACAAGAAGAGACCTTGTGAGAAGGTATGAGTATGATGGCTTGGTAAGATGGATGTACAGAGGCATGAGAGGTTGTATGAAGTTGATTGATCATGTTTATAGGGTTTAGAGTACATTGATAGTGGCATGAATGTGTGTTTCTAAGTCTAATATAACATGAAGATCTTGATGTAGAGAGAGTATGGCCTAATGGGATATGAGGTTCTATTTCCAAGGCAAGTATGAATAGGTGACTATTGAAAGAAGTGTGTCATTGTGTTTCAAGTATGTTTACTAAGTTTCAAGTCAAATTTTGAAGGTTATGGAAATAAAAAGTGTTTTGAGGTCTCTCGAGTGCATAAAATGAAGGGTTCTCAACCCAAGAAGGATTTTATTATGTTTGTTATCTCATTAAACCTCTTCATGGGAACCCAATATATTCATGGTAGATGGGGAATGGTGCTAAATAAAATTTATAGGTATTATTTTTTGGATTGAGGTGTTATGCTTTATGAATAATCATTAATAGTGAAAGTATGTATAAACCCTCTTAGAACCGTAATAGTGACTCAATGATGAAGATATGATTCAAAATTAAGTAGGATGGTTTGGAATTCTCAATTAAGTGTTTGTATCTTGTAGTTAACTCTCCCAAGTACCTCAATGTGGTGGTGGTTAGAAAGAGGAGAAATAAAATGAGAAGATACAAGCTTGTTTTTGAAGAAGTTACTTTAGTTGTCAAAAGTTGTATTGGATTACGTTTTAAAATGATTGGATGGATAATTTAGAGAATTTTAATTGATGTCATTAATGGTTTTTTATTTATTCTAGTTTTTAGTTATTATAAAATTATGATCCAAGTTGGCCATTTGCTAGTAGGCCTAATAAATAAGAATAGTGCAAAACCTACGTTGTGTGAAAATGTGGTTTTTGATGTAATTTCATGGAGTGTGCATTAGAGTCCATGGTGCTATTTTTTTGGAATTTAATGTCCTATACATTCTTTGTAAAATTTTTGATAGTTAGTTAAAGTAGTTGAAAAGATGAAGCCAAAATGGCTTTTCTAGTTCTAGTGTGACTGTGAGGAGAGAGGTCAAAAGATTGGTCTGCAAGACCAATATTTGACATTATAACATATTGATTATATATTTTAAGCTGTTATAAAAATGTCATAGAATCATTTTTATTCATTATAAGTCTTTTAAAGTCCCTCATAGGTGTAAAAGGTCAAAGTTTCATGACTATTGATGTAGTTTTTAAACACACCAAATTGTAATAAGCTAGCCTTTAACGTTATAGGATCATAATGGGGACAAACCACAATCTAGGGCATAATTTTTAGGTATGTGGTTAAATAAACAAGTTGTGGAATAGTAGGTAGAGCATGTAGGTTCTTAACCAGGACTATGTATGGATGAATGATATCTAAAATAAAGTTAAAACTAGATGAGATGATAGATGGGAGGATACTAATTTAAAGTGGGTAGATCTCAAAAATAAACTCTAAAAGAAGGAAGGGTAGAATATAAAAGAGGGATCTATGATTTCAAAAATTACCTTTTGTGTTGTATTCTTCATGGAAAAGTGTTTTTAAAACTGATGCTTGCTGTTAGCAACTACTGCACACAAACATACAAACACAGTCAGTAATTTGAGAAAAATTAATATAGGGAACTCGATGATCTCCATCAAAGGTTTATCCTTTTGGGGTAGGTTTTTCATACCCATAATTAGAAGATTATAACCCATATAAATGAGTTATATAAGGTAGTTAATTTAGACACATAAAAGATTATATCAAATAAAATAATTTTGCACACTCAGAAAGATGAGATACTCAACCTACTTGTATATAATTAATAATAAATACTAACTCTTCAATAACCATTACACATATAAAATAAACATATTAATTATTGAAAAATGAATTATTCATAGCTATTACACACTTAGAATTATTTAATCAAATAACCAAGAAAAGATAAAATTTAATTACACATAATTTAAAAAGAAAAGGCACCAACACCATTGCATGACAATCAAAATTTGAGTTCTTCTTATACTGATAATTTTGACCCTTCCAAATGAGGCTTCTAGACATTTATATAGACTTACAGATGGGTCACCTCATCTTCCAAGTGCATGCAAACTCATAATTACATTATGTACTTAGAACCTTAGTTCTAATTTTAGTTTCAAAACTGCATGTATGCATATTCATCGTTAACTTATAATTGTCAAAATAAATTTAGTTTGTATAATGTGATGCAACATGTGCATGCTTAAAAATAGTTTAGGAAAATTTCCTATTCAAGTTCTAACATAAGTAGACTATGAGTAAAAAAATAATGCCTTTGCATGAATGTGCATAAAATTAGCCTTTGACCTAAGGTTGGATGGGCATTTGTATGGTGTTATTGATTGTTAGAGATGTTATAGTCTATACTAGTGCTAAACTAAAAACTATAGTGTTAGTCTACTTCTTTGCTTTTAAATCAAGATAACACTTATACACTACATCTTGTTATTGTCTAATAATTTCCATGTTTAGTAATGAGGGTCTATGTACCCTATTTACCTTCTTGAAGAGCTTAGCATGCTCCATCTTTGTGTTATGGAAGTTTATCTTGAAAATTTCTAATTTTTTCACCTTCTTCCTTGCAAAACTTAGTTTGGCCTCAATTTATTCAAGTGATAATACTTGAAGGCTTTGTTTGAAGTTATTGGATGATTGTTGAAGGAGTTGAACAAAATTGATCCTATTAATAAGTTTACCAATTGAGCATCTTGCCTTTGATAGCTTTAATTCCTCTTGGACTTACAAAATCAGAGCTACATGTTCCTGATACTTTGGTATTAATACCCCAACTATTGTGATTCACTCTCTATCCTTCTGGGTTCTAAGTACCACCAATTTGAGGGTGTTTGAACCCTCTAATGGTGTCATTAAATCAATATGGCTATAAGCCTTATTAGTAGTATAAATAATAAGTAACTTTTATTGAGATTAGTTTTCACATTAGGTGAAAATAGGTATTTATGAGATGGTAAATAGTTAATATTTATTAAGAGGTAAATAAGTAACAGGGTAGTAATTAGTAAATCAAAATATTTTTATTTATAATAATATTATGTTAGCATATATATATATATATATATATATATATATATATATATATATATATATATATTGAGATATATGTTTATATTATTATAAAAATATACCATGTGCCTAGTTAGAGGGATTTTGGGAGATAAAATAGGGGAGAGGTTATAAGAAATATTCCTATATGTATGTATAATTTATCAAATGAGCTAATAGTGGGAAATGTATTAATGTATTGAGTGTGCTTGAAATAAATTTGTTTGTGTATTTTCCTATGCATGATTTAATTAATGTTCAGCTCCCCACCAATTTCTATCAGTTTTATTAGAGTAGGTACAATGAGATTATAATATATCTTATGTGGGTAGTCTTATTTGTAGTGCCATGAATAATAGAAGAAAATAATCTATGAATATCCTCTGTTATAGATTATTTTTCTTGTAGTTTTGAGACCATTCTCTAAAGCACTGCTTAAAATCCTACAACTAGACTGGCTATTTTTATGTATGCAAAATTGATTAATAATTATTGAATTGTCCAAGTATTATGTTAAAAAGTCTATAATAGAAAATGCCATTTGGTCTCTTGAATATGAATTGACAGACTTGTGTGTCTTCCTATCTACTTAGTGCCGTCTTCCATAGCTTACTCCATCAATATCCACTTTCTATTATATGGTACATACGATGATTTTATTTAGATGTAAAAGACTTGTATATTTACATTGATAATTTTTAGATATTACACATTTATGATATGTCACCAATAGGTGAGCAACATAGTCTCCATGTTCCAAATTTGGTCTTACCTTGGTGTTAACATTTATCCCTATTAGAAATCACCATTGAAATTTTTTTGTTAATTGTGTATTTGGATCATACACCTGCTCAATATCAAAGCTACCTATAGTCTCAATGAGCATCCAAAAAAAATATTAAAATATTGTTTCCATTTACAATAGCCATGTCACCCATGAAATAAAGTTCTATTTATTCATTCTTTGATATATTATATTTACATCTTCCAATTTACCCACAATATTCATAAGCATGACTATCTTTTCACCATTTCACTTGATGTGAGGATCCTCCCTAAACAAATTAGCATATAATTTCAAATACATGAAATAAACTATGAAAAATCAATAATATATTGAATGAAATAAATAGAACTAAATTACAATAGTAGAATTATGGAATCACTAGCCTCTTTGAAGGGGTAACCTCTTTTGAGCAAGCTCAATTAAATACAATTCATGTCCTTCATACTATACTAAGCTCCTATTTAATGTAATCTATCACTAAATAAACACTACTCCTCATGAATGTGGGATTAATATACTATTACATTATACTATTATAATGAGCTTGAGGGACAGCTTATAAACCATATGCATCCATACCTTTTTATCAAATAAACAAACAACAAACATATGGTTAGGATGAAGGGTCCTAACATGCCCTTCCCCTTAAAATATTCGACCTCAAATATTGAAGTAAGGAAATTGTTGTTGAATGGAAAGGAAAGGTTCCCAAGTCACATATTTTGGGTGCATCCCTTACCACTGGATGAGAACTTCCATGATGACTTGATTATGGAGGGAGTGAGAATGCTTGTTAATGATAGACTCAGGTTGTAAAATGAGAGATCCTTATACATTAAGTTTGAAAATCACTATCTAAGTGTTGACATCACATCTAAGTACCTTCTTTAAGCAAGCAATATGAAAAATAAGGTGCACAAGTGATGAAGGTGGTAGTTATAACTTATAGGTGATAGGTCCAATTTGATGGAGAATTTTATAAGGCCCATAAAATTTTGGGGCTGATTTCTGATGGCCTTTGAGCTTTAAAGAGGATTGGTTTTAAGGTTACAAATGAATAAAAACTATATCTCTAGTTTGAAAGGATTTCTCAAAGTGGTGTTGATCTACTTATTATTTCATGTAATTTTGTGTCATTTTAAGATTATCCTTAAGGAGGTGAAGGATATTGTCATGTGTAATAAGGTTAGAATCAATAACTTGGATGGTGGAGGTTCTTGGTAAATATGAAATAAGAGAAGGCAACTTTAGACCATAAACAACCTCATATGGGGTGAGTTTGGTAGTTATGTGCTAAGAGGTGTTGTACCACCATTTTGAAAGAGGTTACCATTTAATCCATTGAAGTTGATGTTAGATTAAAAAATAATGAAGATAGGTTTCCAAACATTTATTGACAATCTCAGTCTGACCATTAATCTATGGATGATATCCTGAGATCATTTTCAAATGTGTACCTAGATGTATGAAGAATTCTTACCAAAAATAGCTTGTGAAGATAGGTTCTTGATTAAGATAATAGAGGTAGGAACACCATAGAGTCTAAATATTTGATCAATAAATATTTGAGCAATAGTGGGAGTAGTGTAAGGATGGGTCAAAGCACAAAAATGGGCATATTTAGAAAGGTGATCAACTACAATAATAATCATTGATTTACCTCCAAATTTTAGGAGACCATCAATAAAATATAAGGAAATGTCTATCCAAATATTTTTTGGAATTATAAGTGGTTGGAGTAGACCAGGTGGAGTGACAATCTTTCCTTTATTACATTAGTAGATATCACATTCAACAACAAATGTTTTGATATATTACTTAATTCTAGCCCAAAATAACTTATGACAAAACCACTCATATGTTTTTAGAAACCTTAAGTGTCCAACTAAAGGGGAAGCATGCATCTCTTATAAAATGGCATGTTTGAAATTATATCTAGCTATCAATAAAAGGTGACCTTTATATCAAATGTCTAGCCATCCTAAGTATAGTGACGTTTAATAGATGAATCAATAGATAGTTGAAGAATGAGATGTTGGGTTGGAATGTCATTATGCCATTATTTTTTAATGTCATAGAGCTATGTGTAAATGGGAATAAAGAAAACACATAGGTACATTGAGTCTTCAAAATGGTGAGAGAGAGCATCAACCACCACATTTTCCCTACCTTTTTTATAGTTGATCTCAATCATATCCCATGAGTTTAGATACACATTTTTTCTGATATAGGGAAGATAACCATTGTTATAAAAAGTATTTGAGACTCTAGAGATCTATTTTGATTTAAAAAAATGTCAACCAATCAAGTATGGATGCCATTTATGAACTGCATGCTAAATATCCATCATCTCCTTATCATATGTGGATAATGATAAATTATGCTTAGTGAGTGCCTTATTAGTGAATGCAATGGGATGATCTTATTGCATGAGTACCACACCAAGACCCATTCCACATGAATTATACTCAATAATAAATGGATGTGAAAAATTAGGCATGACCAAGATGGGGGTGGTGTATATTATGTGTTTGAGGCTGTTAAATGTTGTAGTAGATGTAGGTGACCAGACATAGGAGCCTTTTTTTAGCATATCCATTTGTGGTGCTACAATTTTACCATAATCTTTAAAAAAATTATTGTAGTACCCTATGAGACCAAGAAATCCCTATAGAATTTTGAGTGTGGAAGGTGGTAGTTAGGCTATCATAGGTTTAATTTTGGTGGGGTCAACATGAACACCATCACAAGAAATAATATGTCCCAAGTACTCAACTTCTAATTTTCCAAAAGAACATTTAGAATGTTTAGCACATAAGTGGTTCACACCTAAAATTCCCAAAGTTGTATCTAAGTGGTGGAGATGATCCTCCTATGTGTGATTATAGATGAGTATGTCATCAAAGAATAACATGATAAATTTCCACAAAAATGGATATAATACTTCATTCATTAAACTCTAGAAGGTGGAGGGGGTATTGGTAAGCCTAAATGGAATGACCAACAACTCATAATGAGCATCATGTGTGCAAAATGTTGTTTTATGAATGTTTGCATCATGAACATGAATTTGATGATAGATAGAGTGGAGGTCCAATTTGGAGAAAAATCATGCACCATGTAGTTCATTAAGGAGCTCATCGATGACTAGAATGGGGTATTTGTCTTTGATTGTTAGCTTGTTCAAATCCTGATAGTCAATACAAAGTCATTAGGAACCACCTTTTTTATAAATGATCAAGATTGGTGAGGAATAGGGATTGGTGCTAGGTCAAATAATACCCACCTAGAGAAGGTCATGAACCATCTTGTCAATCTTGGCCTTATGATGAAATGGGTATTGGTAGGGTTAGATATTGGGGGGTGTAATACCAATAAAATGCTAAATACAATGGTATTTTAGGTGGTGAGGTGGTAATACTATTGGTTTAATAAAGACAACTACATGCTTGACCAAAATGTCTTACAAATTTGAAGGTTGGCTAGAATCTAATAGAGGAGTAGTGTGTAAAGAGAACATGTGGGAAATGATGCCATGAGATCCACATTTTAGAAGTTTCTCCATTTAGTGAGAGTTGATGACACTAGTAGAGATAGGAAGAAGGCCTTGTAGAGTGTATTGATGACCATTCTCAGTGAACTACATCCATAGTTTATAAAAATCCCAAAGAATTGGGCCAAAAGTGTGTAACCATTGGGCATCCAATACAAAATCACATTTTCCTAAAGAAAAAGAAAAGAAGTTAGCCCTGACATTATAATCACCCATAGAAATGTGAAAATTTCAACACTTGACTTTACATGGTAAGGTTCCACCATTGATAATCATTACTTCAAATTTAAAACAAGGGTGTATAAAATAGTCTAATTATTTAGCCAATCGAGGGTCAATGAATTTGTGAGTGTTGCCAGAATAGATGAGAATGGTAAGTGGTTGTTTCTTAAAAAACCCTTTGACGCACATTTTTTGGGGAGTGTTGACTCCTACCAAAGCATGCATGGATATCTCAGGAGAGGAATTTGAGTGCTTGGAATCAAATTCTAGTGTAATGTCTTTAGTGGCATCCTCATAATCTTCAGTATGTGGTAGAGAATCAACATCTAGTAGATACAATTTTTGCTCTATACATTTGTGCCCAAGAACCCATTTATCATCATAATTGTAACAAAGACCTTTTGCATAATGTGCACACATTTTAGTTCTTATGAGGTGTTTAATGGGGGTTATTCTGGTGTTGGGATATTGGAAAGAGGGCTTGGAGTGTGCCTAATTAGAAGTGCAATACTATGAGGTGATTTTTATTCAATGAGATTTGTGAGACCCAAGGCTACCATCATGGTCTGAGGTTAGAAAATTTTGACCTCAGAATAGATGGGCTCTTTGAGGCTAATAATAAAAAAACTCTTGAAAAAATCATTGGATAACCCTCTAGTGTGATTAGCCATCTTCTCAAATTCAATTTGATAATCATGAATGGTGCCTATCTGATGAAGTTTGGTGAGGGATCCTATAAAATACTTGAATGTTGAGGGACCAAACCTATCCAAAAATAGGGATACAATATTTTTTCAATCAAGTTCAATATTGGATTTTAGATACCAATGGTACCATTGGAGTGCCTCTAGTTCCAAGTGGAAAGAAACAATGGGGAATTTATTGATGTGATAAGTATTATGAAGGTTGAAGTATTACTCAGCATGATAGATCTAACTTGTCATGTTTGTACCATTAAATTTTTTAAAGTCCAATTTGGGCCCACATGGTGGGTGGTTGGATGAAAAATTATTCTCAGAATAAGAATCCTATAATTTTTTGAGCAAAAGGGTATAAGTGTCATTCACTCCATGTACCATATCAGCTAAGTCAGTGACCTAGGTCATCAAAACTACAATTTGTTCCTCCATGATCTTGGTGCCTACACATGTGGCTACCCTAACCTATTTATTTTTTTGTAATGTATGGGAAAACTAAAGTTAAGACGTGTAGTAAGGGAATTTTTTGATTTGGATGAAATCGATATCAGTAAAGGTAATTTTACTACTTTTTTTACATAGGAGTATGATTGACAAAGATGAAGGAAATTTGAGAAGGGAAATGAAAAAACTAAAAAAATTATCAAAGAGGGATGAAGAAGTAAAAAAAGTAGATGAACACTATGTAAATTTTTTGAGGCAAATGGATAAAAATTGAAAACGTTATGATAAAACCCAAAAAAAGGGAAAAATGAGATATATGGGAGTTAGGTGTGGAATCCGGATATGGGACCCCAAGGAAAAAATTATGTAAAAATAAAATTTAGGTGTCTTGGTAAATTTTGAGAAGAAAAATGGTTACAAAAAGGGAGATATTGTAAAAAAATGAAAATTTCCAACACTTGTTTCTAGTTTTCTACTACTCTACTAATAGTTTTCTAATTTCAAGGATGATATGTTGCAAAAAAATGGGATCAGTAGGATCATGTAGCTAAAAATGGGTGCTTGTGGGGGAATTTCTCAATGCGTTCATCATCTATAGTGTAGCCTTCCTTGATCATTTTATAATTTTCTTGTGCCTAGTACTTCGTATTGAACAAGAAATATTTGAGTAGGCCTTGGGATAATAGTTCATCCAATTGAAGATTCCCAATATTTTATAGGTTAGCTTGTAGAGCATAATAAAATTTAGTGTAATTCATGCAGTTTGCTTAGTCCTTTCCAATCACTTCTACACTCACTCCATGTTTTCATTGGCATCAATAAGCTTTCTTGGTTGCTTCTTCAAGTTTTGCTATAGGCTTTTATGATTTCACCTTGCAGAAAAGGGAAAGTAGACTAAGCTTTGATCAAAAACTTTTGATTGTCTCAACCATGTGTTCTCTTACCAAGATTATACATCACATACTAATTTTTTGCTTTATTTAGTAGAAATGGACCCCAAGTTTGAGTGGCTACCTAAGGGTTTTTAGAAATATCTCTGGCCACCAATGCCATTTGAGTGAGTACCACTCTCAAAAAAAATTATGGCCATGGATTTACCTCTTAGCAATAGCTCTTGGTTTTCCTCATGGGTGGGAACTAGTTAATCAAGAAGGGGTCATTATCTATTTCATTGATAGGTCCTCTCAATGGGCTAGCTACTTTGGGGTTCTTATGGTAATCCTCACAATGAGTTTTAGGGATTTCACCCAAGAACTTCCCATAGTTATGTAGATAAGTTTTACCCTTATCTAAATTAGATGAAAAAATCTAACGTAGAATAAAATCAAAATGTGGTAGAGTAGAAAATCATGATCTTTGATGATGACCTATTCCTAAAATGAAATTTCAGATCTGGATTGTCACATGGAAGGGCTGGGAATGGATCTATTACCACTTTTTGATCATTAGGGTTAAATTATAGTAAGGTGATAACATATGGTGGGTAGTAAATAGGAAAAAAAATCTCCCTAGAAAGTGCTCTGATACCAAATGTGATGATCCTTCCAAATCAAATTAGCATATAATTGCAAATACATGAAATAAACTATGAAAAATCAGCAATATATTGAATGAAACAAATAGAAATAAATTATAATTTTAGAATTGTAGAATCATTAGCCTCTTCAAGGGGGAAACCTCCTTTGAACAAGCTCGATTCAATACAATTCATGTCCTTCATACTAGACTAAGCTCTTATTTAATGTAATCTATCACTAAATAACTACTACTTCTCATGAATGTGGGATTAATCTACTATTACACTATTACATTATAATACTATAATGAGCTTGAGGGATGAAATACAAAGAATATGAAACCATAGCCTTTTATTAAATAAAAAAACTACAAATAGATGGTTAGGATGAAGGGTCCTAACACTTGAGCTCTATGTCTCGATCAACACAGTCACATGCAATTTCATCCTCATGACACTCAGATTTTCAATACAAAGTATGTTAATATTGTTTTTATTTATTTTAAATTTTATTACCAAAATTTGATAGGGACTTATTTTATGTTTATTGGTTATAAGTCTTAGAGTTTAGATTTGTCATTTGATAGATATGTCAAAATCCTTTTTTCAATATTTATTTAAATGCCATATTATTTATGTTTAGGTGGTCACTATTACTTATTTTTTTGGTCATAGTTTTATTTAGTCTTAAAATCAAAGGTGTGAATAATTATAGTTGTCATTTTGGGTTTATTGTCAAAAATAAAAAATGAATCAGGAATTAAAATTTGAGTTAATAGTCTAGTATATAAGTCATTTTGGGTTCGTTTGGTTGTCAATATCAAATTTTTTTTAAAGTATTTATTGACATCAAAAATCAACATCAAAATGACTATCATTAACATTATATTCCTTTGTAAAAATCTATTATGTCATCAAGTCATAAAACTTCAAAGTGTCAATATTCTATTTTAAGTCCATAGTCATATTATGAGTTAAAAATTAGTTTTTAAATATGTCATATTTGTCAAAAAGTCAAAAGTCACAATTGTAAAAATATTTTTTTTCCTTACAAACAAATTTTTTCTTGTATACGATGTCCAAAAAATGAGGGTGTTCCAATTTCTATGGAAGCAACCAATACATAACCTACCAGAACCATCAGAGCTCTTTGTGACTTCACTGATTGAGTAAGCAATGAAGAGAAACTAGAGGGTGGAGGCTACATGGAAGGAGGTATTTTAGTGACCTCTTATCAGTTAGCAATGATGGGGCTACATCAATATTTTGGTGACAAGTGTGGTGTGTTATTTTTTTCATTTTTTAGTGTGGTATTTATGTTTCTATTTCAACATGTGTGGTGAATAAGTAGTACCTATTCACTAGTGAATGATATTCCCATGCAACCCTTTTTTATATTTACATTAGAGAATGTTGATATAAAAATAATTGTATCAATCATGATGAAAGGTTAGTGGTAAACCTATTAAAGCCATGTTGTAAGGTTACTGGTGAACCTGAGAAAACCATGTTGTAAGGTTAGTGGTGAACCTAAAAAGACCATGATGTAAGGTTAATGGTGAACCTGAGAAAACTAGTTTATAAGGATATTGGTGAATGTAAGAAAATGATTTTGGAAGGTTATTGGTGAAATTGGAAGAGATGTGTAATGACACATGTATGCAAATCATGTGCACATAGAGGTGGAACATGCTACAATAAAAAAATGAGATATATTTTACCATTCAAAAACTATGGGGGGGGGGGAACGTTGGGATTAGTTTTCACATTAGGTGAAAATAGGTATTTATGAGATGGTAAATAGTTGATATTTATCAAGAGGTAAATAAGTAACATGTTAGTAATTATTAAATTGGAATATTGCTATTTATAACAATATTATGTTAGAATACATATATTGAGATATATTATTTATATTGTTATAAAAATATATTGTGTACTTAATTAGAGCGATGTCAAGAGAGAAAATAGGGGAGAGGTTATAGTAAATATTCCTATATATATGTATAATGTCTCAAATGAATTAATAGTGGGAAATATATTAATTTATTGAGTGTGTTTGAAATAAATTTGTCTGTGTATTTGCCTGTGCATGATTTAATCAGTGTTCAGCTCTCCACCAATTTATATCAAATTTAATTTGTTATCATCTTGATTCAAAGAATTAAAAAATTTATGAGTCTCAATTATATGAGGAGCAAATTCTAACCTCATTGCATTAATTAATTCTAGAGCATTGTATAGCTTTGATGTGGCTTGTTGAACCTCAGTCTCAATTTCTTAATGAATGTGGATTGTTTGTTATTTCTATTTTGTTTATTCTAACCCTTGCTCAAGATCCTACCTATCCATTTTAGTCCCATCATGCAATGTTATCAAAGCATCCTTATGAGTTTTGATAAGGGAATTAAAATTATATATTTATGGGGACTATGCTAACTTCATGTTCTTCTTTTTAGATAAGGTAAATACTTCTTGTCATCATTCAAATATGATATCCCTTCTAGCTTCATCTTCCACTTTCCTCTTCCTAACCCTTTGGAAACTTCCTTTAGGTCTATCAAACATGGATCTTATCAATGGAAAATCTATGATTTTAAAATTTGGATTTTGAGAAGCCTTTGATTGGAGACCAATTGTCCATGGAGGGATGATTAGTTTTGCTAGATTTATTGGCTATGTGTTCTCAGTTATATTCTCAACCAATTTACCTTCTAATTTTTTCTATAAATATCATTTAAGTATCGAGTTAATAAGGGAGTGACATATTATTTTAGACCAATCCACACCCCCATATTGGGGTAGTGGGTGGAATATATATACCTATTTCCCCCTTTTAGCCTTCCCTGAGGATGTTATAGTAGTACATTAGGAAGCGTTGGTGGAATGGATTGGAAAGTTTATTTGAGTGGATGATACATGAAGTTGAGAGATTTCCAAAGCCTCTTTAACCTTTTTATAATCCTTCCTTTTAGTTTTAGGATGGACTAAATTAGCCTTAGATGGAATTTCTATAGTGGTGGTAGTAATAGATGTGTGTGGCATTACTAGGGAAATAGAAACAATAGGGGTAAATGAAACATCCTCTATTCTTGGAGTGACCAAAAGTGTTTGTGTGATAGTATAAAGAGGAACTTAATCAAATGAACATACTAAAAAAGGGGAATAAAAGAGGAAATTAGGGAATAATAGATAGAGGGTTGAGCGTCCTTACCTAATTGGCCATCATTCATAGGTGATTTATCTTTGTCATCTATGAGGTTGAAGGCCTTTTCTATTTACAATTCCTCTTCTCCATCCATAAATTTCTTTGTTGGAGTTTTTTGTTAAACTAAAGATGTACCAACTATTGGTTCATCAACAATTGGGTTCCTTAGGAGGGGAAGAGTCATATGATTCATCTTGTATCATATTGTAGCTTTCTTAACTAAGGAAGAACCTCAATAAATTGGGGTAGTAGCAACCTCTTTAGCTATAGATTCCTACACAGGTGATGCAACTGGGTGATCTTGGCTTTGTGAATTAGAGGAGTCCAAGCAAATTGAATCCTCTTAAGCTCCTTCACGATTATTTTTAGTCACACTGGGCTATACCTTAATGGCCTTAAATACTTGGGGAGATTTTTGAGAAGGCTCTCATTTTTCCTCTATTGTTTGTGGGGGTCTATTGACCCAAAAGTATGAAGTAGTCCATCATCCATCGGGTGGAATCCTTGTGTGTATCTCTTGAACTAAAATTTAAGGTTATCCTTAAATTATTTTCAAATTTTCATCCCTAATCCCCAAAATATATTCCCTTTCCATGAACTAAGCATCATATTTTGCACTTAATAACAAGAAATCATGGTTATAAGGAATGTGTTAGTGTGGAATACTAAAGCTTTTGATATGTTTTTGATTTCAACCATGAGGGTCCCAATCTCTATGATGTATGGTGGACAATGAGTAATGATTCCTTTTACTACCAACTTCTTTGAAATGTTTTTGTATTTCATAGCACATTTAGACTATTACCATATGGGATCCATAGTATGTAATTTTCTTTTTCTTTATCATATCTTGTTCTACACTCCACCAAAGTTCAAATGCAATATCTTTCTCTATGATTTTATCAAGCATGTACTAGGGGAGGCATAATGGGTTAACCTTATTTATAGTGACCATACACAATGTATAATTTGAGTATATCCAATAGTCACCCCAAGGTTCCAATATATATTCTTTACCCTTAGATATTCTAGGTAATGGGGCCTCATGGATAGATTACCATAAATTAGGATATACATCTTATATAATATGGGTTATATGTTTAGTGTATTCATATATTTACATGAATAAATACCAATTAAAAATGTGATTCCTTATGCAGTTTAAAGTTAGGCTCTAAAGCAACCCATAGTCCCTATATATAGTTGCCATTACTGCATCAAGGAGGTAAAACATCATATCAAAATGTATTGTAATAGACTATTTTCCTCTGTGTATAATTTTATCCCTTAGACTAATGCTAATAATCTCCCCTAGGAAAACATTATGTCAGAGGTCATGAACATGTCTATAAGTTATACCCAATCTAGGTGGAGAAAAGGGATGCTTAGGAGTCTGTATAGTCTATTTAAAAGGGCTATCTTGATGTGGACCCCCATTATAATTTTTTTGATAGGCACTAGGTATTTTCCCTTTAGGATAATAGATTCCCAAGGAAGAAGATATCCACTCAGATTTTTATCAATTGAATTGTACTTATTCCATGTTACCACCCTATACATGTCGAATATAGCATCTAGATTTGGTAAAGATTAATACATTTAGAAATTATCACCTAAGATACAAGACATAATCATCTTGTGATCTATGTGATGTATAAATATGACATCTATCACTTTGCTGACAAAAAACAAGTCTCATAGTAGGTTGATACATGGCATAACCTTAGGTTTGGATACCAAAAAGTGTAATATTTATATTTTGAGAGAGATTAGGTCTATCACCAATTAGCTCTACACTAGTGATAGATCTTCATGGTAAAATGCATCAACATCATCAATGGCATCCCATAGGTTCGAATACTTGGCATACAACTCATTAAAGGTGGTAGAGTCAAACATAGTGTCTATATACTTAGTAAAATATTTAATGGAAAACTAAGATGGTGGAATTAATCCTCTAAACACTTGAGACTATGAATCCATTGCCTCTTGATTGGTTTTCTCAAATTTAGTTTCCTAGATTTTGAAAACTTATTTTTGTTGGTCACATCCTTATAATTGACGTGTCGGTGGTTAGGGCTTGCTTATAGAGTAATAATTGAGCTTAAAATTTACTTGTGATCAATGAATATGTCAATAACCACAAGTCATTGATATATATTTTGCATTCAATTCCAATTTGTGTGTTTTTAATTCCTAATGTTCATAAACTTGATTTACCTATATAATTTAAACATTGTTGTCTTATTTGCTAGGGAAGTCATGTCTTTGCATTTTTTGACTAGTGTTGTGAATTAGTTTAGATTTGTTGGCTAAGCATAGTGGGATTTTTATAGTCAAGAGTCAAGTTTCATGTTGGGACTGAACCAACCAACTCTCATGAATCAAAGGTTATGACACAAACCCTGAATGAAAAATTTGATCACCAAATCCTTTGAAACAAGGGAAAATCTAAACATAAAATCCTAAGAAAATTTTTTGACCCCCAAATATGATGAAAGAGTTCTAAAAAAAATGTTCAAATAAAAAAATCCTAAACAAATTATCTGATGAATAAAACCCTAAAAAAAATTTACAATGAAGAAAACCATGAACAAATTCTCCAACCATAAAAGCTAATGAAGAAGTTCTAAACAAAATTTCTAATGAAGACATTATGAACTTAAGAATTTATGAAGAATCAAGTTTCCAATAGTCAAACTTGTGATAAAAAAACTTAGAAGGCCAAGTCTTTCAAGTTTTCATGACTCTAAAGCCTACATAAGTACAAAACTCCCAAAAGACATTAGTAAATTAGTCTGAAATGTAAAACACCATTTTTTGTACTTACAAGTGTTGAGATTAAGGATTAATCCATAAAAATTATATAGAATGAAGAAGAAAACTTAAAAAAAATGGACCAAATCAAAACCAAAGTGGGTACCCATTCTCTATAAATAATAGGGGGAATGTTGGATGTAACAAATTATAATGGGAATACTTCTGAGTATTTGATAACTCAAAACTTTGGTTAGCAATTTCAAATTAGATATGAACCATGCCACAAAAAAAATACTCAAATTAGAGATATAAAAGAGACTCTCAATTATATGATACAGCATAGTTTCCTTCACATCCATATATTTTTATGTGCCAAAGTGATGTTATTTAACCCTTGTTATGAGGATCTTTACAAAAACTTGGAGTAGATGTAGTTTTCGATCTAGTTCTTTTGAAGCTTATTAAGGGAGCTCAAGAATTTCTCTACTACCATCCAAACATCCATAGCCCTAATAGAGATACCTTTAGGTTATTTTTCTTCTCTTCCACCATTTTTGAGCATGATGTATGGTACATTGACCTTATTTCATCATGTGATCTTTTGATCCCCTTTTTATTTTCTTTGGGCTTTATTGATCACTCTTTTTGAATGCATTGGTTCTTCTCTCTTTATTTATTTATTTATTTTTATATATGAATAAAATAAGGAGAGATAAAACCACTATGATCTAGTGTATTTTTTAAACAAATTATTTACTAAAATTTCCCTACCATCTACATATTCACTAGTGATTATCACCTCCAAACAAGTATTAGTATGAAGAATGTGCTTGGTCCAATAGATTGAAAAATAACTTTATAAATTTATATGGAGTATTCAAGAGAAAATTTCACACACTTGGTATAAATATTCAATTAAAACAAAACCTTGAATGACTATCATTATATGCCCAAATCCTGAAGACCTTAGACATAAAAGTATAATATACTTGTGAACAGACCCCATATTGTGAGTCCCTTTGTAGTTTCCATTTCCCATATATTAATTTAAGCATGAATAGGAACCCAATAGGTAGGATTTTAGTTTAGTTGTGTCAGGATGAACCAATTAGATCATCACAAGAAACAACAAAATGTCTAACCTATAAATTAGAAAAACTAAACTAGAAAATAGGAAAACTAAACTAGAAAGCAAGAAACCTAAACTAAAAATCAAGAAAATGAAACTATAAAGTAGGAAACCTAAACTAGAAATTATGAAAACTTAAACTAGAAATAAGGAAAAATAAACTATAAAGAAGGTAAACTAAACTACTACCTCTACCATTCTTTCTTCATCACTTAGGGACAACTTCAGATAGTCATGAAGTAATGTTTTAGAAACTACTCGTTGACTGGATATGTAAGTTCATCACCTTGAAGGTACCTTAAATGGAATACATTATTTCCAAAGATCTCTAAAATATGGTATGGTCCAATCCATAATGGGGTGAACTTATCATGTTGCCCTTTATTTTTATGGGTTTTATCCCATAGAAGCACTAGATTGAAGATCATAAATGCTTTGAATTTTGCCCTATTGTCGAACCATATTTTGACTATGTTTTCTTGTTTATTGAAAGTCATAGGGCCTTAGTCATAGAATCTTACTTTTATATTATATCCAATAATCATAACTCTACTTTGTCATTTAGTTCCATATATTCCTACATGAATTTATAAGTCAAAAACTTCAACATTATTAGGAATATTGGTTGTCATCCATACACTAGTAGATAGAGAAAGGCCTTGAGGGCCTACTTATATCTTATTAGGTATGCCCATAGGGCATACTTAAGTATATTGTGTTAGTACCTAGACTTATCCCTATCAAATTTATTAATCACATATATCAATTTATTAGTTATTTCTTTGGCTAATCCATTTCCCTAAAGATAGTGGTTAGAAGATGACTTGATGGTGATCTAATTGTCATAAGCCCATTTAGTGAATTTATCTAATTGAAACACTAGCATGTTGCACAAATAGAGAGATGGGAGTGTTAAATATAGTTATGATGTGTTCTTCTAAGAATAAAATCACATCTTATACTCTATAATTCTTGGTGGCCACTACCTCTATCCATCAGGTGCATTAATCTGTGTTAGTAAGTACAAACTTATGACCTACTGAAGAGTTTGGGTTAGTGACACTAATGAATTCCAACCCCCATTAGGAAAATAGCCTTCCCTAAAAAATAGGTTTCAAAGTCATTATCACATGTAATTCTCTTTTTGTTAAAACTTGGCATTCATGACATGTAATTACATGGGCATGGGTGTCCTTGAAGATTTTTGGATAGTAATATCCCATTCTTAGGATTTTATACATTGTGGTATTCCTATATGGATGACCACTACCGATATTTTTGTCTACATTTTCTAAAATATATTGAGCCTCTTCTATTGATACACATCTAAGGTAGATGTCTTCATAATTTATCCTATAAAATACTCCTTTTCTAATCATTTAGTGAGTGGATTTAAACCTCAATCTATCCTTCATTCTTGATTGAGTTCTAGGGGACAAGTACCTATAAGAAAATACTACATTATGTTAGTATACCATACACTTATAGACACCTGGGACTCAAAAACCTCTTCAATAGTAATGCATGGATTAGGATTATTCATGACTTGAATGATGTCCTAACCCTAAAAGATTTTAGTAGGCTTGATTTATATGTCAAATTAATGCAAGTTTGCCATATATTTGCCTCTACATTCTATGTTAAGGTAAGCTTGATAATAGGGTCAAGCATAATAATGATAGTCTTATTTCTTAGGATGTAATGAAAGAATTTCTTCACCACTTTCATAAGAGCTAATATTTTCTTATCAATCATGGAATACCTGAGTTTTGAATCCTTCAAATTAATTCTCAGAAACATAATGGGATGTTCAGTGTCATCTCTCTTTTGCATTAGGATAGTATCAATTATATGTTCTGAAGCAAATGAATATAAGTAGAAGTCATTTGTGAAATATGGACTAATCAGTATTGGGGCCTAACATATGGAATCTTTGATGTCTTGAAAATAGTTTTAGGCCTTGAATGTCTATTCCACATTAGCATCCTATTTGAGAATTGCATTCAAGGGTCTCACAATTTCTACAAATCTTGAGATGAACTTTCTTATGAAATTTGTTTTTGTGAAGAAAGACTTTATCTCTTTATTTTTGTTTGGTAGTATGATCTTTGAAATCCCCTATATTTTATATAAATTGATGATGATCCTTTTTTGATAATGATATGTCCCAAAATCTTACCATTGATAACTCTAAATATGCTCTTCATTGGGTTTAATAAGATGCAAAACCTTTGGCATCTTTTGAATACTGACTGTAGATGGCCTAATGATCCTTCCTATTCTTGGAGAAAATAATGAGGGCATCCATATAGAATATTATACATTTACCTATCAATCCCTTAAATTTCTAATGCATTGCTCACTTAAAGGTGGATCTTGTTTTTATTAGGCCAAAAGGCATCCTCTTGTATGCATAGGTATGCCACTTTATGGTAAATTTAGTTTTCATTATATCTTTTAATTATAACAACACTTGGTTATAACCTAAAAATCCATCTAAGAAGGACATCATTTCAGAGCCACTAACTATTTGAATAACCTCATCTAGGGAGGGAAGTGGATAGTTGACCTTTTCAAAAGCTTTATTCAAGTTTTTTAAATCAACATACAATCTAATTTATCCATTATTCTTTCTAACTGGAACTAAATTGGCCACCAAGGTAGAAATCTTGATTGGGAAGACTATCCTTACACTTAAAAACTTTTCTATTTCTCTTTGAATGAGAGGTTATAGGATAGGGTTCACTAGTCTCTATCTATTTCTAAATGGATTATGGTCTAGTTTTAGTGGAATTATATGGGTGATAACGATTGGGTCATAAATATTCAAGTCCTCATGTGTCCATGTAATCATGTCTTTTTATTGGGTGAGTAAATATTTCACCCATTTCCTTTCTTCTAGAGTGAAACCAAGGTTAATGTTGATGTAGCATGGGCTACTCTCATCCCCCAAATTCTCCTTTTTGAAGTTAAACTCACTAGCCTTGGGTTATATTTACTATTGATCTTGGAAATATATATCAAATGTTCTTTATAAGGAAACCATTCCAAGTGGGAAATGATTTTCTTTGAGTTAGATGACACCTTCCTTACCTGACTCCTCTTGGTAGAGCTAACTAAATTCTTTATCATTAATGATTTGGGAATAAAATTATCCCAAATTAGTTAGAAACCAAAAAATTTATTGGTCGTCATCAAAGACTTGGAAATTCTTTACATTGTTAGGAACATAAGGTACTACCTCAATGGATAATCTTTATACCTTAGACTCTTGGAGAGGCTCCAAATTGGCAACCAAAGTAGCTAGTGAATTCATGTATTGGTTTTGTTCACTGGGAATAGACACTATATTGAAAGCCTCAAAGGATTCAATCAAATCCCATGATCTATGCTTGTATATTTTTAGATATGATAGATTACAAAGACATTTATTTTTAACCTAATTAATTATCATCTTTGAATCCCCATATACTAATAGTTACTTGACATTGTTTTTGAGGGTAAAGTGTAATCCCAAAATCATTGATTCATATTCAGCTCTATTTTTTGTGGAAGGGAACTATAATCTATATTATTCCAAGAAATTCTTTCATTATGGATTAATTAATTCAATTCTTATACCTAATCCCTATTTGGATTTGGCACCGTCAAAGTTGAGAGTCCATAGCTAGGTAGGGCCCTAGGATTTTGATTCATGTATTTAATTTTGTGTGGTGAAATTATAAATTCCAAGGCTAGGGGATTAATAAATCACCTCTTCATTCTTTAAATTTTAATCTATGATAGGATACTCATTCTTGGTTCCTAATCAATATGGATTTGGTTTGGAAGGCCTCTCCATGGTATCCAAATATGAGACAAATTTGTTAAGAGGTATCCATTTAGTTTCTTAGACTATTCCATACACAAAAATATTCCATACCCTTTAGTTATCTATACTCGTGGCTTGGATTATACCTAAATACACACATTAGTTAGCTCTCCAATCATTGGTACCATTATTTTTTCTAACTGTGAGACTGTTCTCTTTGATAGGCTTGGAGTTAGGCCAAGATTTTGACAAATATAAGTAGGCATCATAGTGGTATAAGCTCCAAAATTAACTTAGTAATTGTGAATATTTTTCCCACATGCCTTAATGATTAGAAAAAATGTGGAACCTCTAGCTTGTTTTTATATGTGATGTTGGTGTTAGAGGCCTTTATTTTCTCTGTAGGAACTTTTGTCTTTTCTACATGGGCCTTCCCTATGATATAATTCCATTGGAGTTATTTATATTCAATAATTTGGGCCAATTCATGAAGGGTGATGTTTTTATTTATTTTATTCATGTCCTTGACAATGTTATACCCATCTCTACTCTATTCCTCCTTTTTCTGAGGCCAATCATTCCCTTTCAAGGGAGGTGGATTATTATTATCTTTTAGATTTGTTAGAATAGATATATTATTTGGAGTAGATATTGTGAATGGATTCCTATTAATCAAGTTGTAGCCACATTTTTGATATTTCTAAAATGCATAGATCTCATCAGTGTTATCCTCTAGTATGTTGTCATCTTTTCTTGGGAAAGGAAACTCATGGGTCTTAAAAACCATGGTAGTACTTGAAGAGCCAAATTCATGGTGGAATTATAATGGGTTATGCATCAAATATTTCTTCACCACTTATCTTTGAAAGATCTTAAAAGATGCACAAAACTCAACATAGTCAAGTTCACCATGCTGGGACATGTTATGGATTCTGCACTAGTTGGGAAAGGTTGTCTCTACTATATTAATTTTTAGAATCTTTCTAGACTGACCTATATTATTTTCAAGCCTATTGAAGAGTCTATTATACCTTTGGAACCTAGAATTATTATTATTATTTGGGCCATTAGCATTGTCTATCTTTCTTTGCATGCCAATAAAATCATTGCTTAATTTATGGACCATTTTATATGGCATCTATCTCTAATTTAGTAGAATCCATATCCTAGGAAACTATAGTAGGGGATTTAACCAAATTCTAGCTCTATTGGTAACAATTTCCATGTGCATGATTATTTAAAAGACTATAATTCAGATGTGACATCTATATTATAGGATGTAATGTGTATAAGTGATTATGATTAAATGCATGGATGTATTGTTTCACATGTGGAATTGGATTCAAAGTTGGGAGATCGATGTTGATACTTGATATGTTAGGTACATAAGGAATAAGTTGTCTATCAATGTTGATGGCTTATTCATAGGTTAATTCTAAAGTGTTGATATTAGTATTCCTTCATAAGAAAATTATAGTAATTGAATCCAGAGAATTCTTGTACATTTATAATGCCAACACTTTACTAGTTTATATATGAGGATAAACTAGGTATACATATTCTAAAATTTTATATTTAAGGGTTGGATTGGTTCATTATGATCCCTTTTCATGCTAGTAAAGTGTTGGTATATCAAACTGGGGCTAGTTGCCTATCCAAACTATACAATAAAATTAGTTTGACAGTCATTCTAGGAAGTAATGGAATTTTACTATAGATTAAGTTACTAATCATAAGAAGCATCATATAATGTGAAAGGAAAAATTCTAACTGTAACACCTTCATTAGTGGCATTCATAAATATCAATTTATATTTGAAAGACTTGATGTGTTCTTCTATCATTCTTCCTCTTGAAGGACATAAAGATGGTAAATACTTCTCTAAATTCCTTGGTAGTTCATGCACATCCCCTAGGATAACAATAGTAGATATGACCAACAAAGGTTGTTGATCCATAGGATGATTAATAGGGGAGTATTACTTACTAGGGAAGGTGTTCTATCTTGGGTATGACAAGGGTTATTGGTAAAAATCTAGGCCTTCTATGATTTGACAGAGGTGAGACTAGAAGATTTGCTTGAGCTCTAGATCTAGTCACTTTCCTTGGTATCTCCAATACAAATCAATGTAGGGATTAACCTATTTTTTTAGAAAGGATCAGGCCCTCTTTCTATTGTTAGAAAGAATGTTGATGTGATTTTTAAACACACCAAATTTTAATGAGGTAGCCTCTAATGTTTTAGGACCATAATGGGGGTAAAATCCACCCTAGGGCATGAGTTGTAGGGATGTGGTTAAACAATCAAGTGGTGGAATGATAGGTATATCACGTAGGTTGTTAATTAGGACTATGTATGGATGAATTATATCTGAAGGAAAGTTAAAATTAGGTGAGTTGGTATATGGATGGATACTAATTTAAAGTGGGTATATCTCATAATTAAACTCCAAAAGAGGGAAAGGTGGAGTAGAAAAGAGGGCTCTATGAATTCAAGAATTACCTTTTGGGTTGGATTCTTTGTGGAAAAGTGTTTTGAAAATTTATGTTTGTTACTAGCATCTATTGCACACACATAAACACAATCAAGTAGTTTAGGAAAAAATGATATAGGGAACTTGATTATCTCAGTCAAAAGTTTCTCCTTTTGGGATAGATTTTTCACACCCACACTTAAAAGATTATAACTAAAATCAAGGAGGAATCTAAGGTGGATAATGTATACACATAGAAGACTATATCATATAAAAATCTTCTACACGCTCATAAAGATCAGACAGTCAACCTCCTTGCATATAATCAATAATATTTACTAACTCTTCAATATCCATTGCAAATATAAAAGCATCATATTAATTATAACAAAATGAATTATTATTAGATATTAAACACTTATAATTACTAAATCAAACCACCAAGAAAAGATAAAACCTAATTACATAGAATTTGGAAACAAAAAGCAACAATACCAAAGTATGATAATCAAAATTTGACTTCTTCCTGTATTGATATTTTTTGACCTTTTAAATTAAGGGTTCTGGACATATATATACTTGGGGAGGGGTCACCTCATCCTCCACATTTATATATGAGAAGGGGTACCCCATATTTACCCAAGGATTGTATCTAATTTTATGTTATTTTCATTGAAAATATATGAGAAAGGGTACCCCATCATGTGTGATAGATTGAGGGAACTAAAAATTCCCTCCTCATCCTTATCCATATCCTATGGGATCAACCAATCCAACTAGATGGTATGATAACATTGACCAAATTAAAAATACCCCATCTAAATTTATATATTAAAACTATTCAACTAGGCTTATATTTATAAATACATCATATATGCAACCTTACATAACACAACTAAACCTGATGATGCAAATACACTTTTCATATATTGTCAATAGATTTAGAAATAATAAAGATTATATATATTTTTAAAGAGATGACTTGCCTACTCAACATAGTATATATTAACATATCCCATTGTTAATTCAAGTAAATATATTAAAAAAAGGAGTAAAAATATTTTTTATAGATAATTGATTATCATTAAATATATGAAATGTCATGTTTTTCAAACATTAGGTGTTCATATGGATTATATTCAAAAATCATAAAATAATAAAAAGGATTTGATAATGTGCCTCACCATGTTTTAGGTTACATTACTTTAGATCTTAAAGTAGGAGATATGAATATACCTACTCTATTTCATGTAATTCCTAATCACTTACATTATGACTTACTATTAGGTAGACCTTGTATACATGTAACACATGACATACCATATACTTTACATTGATGTGTGAATTTTATATATGAGAGACATTTTTATACATTCCTTGTAGATAATCAACATTTAAATACTATAAACTAACAAATATTTATAATATATGTAATCCAAAATCAGATGTTTTTCAAACTATTATAGTACCTTCATCATAACTCATACCACTAAAATGGATACATACATATTAAAATCATACATACACACATATATGATGTGTTATCTTATTTCTTGATCTTGTATGGTTTTTTATTCTTGTTAAGATCTATGTACTTGTATGAATGGATCATGGATGTTAAGTTGGATTGAATAAATGTTTTGAAGACTGATTCACCCTCCCCCCCCCACCTTAGTCATTTTTATTCCAATAAGGGTTTCATTATATATTCTTAGTATTTCAAATATTTGTATTCATATATAATTATCAAACATGATATTTTATTCCTCTTTATCAAATAATGGCTATAATTGATTTTAATAGTTTATGTTTTATAATTCAAGCTATGATTTAATCATTACATGTTATCCTTTAATATGAAAAATATTTAATAACTATGTAAGAAAATGGGTCAAATATTTGTACAATAATAAGGATAAAATTAATAATGTAAGATATTTCACCCTTATCAATAATTCATAATGTTTAAATACTAAATTTTAAATCCATTTGATCACTAATAGTGGTCAAATACCATGAATGAATTTTTTTCATTACTCCTCACCCTATACCTCACGATCATGATAGATACCATCCCACTCCCAATATTTACCAAAGGATTATATTAGATTCTATCTTATTTTCATTGTAAATAGATGAGAAAGGGTATCCCATCATGTGTGATAGAATGAGGGAAGTAACAATGTCCTTACCCATCCTTTTCCATATCCTATGGGATCAACCAATTCGACTAGATTGTATGATAACATTGACCAAATTAAAAATACTCCATATATATTTATATATTAAAACTATTCAACTAGGTTTTGATTTATAAATACATCATATATGCAACCTTACATGAAATAACTAAACTTGATGATGCAAATACACTTAATTTTCATATATTTTCAATACATTTAAAAATACCTAAGATAATATATCTTTTGAAAGAGATTACTTTCCTATTCAACATACTTTATATTAACATATCCCATTATTAATTCAAGTAAAATATATTAAATAAGGGAATCAAAATAGTTTTTATAGATAATGGATTATGATTAAATATATGGAATGTCACTTTTTTCAAACATTAGGTGTTCATATGGATTATATTCAAAAATCATAAAAAAATAAAAAAATATTTGACAATGTGCCTCACCATGCTTTAGGTTTCATTACTTTAGATGTTAAATTATGATCTAATAATATACATACTCTATTTCATGTAATTCTTAATCAATTATATTATGACCTAATATTAGTTAGACCATGTATACATATAATATAGGATGTACCATATACTTTACATTGATGTGTGAATTTTATATATGAGAGACATTTTTATACATTCCTTGTAGATAATCAACATTTAAATACTATAAAATAACAAATATTTATAATATATGTAATAAAAAATTAGATGATTTTCAAACTATTATAGTACCTCCATCACAAATCATACCACTAAAATGGATAAATACATATTAAATTGGTGAGTTAAGAAAGTTAATGAAAAATAGTCAACTATACGTGAATTGGACCACTAATAGATCATAAACGATAAATAAAAAGAAAAGATACTAGGTATTCCTTTAGTAGTTAACTCAAAGAATATATATTATATATTCATAGAAGAATATGATATTGATAATGATGAAAATAAATTTATAATGAACATAGATGACTATTTACATGGTTTCAATTTTACACCTATTGGTCTAGGGGAATATCAAGACAATTCGAAATTGGTAGATAAAACTAAATTGGATAAAGGTAAAACATGTCTCTTAGGCACAAATGAGGATGGAAACAATTGTTTCCATATAATTTTACACCAACATGATTTAATAAATGTGATCCATGAAGTAAATTATTTGTAATACTAAGCATCACTAAAGAGCAGGTGACACCACATATTGCATGATGAATCATAGATTCATACTAGTATTTATGAAAGATTTAGTAAATAATATATAATTTATAGATCTAAAAACAACTATTAGATAAAAAATTACTAATTCACAGGATATATACATTGTTATATTACATATGTTGTTTGATAGGAATTTTATAACTCATCTCACAACTAAACATAGAGTTACTAAAAGATTGTCAACTTAGGAAGGAAAGACAAATTTTATTTATAAAAAAATAACATGACATAAAATATATACTTATGAAAAATTAACATAAAGGATAAACAAGTTAAAATATGAGTGGATTATTACTTTAACTTAGATTCAACATGAGTCACAAATTATAGATCCTAATAAACACCAATACAAAGATAAAAAAAATTAAAGAGTTAAAGTGTCTATGACAAGACAAGACATATTAACTATCATAATATGCATTTAGGTAAATTATAGGAAACACATTCATATTGATGAGAAAAATTATCAAAGTACATGTAGTGATGAATTATTTAAAAATTTGGTATATGATGCAGATGAGTTATAACAAATTATGATATGTGATGGATCAATTGGATATATTATGGTACTATTTGTTTGTGAACAAAAGGTTGTTGATAAAATCATATGGATAATGTGAACTAGTAACTAATTATGGGATACACTTAGACAATGATGAAAAAATATGAGCTACTGTAGATATACCAAATAAATACATCATATATTTATATGGATAAAATACAATCAAGATTATACATGATGGTGAAAAAGGGCCATTGATCAAGAATGATTGGAAAAATATTCTAACCTAAAAAGGCACATGAATTATCATACACACTTGAATAACATGTCATGAAAATATATCACATTTGGAAACACAAAAAAGGAAAATCAAAATTCAATGACACAAAAGACTATTATGATACTTATGGTGATCTCTTAAGTGCATTTGATGACATCTATTACATATACTTGAGAACCTTATCACTCAATCCTCCAAAAAATATTACTCATCCATTGGATAATATTTTACATGTATGAAATTTAAATTAAACACTTAGAAAAATACAAAAATAAATCAATATATATATATATATATATATATAAGACCTATACATGACATGTACTGCTTGTTTACATTACTTATTTATGATTTATCATATATAATACACTATATATATTGGTTTGTTTTTATACACATTTTTCATGATATACATTAGTAAGATGGAATACATACAAGTTTCATATGACATGGATAACACATATGAGGGACATTCGTAGATATGAGAGCTAGCTTCGTATATTGGTGGCATGATTTCATTAGGGGAAATTTTATACTTTACACATGTTTTATCTTTATTTATCTATTTTTGTAGATCAAATTGAGTTAATTTACACTGATTAGACATAATTTTGTATAAATCATACTACTTAAATTTATATTTCACTAGATAATAGTTTTCTATATTTGATGATGGCACACATTGATTGTGTAGATTATTCTTACTTATTTAATGCAATATTGATTTTGTTGTGTGTTACATAATGATATGCTTGTTTGTATATTTCAATATGTAACTCTTTCTCTATTTATGATTGATTTTTATTATCTATGATGATTTAACTATCCATTTTGTTTGACTTTGATTATATAACAAATTTGATTATCCATTGTGTTTGACTCTAATTCTGTGTGACATTTAATTATCCATTATATGTGGCTCTTACATGGTGTGAAATTTAATTGTCCATAATGTGTGGATTTTTCCTTGTATGTATTTGAGTGATATTTCATGTTATTTATTATGTGTGTCATGGCCATTAAATTGTTTGTGAATCTATTTTATATGTGTGGATAAATCTAGTATTTTCAATTGAGCTTGTTTTTGTTGTGATCCACATCACATAATCATAATCTTGAATATGGTTCCATGTTACATATCATTCATTTTTCATTAGTCATTACTCAATTTATGGATTATCATTTCTATGTTAAATATTAAATATATATATATATATATATATGATAAATAAATTTAATATTTAACATAGAAATGATAATCCATAAATTGAGTAATGACTAATGAAAAATGAATGATATGTAACATGGAACCATATATATATATATATATATATATATATATATATATATATATATATATATATATATATCTTGACATGAAATTTGTATGCCTTATGATGCATGTTTCATATATACCCAAATGATCTATTATTAATACAATGACATATTATCCACATTTTAATACATGATTTAAATTATTTATATATTTTTAAATATAACATGATGTGTAAAACTACTTCTTTTGAGATCAATTATTCTAATAATACATCCCATACCTCTAAAGCGGGGATACATAGTGGATTGTACTAGATATTAGGCCATCAAAATTAAATATTTTCAAAATTTGAGAACATATTAATTTATAATGGTACATGTTTATTTAGATAATTACAAGTTTTACTTATATTATGATAGGTTTTGGCTCATAATTTATGGCATATGCCATGAGTTTCATAATTATGAGTAGCATTTCATAGACTATATGAAAGTATTTCAAAAATTATATGGCTTGGATTAAAAAATCATTAGATTGGGTGAATATGTGTCATATGCTCACATTTTCATAGATATTATGATACTTTGGACTAAAATTACACATTTTATTTGGATTGGAAACATATGTAGAGCATATGTGGTATAATCTACAAAAATGGATACTCATAAATTATTAAAGTATTATTTAGATTGAATCATATAATCCATCTGCAATAGATGATTCAAAATATTGACATAAATTATTAGGAATTGATCATATTTATTAAATCCCATAGTGGATTTCATTTTTCAAATATATTGAGTTGTGCATTGTTGAAGTTTTGTATGACTTAAATTCTATGCACTTAATCATTTTCAATGAGGGTTTAGGCATATTTAGCTCAATTGATGGTTTTACACTGACATCTCTAAGGGGAGTGATCACCCCATTAATTTTTTTTATCTATATTTTAAAATTATCTCAAAGATACCTTGATTTACATACATGCATGTTTCCATAGAGCAAGATGTAACATTGAATACCTACTTAGGCACACACATCATGGTTATCCTTAGCTATCACCTTCCATTATTTTACTCTAGAAATTCCATTATTATAATAAAAAGGGGGAAATGTAGACACTCATATTTTGCATTATACACTTTAAAATTTTAGATTTAACAAATATCTAACATACTTGACTTATACATGCATACAATAATCTTGTTCACATTGTTACTTGGTCATTCATCCATATATGGGCTCAACCTTACCAAATTTTTATTCATATTATACATTATTTCCATAGTCTATACTTGAAAAACTTTAACTAATTATCAATCTATCTCTTGATCTTATATCATTATTCCTATTTACTAGATAGTTATGCCTTCCTCATATAGTTACACTAGTGTAGGGTTGGTCACTCAAGCCAAACTTATCTATGTTCTCTTTAATCAATATTTATATTAATTAAAATAATTAATATGGGTTAACCCATACATTTCACATATAAATCTATAGGAATCACCCAAGGAGTCAGTTATATAAACATATCAATCCTAAGCCTATTGATATATAACACTTAAATATTTATCACTATAGATCAATTTAGACATTGATATGATCTATCCTAAAGTTTATAAATATTAAACCCATAAAATTAACAAGATATGAGCTAAGTATGAATACAAATAAAATGTAAAATCATATTTTTTCAATTATTTAAATCCATACAAAAGAATTACACTTCATGCTAGTATTACATATGATTCCACAAACTTAGCTAGGTAGGATAACTATGTTCATTTTAAATTCCCTCTTTAGATTATGGTATATATATGAAACATTTATCCAAAGGTGGTGGCTAAGGTCAGATCAAACCTTTCCTTTCACTCATTATCCCTATTCTACATTGGTCATATAATGCACAACTAGGTTTTGAATTAAGGTGAAAAATAACATAAGCATTCATGTATGATCAAAGACATTTTCATACATATAAGCCCTTATAAAAAACATGTAAAATATTCATTAATATCATAGATCAACATAGACACACATGAATTTTTTTCACCCTAGTACTTAATGTCACACTATGTATACATATAAAAAACACATGCTTGTCCTAATCACGTCGACACTCTATTTCCAATCTAAGAATTTAGAGGCCATTTTATGATCTTTTATAATGATTGTAACCTATAATAGAATTTCAAAAACCTAAAATAAGACAATTTATCAATTCCTATAGTGTTTTATAGTAATAAAAATTTATTATATTCTACTAGTTATATTCAATTTGTTTAGTTGTTATACATATTAAGCAATTGATTGATCCTTAGTTTTATACCATTTGGGTTACATTAATCCCCAAACTAGATAAAATAGTGTAAATTAATGGAGGTGAATGGAGGTAATACATTAATTATATATCCATCAACAAGTTATTAAGTATATATTTCCATTTCCATATATGGATGATTGATGGATTATTTAAATAGAGCACAATACCTCAAAAATATTGACATGAGGAGTGGATATGACCAAATGCACATAAGGTAAGGTGATGAGAGTAAAAATACTCTCAAAATTTAGTAAAATTATTTGAGCGGATATTCATTGCATTTGGGTTGAACAATGTGCCAAGTATATTCATGTGACTCATTAATGAAGTGATTAGACCCTTTTTGTGTAAGTTTGTCAATATGTATTTGGATGAAATATTGAATTCAATAATAATTAATGAAGAACACTTAGTACATTTGAGACAATTGTTGTATTAGTTTCAATATGAAAATTAATTATCTAATTTAAAAAAATGTATATTCATGAATATGAATTAGAATACTTGGGGTTTTTTTTTTCCCAATAAGGATTGAATATGGATCCAAAAAAGGTGTTCACTATTATTTAGTGGCCATCATAAAAGAACACATTTGAATCATAAAGATTTGGTGGCATTAAATTTTTTTATAGGTAATTAATTAAAAATATAAATGGGATGTGTGTAGTGATCACTATGGTGATATGCAAAGAAAAAAAATATTGTTTATGGAGCAAAAAAGTGAAACATAGGTTCTAAAATTTGAACTAGAAAGTGACTAAGTAATTGGTGTTAGCATTGCTAAATTTTAGTAAGGCATTTTAGATAAATTGTAATTTGAATGGAACATAAATAGGAGAAATGATAATTCAATAAGGTATGAATTAGCTTAATTTAGTGACAAACTAAATTATGTTAAAAATAGTAATTTAGTATATGATCATGCGTTCTATGACACAACATAAGCATTCAATAAGTGGATACATTATTTTTTGCCTAAGAATTTTGTATTGTATAAAAACCATAAAACATTGGAATTAATAAATATTCAATTAAAATTAAATAAAATACATATTAAGTGGGTTGATTTTCTTTAGAGTTAATGATTTGTGTTGAAATATGAGTGGTAAGTCAAATATTTGTAGATGCACTAAGTATAAGGTGTCTCATATTGAATGAGATATGAGTATTGGTCATAGGATTTGACTCCAAAAAGGAATTATATTTGAAAGATTAATATTTATGAGATGTAAGGAAAATATGAGTAAAACTATTGAGTGGTGATATAACACCATGGCTAGATTATTTTGTGCAAGAGGGATTTTTGTTGAGGATCATAATTATGCGTAGAAAAACATTAAATACATGTAAATTTGATAAAGTATGAGAATATTAAAGGTTTAATAAGTCATATTGGTTATTAAAAAACTTATGTGTAGTTGCGAGAGAATAAGTTTTGGTTACAAATGAGTTCATATGTGTGAAAATATGTTTAAGAATGTAGAGTTATTCATTTAGTGAAATGGAAAAGTTAGAATGTAGGGTTATATCAACCTTTTCAAATTTTAGATAGACCATGGGGATATGTTAGTATGGATTTAGATTTAAGATTTATCGGAACATAGAGAGGAAATGATATGATAATTTTGATTGTGGATAGATTTTTATAGATGACACATTTTTGTTTCTTTCAAGAAGACTAGTGATGTGACACACATTACTCAATTATTATTTAGATAAGTTGTGTGATTGCATGGATTGTCAAACAACATAGTAATATAAAGGGATGTGAAATTTGTTGGAAATTTTTTGAGGATGCTATGGAATGAGCTGAATACCAAGTTACATATATGTTTAGTGTAACATCCTTTGATGAATGGATAAACATAGTTATTCAACATAAGTCTTGGTAATATATTGTGATGTTTAATTGAAGTAAATATTGTAACATGGGATTGAATATTGGCAAAATTTGATTTTTATTATAAAAATTTAGTTAAATAAGAGTATTGGAAGGAAATATTTTTTAGATTATACATGAGTCAAGTCCAAAATGAGTTAGATAATTGAACGACATTAAAGATGAGTTAAAAATGAGTGTTAAAGCATAATAATTTCCTAAATGTATGTAATTATTACATTATTAAGTGTGTAAATAGTTGGAAAGAAGCACTATGTAGTAGAATAATGTGCATATATCAATAGAAAAGTGGACTATTAGGTGTGAGACCTAGTCTTAGCACTCTTGAGATAATAAATATTATAACCCCATTGGGTTTTACTAAATAAACACAATTTTTTTAAATATAACATAATTTATATATAATATTATTAATTAATTAAGATAATGACTTATTGTTTTATAGATAAATACATTTAAAACACATGTAGAAAATATAACTACCCCCTAGTTAAGTTATAATATATTTAGCCTTTAAACAAAATTTGATAGTGCAGAAGATAAAATACATCTCATAACACATATTCTTATTGAATAGTACAATAATACACTAAAATAATCCATCTTTATAGCTAAACGTGTATGTACATCCTCTAATATTTTTAACATTATTAATCATGTACAAGTGTACATCCACTTATGTATTTAATAATAATAATATTGAATGTATAAATGTTATAATTTATCATTGAATATCATAATAACAAATGATAGGAAGTTAAATAGTACATTTGAGCTTTAGGAGACAACTCAAAAATCAATATAATAGCCATGAGCATGTATCCATAATGGTTGATAAACTGAAGAGATGGAGAGAATAATTGCGGTGTTTTTCCTCTAACCATAAACTGCCACTCTCCCACACACCTCCCCACTAGGAGTGGTCCTTACCTTTATGGAGTGGAAGATAATGGCAATGCAGATATTAAGAATTAAACTAGAAACATGTAGTAAAATTAGTAATACATGTAGTATTCATATAAACCATAGAAATAAAATCTTCTATTGGTAAGACATCACGCATATGCACGTAAACTAGTTAATACAATGGAATGACAATGTTTTTAGATATAACATTACTTTGAATAGAGTTTCTCATTATAGAATTAATATCTCTCATGGATCTGAGTCAAATCCACACACATATACTCTTTGTTAATGAATCTAAATCTATCATATGATACCAAATGATAAGTATATACATTACATGAAATCAACCTCATATACCAATCATTTGATATCATAATAAAGAATACAACTATATAATATTATAAATTAGTTCAAAGACATTAATAAAAAATATCCATCATATAATCACTTATCAATTCAAGACAAATCTTCTCTTGCCTATACAATACTAGTTTGAAACATCTATATGTTATGGAAAATTATTTTACTTTTCTAACATACAACTATTATCAACACATCCAAGAAATGCAATTTATATATATCATATTACATTATTTATCTTCAAATATAAGCATGGATTAAATGCATATGATAATAATATTAAGTAAATGAATACATTATCCTCTAATTATTGAAATTATAATATATTTGATTCATTTTAAATTTCTTGACACTATACACAATAAATAATAGATTAAACAGAACTCTATAAGGCTTATATACACCTAAACTAAGAATTATTTACTAGTTTGAAATAGGCCATTTGATCACTAGTTTACTAAATACCCATCTTTAAACCTTCACTAACTTTTTCAATAATAACTAACATGACACAAATTTATCTTGTAAAATTGTGTGTATAATTCGTATGTATTTATATATAGATATATTATACCATGCCATTTCATTAATCAAGGATATGATTAAGTAAACATTATTTTCTCATGATTTTATATAGGGGAATATGAATAAAAATGTGTGTGTGTGTGTGTGTGTGTGTGTGTGTGTGTGTGTGTGTGTGTGTGTGTGTGTGTGTGTGTGTGTGTGTGTGTGTGTGTGTGTGAAACCATTATAAGATTCCCTAACACTATATTCATTTTTAATCCAAACCACCATTGAATGTGATACCAATTTATCTAAAATTCCAACTATATATAAGATCATCTATAAAATATGTTGTATATCTATAGGTGTGCATGTATCTTCTATCAAATACAACCTAAAATATCAGTTGAGTATCAATGGGAAACATTATTAACTCATCTATAGATATCTGTGTACATACATACATACATATACACATACACATACACATATAATACACACACATATTTATGTATGTACTATAAAAAAACTTAAACACAATCCATCCTATATCTCATATACATATATATGTAAAGTTGTATAATAAATCAAAAGTTTATCTACAACTTGTATATGTTCCATGAGACTACAAACAATTAAAAACATGTTCACCATTAAAATTTAATAGATCATATATGAATAAATAGGGATGTACAATTTCAATAATAAATATACATCTATAACTTATGTAATAAAAATTATGTCTGTAGATAACTTGACCCTTTCTCAAGGTATGAACCTAGAACTTCTAATGCAAAATCACATGACTATCAGTCAAGAATTCCAAGTACATTTACCTAATTTGGTAGTGGTTTTTAAATAAAAAAATTATTTTTAGGAACTAATTTATCCATAAATATTTAATTGATGAAATATTTTGTCTTGGTTTAATCTCAATAGTGGAGGCAAATTAATTAATCAAGTTCATTATAGGTATTATGATCAAATATCACTATACCAAGAACTATATGATAAAAAATAATTTCTCATCTTTGAACTCATCATACTTAGGTAAGATAAATGTAATGGGTGTATTTATTATAGGTGAATGAACCATATACATGGAATTTTTATCACTTTTACGGGCTTGTGGATGGAAACTATTTCCATCCCCAGGTTTATAAGAGTGACATATTATACATCCAAATAATATCTTAAATTCCATTCTTTTCCATTAAAATGTGTAAGAGGGTCCTAAATGTTCAAGGTACTACCAAAATATACATTCTAATTACTTTTAAATAATAAACATTGGTAATAAGGGTATTAAAATTCATGATTATAAATAGAAAAAATAGTACACACACATATACAAACAAACCCTTACAAATTTTATTTTCAAAATGAAATACTCTTCTTGCCTGGTCAATAACAATGGTCTCATCCAATGAAAATATTTTTAGTCCTTTTTCTCTTCAAAAATTCTTTTCTTCCTTCTTCCACACCCCCTTAACCACTCCATTTTGCCTCTTCTTATTGTATTTCTATTTCTCTTCTATATTTTGCATGCTTAGATTTTCTCTTGAAACTTTATGAGTTATCCATCACAAGACTTAAATTCATAAATGCATATACATAATTATTCTAATTTCTTAAGGTTCAATATCACTATTTTTTCACGGTGGATGCATGCCAAACCCTACAACTTAGCTTCCCACTAAATGGTAAGGTCAACACTATAATTTTAACAAAACCTAATTTTCTACACAAAGATTTCAAAATGACATAACTTTTTTGGTTATAATAGTGTATGGAAATGATAACACTATAACCTTATAAACCAACATCAAAACCTAAGTTTTAAAACTCCACCTAATGATAAATTCTTGGTTGTATGTTTCCCGATATCCCCTAGGCCACCAAAAAAGGGTAAGAATTAAGTCCCAAAAAACTATATAATTCAATCCAAAGACACATTTTAAATAAACATCCTATACTTTATATATTTATAATGCATAAAAATAAGTCCATCTTATTTCATAACTCAACAATCCATAATTTAGTACACATAATGGTTTAATAGAGTTTCATATAACTAATGCACATTAGTAGAGTTAATAAATATTATTAACAATAAAATCCATTTTCAAAATGGTTATTCCATATTAAATAAAGTATTTAATGCATAATCAATGCAAATCATGAAATATTAACCATAGTAATAGAGTGTAAAATAAAGCATACAACACAATCATCAATACTAATTTAACTCAACATGCAAAAGTGTGGGTGTGTGTGTGGGACCATGGGTTCAATTTCACCCTTTATATTCCCAATGATGATGTCTACTCCTCCTTAACTATGATACTCTCCCTTTATTCCAATAAATGAGGATAGGATAATCTTGAAAGAACCTCGATTAAACAAAATATTAGTTAGTCTGAGTTTGAAACAAAATAAGAAAATACATAGAATGTATATACATCAAATGAACTATTGTAAGATAAATTAAATATAAAAGCACATAAGATTATAATACACCAAAATATAGTATATCTAGATATATCTAAAAAATGTACTCTAATCATAATATAACATGAATAAAATAAAACATTTATCAAACTAAGCATCATAGATGTCCATATATATCATTACAATCAGAAAAATACTAATCATTAGTTTACTTTATTTCACAATACTAATGCAGTATTTAAATAGTAGGATGGAAAGTAACATCCCAACCCATAAAATAGGTCATCATCCTAATGAATTTTATTTCAAACATAAGTTCTAAAAAATAATTAATAATGTTCAACATAAAAAATTTCAAATAAATGAGGAAATGTAGTCATAAAAAATGTCACTTGAGTGCAATGAGTGTCACTTGAGACCACCCATCCCTATCTTAGCACTATAACTATCTTAGGGCTTGTTTAAACCTTTATCTATATTTCATGTGGGTATTACACATCCATATACATGACAGATTTAGTCCCAAACCTTCCCCTAGGGATTTAGGCCCCTGGTGCCCCAGGTTCTACCACTTGGACACTAGTGCAATTCTTTGGACATTAACACATGACACTAGTAACCAAGGGACCACACTAGTGTGCCTTGCCTAATTTAAATACTAATGTATATTTTTTAAATTCTTAATACATCTAGGGTCAACCTAGACCTCTTTAACACTTTGTACAAACACTAGATCAGTATAAATACATGACTTTTAGCCCTTTATCCACTAGATGGAAATTAGATGCAAAGTATACAAATAATATTAGACGTTTTTTAAATAAAGGTTATTAATCCATGTTATACCATACCTTTACATAAATTCATATTTATCCACCCTATGCTCAAAATACATAGATTTCAAGTCTCAAGCCTCATTCAAATCATTCTAGTAAACACTCATACTAGAATTCACTTGCACTTCCACCAACACTTAGATTGGGATAACTACATTGTGATTGGTCCCATCTCAAGGTATTGGTATGTAATAAACTCTCAACACAATAGTGTGTTGAGGACATACAACATACCTAGCTCACATCACACTTTTTCTACTTTTGTCACTCAAATACCCTAACAACCTAGAAGTCTAGGTTTGCTTAAAAAATAATAAAAAATAGTGCAAAAATAGTGAGTTAGTGCTCATCCACATAGGGACATGTAGATCAGACTCAATTAGAGGTGCACCTAGAATATCACATAGTTTTTGCACAAGGGACACTAGCACGATAGGAAGGACACTAACATAGTGAAATATTATATAAGTTACTATGATACTACCTAATATTATTTAAGTATTATTATTGATAGTATAGTGTGATACTACCTGCTATTATATAAGGTAGTGAAATATTAGATCTTATTTGTGACACTTAGATCAGATTATACACCATTTTTCTACCTCTAGATCATCTATCTCAGTTGGTTTCTATCTAAGTATTATTTGTGTCATTCATTGATATTATTAGAATATCATATTAGGTTAATTATTATAAAAATTAGTGGTTATTTTTACTACATATCTCTCCCTTGATTTACTATACTCATACCCTTTAACAACCTAAGCTTTACATTCTATAATCCCTTAAAAAGTTAAATCATTTGGTGAACATGACTTACTTTGAATACTACCCAAACCCTAGCCCTATATGCTACTATGGTTTGTATCCTTATTTTTCCTATTTCCTTTGGTTGTGCTAGGATTTTTAGATTTTATATATTCTATTTTAGTATCACTATATAATTTTATTTTCTATATGCCATCTCAAAAAGTTATCTCTTCCTTTAAGAAAAAGTGCTAGGCTTAGTTCTAATACATTTGAGCATATTCAAATTCCTTACATTAGAGATTATACCATGGACAAAGAAATACTTAAAACCCCCTCATTAATCCTTCACACCTATATTATGTGGACTTCAATGATAAGACATTTTAACATGGGTAATAAAATAAAGATCAGAATAATACACACTATGGGAATTAAGACACACTCCCTATATAATCCATAATGGAAATAAAGAAACAATCCAATCAAGGTCAATATTTTACTCCCCCAAATGCCATATTATTACACCTACTATGGGGGAAACTTATATTCTACAAAAACCTATTCTAACTCATCAACATTTAACAATGGCAATACCTCCTATTAATAATATGAATTCATCTACTCTAAATTTATAATACCTTATAAATTAGATCCATGATCTAAAGGATATGGTGTTACATATTCCACAGGGATCCACTACCAGCTCATGCCTTGGATTCTCATATTCTCTTACATACAGCTTTGGTATAATATATAGCAATAACTACTTGTTATCCATATTTGTGGAGCCCAAACTTATTTTATATGATGGTAAGGGTGATTCAAAACATCATTTAAAATCCTTCCATGTAACATGCTTGGACCATGTGCCCAATGATTAGCTCCTCACTATGTAATTCCCTCACAATTTAAAGTACTAAACATTATAGTGGTTCTATGTTCTTCTTAATAATTCTATCATGACATTTAATCCACTAGGAGATATGTTTTGGGCACACTATTCAATTAGCATTAATGATAAATTTTACTATGCTCAAGTGGCACAACCCAAACAAAAGTCTAGTGAGACAATAACTGAATGTCTTGCAATATAAAAGTATATTAACAAAGATGACTAGCCCTATGGTAGATAGAGAACTCCAAGACATATTTGACTATAGTTTATTACTAGCATTGCATAAAGCTATCAAATTCAAGAAGTTTCCATAATTCAAAGATATTTTTCATATAGTGAAAGAATGATAAGTCAAACTTCTCTCCATGGGAAAATTAAAGTACATAACTCAATTAGATTAAAATACTAAGAGTTATAATAATCCTCCATACAAGGTAAAATTAAGTGGGAACAAGAATGATTCAAAAATGATAGCTAATGTAGTTTCAAAGCCACCTCCTCACATGATCTTATCAGCTCTTCCATGGAGACCTTTTAAGGCTCTTTGTTAGTCATTAACATGAAATATATGTGCAAAGGGAAATGTAAATGATCTATAAATGAATCCTATCTCAGAGAAGATGAATCCAACTTACACTTTTGATTGTTGATATATTAGATATTTAGGGTCATGTCCAAGATAGATTCTCTAGACCAAGACAAGGTATCTCTTACCACAATAAATTCACTAGGGATGGTTCCAAAGCCTCCAATCAAGAAAAACTATGAAATAACCCTAATTAGGTCCAATGTTTTCATATTCATTAATGTACAAATGATAAAATCAAAGTAAAGTCTAATCTATTGCTCACCAAATCTTATGGCACAAAGTGGGGGTAATAAAATTGAAAATTAAACATGCATAGAAGAAGCATACTCACATCAATGTATACATATTATTAATTCATGGGAGAGAATTAAAAATGTAAATCTATATACTCTTAAAAAGTAGGAACAAAGTTAAGAATAATTACCTTTGAAGATGAACCCTCCAAGCCTCAATATCTCCCTTGGCCAAGATACTTTATAAGAGGTTGTTGTGGTATCTAAGGATGACAAGGATAAATTATCTCTAGGATACATAACCTATTAATGCATCCAAAATACTTCTCTATAATACAAGATCCATATCTCCAAATAAATTATGAAAACCTAATCTATGCTCCTCAAGTAGAATGGTGGATAATCAGATGCACAATATATATCTCTTTTTCTTCTCTTCTCTCTTATAAATGATGAAATTTATTTATTTATATATATATGAATCTAACCATAATCCTTTCTGAAAGTTTAGCTAATAGGGTCATCCCAATCGATTATGTATTATTATTGACAAAATAAATTAGGTCTTGGTTTAGGTCATCTAAGGGCTGACCTTGACCCTAAATGATTTTTATCAATTAGATTATAGGTTTTATGGGGTTGATAGTGTATCATAAAGTGTAAAAAATGAGTTTAGACTAGGGAAGGGATAATGAAGGAGGAAAATGATAAGAGGAGGGTGAAAAAGAGGAGGAAAATCTTAAGGGAATGTTTTTAGAAGATGGTTATATTAATAATAAGTGGTAGTAAAGGGAAAAACCTTGTGAAACACCAATGGTCTACCCACCCCTTTCTTGATGCATCTATTAAGGCATGAACTTAGAGATATTGAGACTTGACAGGTTTCGATAAGAGAGAAAGCCTTAGTAATTGATAAAGTTTTAAAATATTACATGTATACATATGCCCCACTCTAATATCACCACGTATCACTCAAGTGCAATAGGGGATGGTGCTTTGATAAAAGAACATAACAACACACAATGTTGAAGCTAAAAAAAATTACATTTTAAGAAAACAAAAATAGTTAAAAGTAAATGAATGAAATGGAAATAACTGTAAATAAAAGTAATCTATGCATACCTTAAATTACCTTTATCATTAGATTTTTGTCTATTGTGTTTGTAGTTTTGATCATGGAAGGCACAAAGATTACTTTTGACAAACCCAAGAATACAAAACTAAAGAGTAAAAACAAACAAACATAGGGAATCCAAGATAATTGATGATATGTGCATGGGATGTACTTGGAAATTTGGCAAGTTGAGGTGACAAATTCTATGTTAGAACAAATGACCAAGTAAAAATTTAAAGTAAATCAGGTAATCAAAAAGAGCCAAGGCTAATAAAGACCAAAATACTCAAATAAGTAAAACCAAGTCAAACTCACCAAGTCAAACCAAGGATACATGTCAAAAATGGTAATCAAACATCAATGTGAAAGTAGTAAAAATCCTTACTTAAAAAAATATGTGCAATAAAAATGGTAAAATAACATTGATGAGTGAGCAGTGATGATCCTTACTCATTTAACAATGGAAAAGTGTATGAAAGGGAAAAAACATTGGTGAGTGAGAAGTAACAAACCAACCTCACTCAAATGGAAAAAGAACAAAAAAAAAAGTTTAAATTGACTCAGGTGTCCAAGAAAAAGGTGCTACAACAATGTGAAATGGTAAAATAAGGGAAGGCATATTTATAAATGTACAATAATGGTGTAAATAAAGCAATTCATAGTTACTCAAGCATGTTATTTTATTCTAAAAATGGATAAAACTAGAATAAATTGGTGTTAGCATGTTTTAAAAATGTGAATAAAAGGGAATATAGAATTGGGAAATCAAATTTATAATCACACTAGCCTATGAAGGGGGGAAATAAAATGGGTGGAGGGGAAAATGAAGGAAAGACCAAGGTAGAGAAAATATTTATCAAAGACAAGATACTAAAATTAGGTTTTTCAAAACAAGAGGACTTTTAACATTAAGGACTTTGAAGAACTTCTCCTAGCCACACAAATCTTAGGCCAAAAAATGAAGTAGATCATCTCATGAAGGATATATTATTAAAAAGTAAAATGGACATACCTTCCCATAATGTGTTCCTCATTCCTTAGGACCCCTTCCAGAGCCATTAGTCTATTGTGAAGATTGGGAACTTACATGATAAAGTAGGTTGTACCATAGCGTTTTCTAAATTCTACTATTCCTATCTACCATCCTACCATACCCCAATGGACCTCAGATTTATAATGAGGCCAAATGTGGAGTTTGAGCTTCAATTAGAGATATAAGATGTGCTTTGAATGATGTCTTTTGGTGTGATTTTTACTTTTTGACTTTGTATGTTTTCCTTTTATTTTAAATGATTTGTCTTTTAATTTTCTTGATGGATTTATCTATTCCTCCTTCATACAGTTTTGAAGAACCAAACATGGGTGATAAAGATGAATTCCATTCAAATATTTTGGACTTGGTTACAAAAATAGAACTTAAGAGTTCATGTTGTCTAAGAGTTTCTTTAATTTAGGTGAAATAAGAGTGTTATCTTGACTTCAACCTTGGTTTATCCAATGTGGAGTGAAAGGAAAGGAAATCAAGAGGAATGAGAACATGAAACATTGAATTACTTCAAAATGAAAAAAATGTGATAAAGGGTGAAAAGGGGATAAAAAGATAGTAAAGTGTGATTCTTTATCATAATAATGAGGGAAGCATAGGAAAAAATGTTAACACTTTATTCTTGTAAAAATTTTATATACAAAAGAAGAAAAAGCTAAAGATGAGAATAAAGATAAAAAACTCACAATCATTATGAATTATTATCAATAAGGAACATTGAATTTAAAGATAGTGATTTGATGAGGAAGCCCTGGTCCTATCCATGGTCTTACATTGTAACTCATAAAAGAGAAACCCACAAGGGTGCATAAAAAATTTAAAAATAAATGGGATAAAGATGGTATTTTTTAATAAGGTCAAGTCCTATCCATGGTCTTACACTGCAACTCATTAAAAAAACCAAAGGGGTGCCAAAAAGTTTCTGTAAATCAAGGAAATAAGGAGAAAAAAATAAAATAATGAGGAAGACTGGGTGTTATCCATAGTTTTACAATACAACTCATGAGAAAAGAGAAACTAAAGGACCAAAATAAGGGACTATTACAAAGCGTGAGACTCATGTAGATATATTGTAAAAATTATTAGAAGGATAACATATAAAAATCATGATAAGAAGGGAAAGATATAAGCTAACATATATAATAAGGATGAGCATGTGAGAGACAAGCCTATGTGTCATGGAAGGTTTATTGAAGTTGAATTAGTTTGGTTTGATTTAATGTAAAATAATAGTGGACATTATAAGATGCTCCAATGGGTAATTGCATGTAGGGATGGGTATTGCAAGATACCCCAAAGATTGAATTAACATGTGGGTGGGCATCATAAGATGTCTCAAAGGCTAAATTAATTTGTGGATGGGTATTGCAAGATGTATTAAAGGATAAAAATAGGAATAAAAGATAATAAAATATAAGAAGAAAAGAGCACCTTCTATAGTGTCTAAATAGATTCAGGTTATCCAAGAAGATTTTGATAGGGGATTTCATGATGATTGATGAAGGAATTATATATTAAAAAATAATAAGGAATATCAAGGACAAAGTTAACCAAATAGAGAATAGAGTTGGCCAAATAAAGAATAGGGTTGGCCAATAAGAGACATGATTGACCTATAGGTAATGATTTGACTAGGTTGATAGATTACTACTAAAACATAGGTTGAGAAGAGGATATAATCATATGTATCAATTCTATACTACTAGATAGGGGAGATAATAGAGAGATAGGAATACATAGTCATTTAGGTTGAACATGTACTATATACAAGAAGGTAAAAAAACATAGTCATTAAGAGACTATAGTGACCAAGATGACAATGTCTTGGAATTGGGAAATTTTTTACTAGAAAGATTGAATCAAGAATTAAAGAAAACACACAAAGATTTGGATCAATGTGATTGATCCAATTAGGGCACACAAGACAAACCTTGCACCAATACTGGCCAATGAAAGTTTTGAAATATAACACATAATGATCAAAGAGCAAGCAATCAATTGAAAATTCAATTATAACTAATTGGTCACACTAATTGTTATTAGATTATTAGAAAGTTTTGATTTTTAATGTGATATGAAAGTTGGCTAAAATAGGGAATTGAAAAGCAGTCTAAAGTTAGATTCAAGACATTTAGGCTAAAAGGGTTCTATATTGGCAATGGTATTAGCTTGGTATTGGGGTCTACCCCCTCACTTCACAATCTTGTAGTGATAAGGGTGTTGGGTACTTTTCCAATATATACCATTAACCACATATTTATACTTGTCAGCTTCTTCCTTAGTGATGAAATCCAAGTAGGTAGGCCTTAAGAAGATAAATGTTTAAATGTTATTTGAATGTTAAGTGATTTGGTAGTGTGTAAAAAAGAGTAAAATAGTGTAAATAGAATGGTAATTTGAAAAACCACCTATTTAGACTATGTGAGTTACTTGAAGAATGAAAATAACTAAAAATAAAATGTGAATTAATTAATAGTAAATAGATGTTAATTTCTTGATTGAGAATAGTTCAGATGACACTATATGCAAACAATAATTAGCATAGTAGATTGGGTTGGTGTTTTTTAAATAAGGTATTTAATAATAGAGCTGAATAGACTGACTATATCTCTCAAACAAAAGATAAACTACAAAACTAAGTTGACGAGGTTAACCTAGTTAGTTGTAGGTTTGTAGTTTTGAAGACTGCTAACTTGTCAAAAACATAACTAAAAGAAGAATTAAAATGATAGAGAGAGATGAAAAAGGAACCTTGGTTAGATTTAATATGATTTATATTTTAATTTTTTATGTTTTAATGCTTAATTTTTTCTTTCAAATTATACAAGATGGGTCAATAAGTTTTACCAAGTCATATAAAGCCCTATATGTTGAAGAAAATTAACGAATAGGGTTGACCTATTCAACAATGTTTGTTGACCTAATGTTGATAGAAGAAAATAGTTGATAGAGTTGAAATATTTGATAATGTATGATAATTTGAAACTAAATAAGAATATTGTGTCAAACTACTCGATCTAGTAACCTATAGTTGATTAAGACCTGCACAAATAGAATAAAGTCATTTTGATGTGATTGTGTATTAAACCTACACATATAAAGTTAGAACTATAAAAGTGGTTTGATACAGTACTATATATATATATATATATATATATATATATATAAAATGATAAAAATGATGGCGTGAAATAAAAATTACAAAGTTTAGATTCACGTTGAGTTCACTAGAATGTATGCAAAGGGAAATGAAACTAATCTATAAATCAATCCTAGCTTGGAAAAGATAAATCCTACTTACACTTGCAATTGTTGATACATTAGATAGTCAGGTTCATGACCAAGATAGATATTATATACCAATACAAGACATCTCTTACCATAATAAATTCACTAGGGAGGATTTCAAAGCCTCTAGTCAAGCAAAACTATGCAATAACCTTAACTAGGTCCTATGTTTTCATATTCACTAATGTACAAATGATAAAAGAAAAGTAAAGTCTAATCTAGTGTTCACCAAAACTTGTGGCACAAAGTGGGGGTAATAAAAATGAAAATTAAACTTGCATAGAATACATATACTCATGATAATGTATACAAGGTCTTAATGCATGGGAGATAAGTACAAATTTTAATCCTTCTACTCTTACAAATGAGGAGAAAAGTTAAGAATACTTACCTTTGAAGACAAACCTATCAACCCTCAATATTTCCCTTGGTCAAGGTGATTCACAAGAGGTTATTGTGGTATGTAAAGATGATAAATATAAATTAGTTCTAGGTTACATAACCTATCAATGGATCCGAAATACTTCTCCATAAGACAAGATCTGTATCTCCAAAGAAAGTATGAAACACTAAGTTATGTTCCTTAAGTAGAATTGTGGATAAGAAAATGCATAATATATATCTCTTCTTCTTATTTTCTCTATTATAAATGATGAAATGAATGTATTTATATATTTGAATCTAACCGTAATCCTTTCTAAAATTTTAGCCGATAGGGTTGACCCAATCGATTCTATATTATTATTGACATAAACCAATTAGGTCCTAGTCTAGGTCACTCAGGGCTAACCTAGACCTTGAATGAATTTTTTCAATTAGATTATAAGGTGGATGGGGTTTATAATGCACTGTAAATCATAAAAAGGAGTTTAGGCGAGGGAAGGGATAATGAAGTCATAAAATGACTAGAAAAGGGTGTAAAAGAGGAGGTAAATCTTAGGGGAATGCTTTTAAGAGATGGTTAGATTGATAACAATGGTATTAAAGGGACAAAAATCCTATGAATCACCAATGGTCTACTCACCCTTTTCAAAGTTCATCACTTAAGGCATGCACTCAAAGAGATTGAGACTTGATACGTTCCTGGAAGAGAGAAAGCATTATTAATTAATAAAGTTTGGAAATATTTATGTGTATACAAGTTCTAAAATAGATCTTGGAATGGAATGTCACATCTCCCCCTTTAATCAAAGAGGTTGATATGATTAGACCTCTGCCAAGGAGTTATAATGTTAATTCTTTATATGAATATCATATGGAACTAGTCCATAATATAAATAGGTGCATTATATTATGACATAAGATACAAGATTTGATAAAAGTAAATATCATTTATGTCAGCACTCCTATAGAGGCACCTATACCATAACTAATAGAAGAAAAAGTATTGAAAATATTTTTATATTTGTTTCCAAAACATAAAACTAATGAGACAATAGGAACTTCAGGGGTTCATTATACATATCAATAATAACCACCACCAACATGTTATTAGAATCATAGAGTGGATCAATATGTTCTACATAATATCATTGGGGTACATAATACTATAGTGTGAGTTAGACCTCTTATCACTTTTTTAGTATAAGAGATAGTTGGTAATGACACATATATCTCTGCACTCAAGTTATAAGCCTATGTTGATCATCATCCTATTCAAAGTGTCATGGTTGACAATGGGTCAAGTGTCAACATGTGTACTATCACACTTCTACATCACTTGGGTTATTCAAAGTAGGATATTTCTCAGATAAATATAGTTATTCATGGATTTAGTGGCCATGTCCAAAGCTCCATCAAGGAGATAACAATAACCTTGTAAGTTGGGCCCATGCATGTGACCACTAGATTAATAGTAGTACGTAGTGTTGGCATATTTGATATTTTATTAGGTACGCCTTGGATATAATAGATTCAGTCCATTCTATCTACTTTAAATGGATGTCTCAAGTATATACTTGCTAGTTAGGTGGTTATAATTGAGGGTCTTTCATATGAGCATCCTTTACCTATTCTATATCCACTTATACAATAGTCATCAGTTATAGTTGTAGGAACATATTTTGTTAGCACACCCCAAACATCAATTGAGTCACTAGTGCAGGTGAGGTCTACTCCTACAATATTACCATATATGCATACTCTCTTATAAAGACATTTATTAGAGATACCTTTGCATTAGAGACATGTTTTGGATTCTATAGAGTCTCTCTCTCCACAACCACAAAACTCAATGCTATAGTAGACAAAATCCACCTCAGATAAAACATCTTCTACTAGATGGGTTCCTAAATGCACCATAGTTCATAGGCCAATTTAGTTATTTTCACAAGTTCATATCCCTACTCCATAGGTAATTCCAGCTACCTATCACTTAGTATATCTCATTATCAGATCCCATACCTCATCATACAACACACATCATCAATATTCCTCTATTTGATATAGGACACATTAATTTTGAGTCTATGACAAGACTCATTAAGTAGTATGTTCCTCTCTACTTCTACATGGCTTCTCTTACCTTGCTCCTTGTATATAGTTTCATTTTCATGATTTATTTTATATAGCTTATATACTCATAAAACATAAAAAAAATATAATATTTTCAAAATATAAAAACATTAAAATATTTCTCAAAAATACAAAATTTAGATTATTTTCATATCCATGTTTACATTTTTCATTCTTGATAGGTGCTACATATATTATCTCTCTTAGTATAGTTAGGTTTATCATATATACAAGCTTCACTTATTCTCCTTGAGTGTTTATAGATTATTGTAGGACTCAGGTCATCTACATAGTTACATATTTACTACTATCTACCCATTTTGGCATACATAGCTTTAGCATTGATACATTTTCCCATTGGGGGCATCATACTACACAAATTCTAGTTTTCCAGGTTACATATTTCTATACTCTATATCACAAATTTAGAATTATTTATATATTGATATTGATTGTCATATACTACTCGAATTTATTTTGGTTGACTACTACTATAGACTCAAATTATGTACATATTTATTCTTATATGTGTGTGTGTGTGTTTACCACATATTCATGTATACTTTTTGTTCTAACTTTCCTAGTTTAGACTTCATGGTGTCTCTTTACTTATACATATATTCAAAGGAATTTGAATATGCCATTTTTATATGGCTCTACACCATTCCCTATTAGTGTATGTATGATTTGGGCTTGTGCCCATGTCTTTTTGTGTGATTTTTTTATTGTCTATGAGGACATTTGAATGTGTCATTCTATGTGGCTCTAATATAACTTGCTTTCTATTTGTGTATGTGGACATTTGAACATGTCTTTATATGTATTGATGTATTATGGCCCCTTGGCCTAATTTACATGAATCATGCATGCATAATGGAAATTACACTTGTGTCTTACTTGTTACACCTACATTAATTTTTGATTCCATGAGGGACCTCACACATTTCCCCATTCCTCCTTAGGTGCTATAATGGATATAATTCCCCATACCCCTAGGTAGTTACTCATATTATTATTAGATTATGTGGTTCATATACATTATTACATTATTATATCTATCTTTAAAACCATGTGAATGTTATATCTAACATACATCGTAAATTACCAACTTATGCTCATTTTTTTATATTATGATGTCATGTAGATACATTATATTAGTTTATTATGTAGATATCATATGTTTTCAGCCTAACACACATCATGTAGAACTTTTGAGGATATTTATTGTATAGGTAAAAAAAAAACTCCCCTCAAAAGAGGGGGAATTCATAGGGGTTTCCTGAAAAGAGGGGGCATTCATAGGGGTTTAACATAGAGATCAGGCCATCTAAATGCACTCAGATTACACTTTTTAACATGCAAACCAATTAAAAATCTCATAATCATATAAACATAGTGGAAAATAATTAGATAGAAACCATAGTTAGTTTGGTATAAAATTAGCACAAATGACACTAGCATGACATAGAGGATAATAAAATGATGTGATACTATTCAATTAATCATGTTATTGTCTGGTATCCCCAAAAATATTAAAATCCAAATTTGATATAATAACACAATAGTTGTAATCTATATTTGCATAGTTTCATTCATAGGTTATCATATTTGATTAGTTTATGCTCAATTTTGCATAGAATTACACCTGGCTTACTTGGATTGGGAAAATAATGTACAACATGATTACTCCCATTTTAGTTTTAGATATACAAAAACACATTTTTCTATAACTCAATTTATAATCCATAGGCACATATATCATAATTAGGGGCATGTGCATGACACATTATTTCCACATGATTAGTTTTTCACTATCTCATCTTAGATAGAATGAAAAATCTATGTCATTCTTTATATTTTATACTTCAAACTCCATTTGTACCAAGTTTCACACCATATTGATACTTCATTCCATATATAGTGGTTGGAATTTTTAGATAGTCCCTAAGATACATTCTTGAGTGCCCAAGACCCCCCTTAACCATTCTACATTTTAGAGTTTTTGAGTGGCTCCAAAGCCATCATACATAGTTTTAGGTACATCATATAGTTTTAGTCATAGATGCATCTACTACACATGGGTAGGCAATGATGGAGTCATATCCTACTTGATTTTTTGAGCCACCTACATATGAGGGTTGGATAAGACATTGATCCAATACAAATTATTCATAATATATAATCTAACAAGAAGGCGTGGGAAATGATGAAGTCAAAATAAGATTGAGTTATTAAGCCACCCACATAAGGGGATTGAGAAATCCATCAACTCAGTCCAAGATATTCATTGTATGATCACTAGTTACACACACAAGATGTCACCATGTTTTTTCATTGATTCATATACTCAACAAGGTGTGTTCATTCCTTTCCTCTCTCTCTTATCTCTTTACTCAATTTTGTCATTTATTTTGATGTTTTTAAAGGACTGATTCATCCATGTTTCATTTTTAGGATACACAATGGAAAATGCTTTGCATACTCAGACCCAAATTCAAGAGATTCATGTCTTAGGTAAGTACAAGCATGCTTTGTTTTATTTTATAATAGTTATTTCACTTTACTATATTTATATAGTAGGGGGGTAAATTTAGTCATATAAAATGTCACTTAAGTGTAATGAGTGTCACTTGATACCACCCATCCTTATATTATTCCTAGACCTATGTTATGGCCTCTTTCAACCTTATACATAACATATTTAGTCCCAAAACTTCCCTTAGGGATCCATGCCCCAAGTGCCTTAGGTTCTGTCACCTAGACACTAGTGTATTTCTCTAAACACTAGCATACTATTATAATGACGAATGTATCACGCTAGTGTCCCTTTTTTAATTTTAAACATAGTGGATATGTTTTCAATTACTAAGACACCTAAGGTCATACTAGACCTATTTCACACTTCACACAAGCACCAAATCATTATAAATACATTAATTTTAACCCTTTATCCACTACATGGAAATTAGATGCAAAATACATAAATAAACTTAGAACAAGTTGTGAAAAATAAATGTTATTGATTCCTATTTTTCCCTACTTCTACATAGATTCATCTATAGACACCCTAAGCTTAGAAGACAAGATTTATTTTATCAATCATTATTCAAATCACTCAAACCATCACTCATACTAGAATTCACTTACACTTACATTAGCACTTATATTGGGAGAACTACATTGGGTTTGATCCACACTCGAGGTATTGGTATGTAGGAAACTCTCAACATAGTGGGGTGTTAAGGACATCTAGCCTACACCTAGGAAGTCTAGGTTTTAATTAAAAATCAATAAAAAATAGTGCATATATAGTGAATCAAGTCTCATCCACATAGTTACACGTAGATTAGACTCAACCAAAAGTATACCTAGAAGATCACATAGTTTCTACACAAGGGACACTAGCATGATAAGGACACTAGTGTAGTGTGCTACTATCCAATTTATTGTACTATTGTTCAAGAGATTTTATGACACCTAGATAATATTTATGACACTAATATTATCTTTTTCACCAATTTTAAACCTCTAGATCATCTATCTCAGTTAGTTTCTAGCTAAGTACTTATTTGTGTCATTTATTGCTATTATTAGAATATCATATTAGGTGAATTCTTATACAAATTAGTGGATATATTTATTTCATATCTCTCCCATAATTTACTATAAATAAACCCTATAATAACTTAGGTTTTACATTCCATAATCCATTTAAAATTTAAATCAATAAAGAACCTATAGTATTCCTCATAATCCTCTCATGTGGCATTGTCTTCAAAATATTGGTCCCACTAGACCTTTCATTATGATACTTTCCTATTATCTAATATAAGTTTATGTGTATCAATTATTATAATTTGTTTTACTATTACCACCTAGAGATATACAACCTATTATGCATTCTATTTTAATACATGTGAAGGATCAACTATATATTTTTTAAGATAAGATACATGAAAAAAATTATGTATTTATGCTAAAGCAAGTGACAAAGCAAGTCCATACGCTATAAGATTTATCAATTAAATAATTTCAAAGGGTCTTATGTATCTTAGTAATAATTTTTCTAATTTACAAAACTTAGTGGCACTTTTTAGGGGGTTGATTTGATGAAAATCTTTATCTCTAACTAAGAATTGCCTTGTTATCCTTTTTAGATCAACATAGTTTATATGCATGTCATTAGCTTCATCCAATATTTAATTTATTATTTTCATATGTTTTTCTATTTCAATGAGCATATCAGGTCCAAAGACCACACTATCCTCTAATTTATCTTAGTTAATTGGTTTTCTACACCTTCCACCATACAATGCTTCAAAAGGAGCCATTTTTAATGTTGATTGAAATAATTTTTTATAAGTAAATTAAACTAATAAAGGATATCATTCCCATTTTTATTATTATTCCATGTAATACATCCTCAAAATATCTTCCAATATCTAATTCAATCTTTCACTTTTCCCATCCATTTTTACATGGTAAGTTATACTAAAGTTTAGCTATGTGTACAATGTTACATTAAGAGTTTACCAAAACCTTGAGGTCATCCTAGGGTCCCTATCCAAAATGATATTTTATAGAAACCAATGTAATCTATACACTTCCTTTACAAACCATTTGGTAATAATTGGTGTATCAATCTGTCACATTAACTATAATGAATTATGCTACTTTGGTGAGTTTATCAACAATGAAAAATATCATATCATGATAGTTTATTGACATGTAAAACCAAATTCCATGCTAATGATTTTCCACTTACATTTTGGTTAAGCTGGGTATAACAACCCAACATGATGCACATGTTCAACATTGACTCACTGAAATTCCAAGCATCTTGACACAAAATTTACTACATCTTTATTTATTCATTTTTATAAATAAAAAAATATTAGCTCTACTAAGAGCTTAGTAATACTAGTATGTCTTGAATATGGAGCATTATGAAACTCTCTAAGCATAATAGCCCTCAAATTTTCCCTATCAAACACATAGATCCTTCCTTTGTATCTCAAAATTACATCATTCTCAAATTGGAATCCTTTATACCAAAGATCTTCTAAATACTCTAATATAAATTTATTCACTTGCTAATAGAATTCAACTCTTAGTGAGAACTTGATTACATAATCTTAGAGGCTACTCTTGATAGTAACCAAATATGTAATGTACCTTCTATGGCCAAGAGAATATGCAACTATATTTTCCTTTACCTTCATGTAGATAATGTCATATTCATAATATGACATGAATTATAAACATCACATTTGATGAGAATTAAGTTTGGGTTGGGTAAATATGTACTTAAGCCCCAAGTTATATATTTTGAGCTCAAAAGGTTTTCCTAATAAGTAATGTATCCATAATTGTAAAGTATGCACTATGGTAACTAAATATAAGTCATGTGTGGCATAGTTTGTATCATAGGTATTTAATTTTATTGATTCATAAGATACAAATAATCCATCCTATATAAGAAATCCTCCTAAAGCATTAGTTATTACTACAAAATGACCATTTGGATCTAGAATACATGATACTGGTGTTGAAGTAAGCCTCTTTTTAAATATTTAAAAAGCTTATTTGTATTTATTAAACCAAATAAATCATTGTTAATTTCATCACAAAGAAGTTATTATATTGGATATCTTATAAAAATTTGGCATAAATTTCCTATATTATCATACTAAATCCATAAAGTTATGCACCTCATGCACATTCCTAGGTGCTAGCCATTCCATTATGCCTCTAGTCTTAGTTGGATCCACTGAGATTCTTTATATATAAATAATATGTCTTAGATATTTTAACCTTATTTGAAATAAGTCACACTTATATAGTTTCCCATAAATATTATTCTTTCACAACCATTTAAACACCAAATATAAATTATCAATATGCTTCTCTTCATTTTTATAGTATATGATGATGTCATCAAGAAAAATAAGCACAAACTGATCAAGGTAATCTCTAAACATGTTCATGAGATCCATGAAAGTTGAAGGTGCATTAACCAACCAAAAAGGGAGAAATGTGAATTCATAGTGTGCATATCTAGTTTTGAAGTTTGTTTTTATAATATATTTCTCTCTAATATTAAACTGATGGTGCCTAGATCAAAGGTCAATCTTGGAAAAGATTGTCACACCTTAATTTGATAGAAGAGATCATCAATGTAGGGTAAGGGATACCTATTATTAATGGTTTAATTATTAAAAATATTGTAATTTATGCAAATTTTAAGGGTTCCATTCTTATTCTTCATAAAAACCACTAGTGCACCCCATCATGAAACACTTGGTTGAATCAAACCTTTGGCCAACATATCCTAAAGTTTGGTTTTTACTTAACCATTTTATTTGTTTTCATTATTTATGAATCCTTAGATTAAGATTATGATCTTGGAATAATATCAATAGTGAATTAAAATTCTATTTTAGGAGGTAAACTAGGCAACTCTTTTGGAAAAACATCCTATAACTCTTGCAAGAAGGGGTATTATTCAATAGAGGGTTCCTTGGTTTCTTCAATCTCATCAAATCTAACCAAGAATACTAGACATCCCTTTCATTAAGAATTTTTTAGTTGAATGGATGAAATCTATCTTATCTATAACTATCTCTTTTCTCCATAAATTTGGGATTGATCCCTAAATCATATAATCATCCAACCTTTTTAAGAAAGCATTCAACTTTAGATTTATGCATAAAATGTCAATTCAATCTTAGGATCAGGTTATATGATCCTAGTGGTGCTACATATATATCAACTACCATGGAAAATTATTGTAACTTCACCTCAAATTTAACAAGGCACCTGTCAACCTTGACCTAAGATTCATTCCAATACTAAATTGACCAATCATTTCCCATAAAACTAGATTTCATAGATAATTTACTTGAAATTTTAAGAGGGATAAAACATTAAGTGGGTCCTATATTTTAATCAGATAAAATGTGAAATTGTATGACTTAGGAAAGGATAATATCACCCAACCTATAGGTCCTTTTTCTTTCTCACTCAACCCTTCTTAGCTAGACTTTCACTAATTCCTAGTCACGAGTAGATTCTCAGACTTAGCTTTTTGAGACATAAGAAACCGTTTTAGACCCAGATCCATCCCCCCAAGTATTACCCTCCTAGGATAATGGTGCCAAATTTGGATAGGAGTTCCATAATTTAAGGGTGTCCTATTTCTGACACTATTTTCCAAGTTCAATTTAGCCTTAAATAGTCAGAATTTCTTGAATCCTTATCTTTTCCCCTATCAGCCTAATGCAAACTCATCTAACCCATGATCATCAATTTCCATATAAAATTCCATTAAAATTCCATTTATAAGGGTTGAAACTCATTCACAATAAATAATAAAGAATACAAGAGAGTACACTCAAGCACTCTTCCCTATTCTCTACATATAGCCTTCCAAGATTAGTTTAAGACTATTCAAGCACTCAATACCAATCCCTAGTCATCCAAATTACATTCCAATTTTTCATCTAGTTACATACATCACATAATTTCATAAATAAATTAAAATTGGAGAACTGCATTATCTTGATGCCTCTTTAGAGTATTGGTATGTAGGCAGTGTGCCCACACATAGGGTGTGAAGTGCATCTAACTTATCCTTTACACACTAACCCCTTATCTCTTTCCCAAGTTTGTTACTCAAGTTCAAGTGCTAGGATGTCCTAAAGTTTTTAAATATTTAATTAGACATATAATGAGCTATACAAAGATGTATGCTTAAATATTTCACTATTAGGGTGTCACAAGCCTGCCAAATAGAACCTAGAAAAGCTAGACCACTAGAACAATAGTGCCAAAAGGGGACAACAGTGCCAAAAAGTGCACTACAGTGCTAAGTAGTAGAGTGCCTTGATTTTTGCACTCATTTACAATGTATAAATTTTTTTTGGGTCTTTTTTAAGATAGTCTACTATCCCTACATAGCAATTTCCAAATCCTACATCATCCATTTCAACATAGAATAAGCTAAGTTTGATTTATTTACACTTCTTACTATTTAAAAAAAAGGTAAAATACATATATGTTTACATAAATTAGTAATATATTTAATAAAAATTAATTACAAATTTAATTTTGCTTAGATCTTTATTTTCTTAGGAATTAAGCCCTTAATTCCCAAAAAAAATAAAACATATGATGAACCCGACTTACTTTGAATATTTGCATAAAAACCCTAAAAACTCTAGGGATAATTATTTATATTTTTTTCAATATTTTATTGATTTTTACTAAATTTAAACATTATAAAACTAAAAATTAATTTAAATATTTTCAATAAATTCACCCAAACCCTAGTTGGCACATACTAGGTCCTATTTGCATATAAACAATTTCAAACCACTAGGAAAAATATACTACTAAATTTAGAAATATTTTCAGATTTTTATTCAAATTTTAAAAATTAAAACTAAAAATTTTATATAAATGTTTAAAATTAGTTTACTAATTTTGAAAAAAAAATCTTTCAAAACCCTAGTTGTATCAAATACATTCTCATTTATTCTTCAGTACTTTTCTCATATTTTTTTGATAATTTAGTTGCATATCCAACTTAAAAATAAATTTCAAATTCAATAGTTTATAATATGTTGCAAATAATATTTCTAAAAAATCCTTAGCTACATGTACTAGCTCATTTTTACTTGTTAATATATCACCTTACATGTTTAGGAGTCTTGTATCCTTTTCATGCACATTTTAGTGCCTTGCTTAGATTATATCAGTTTATTTGTTTCTACTATTATCAAAGGTGTTTTCCTTATGCCACCTAAGTTACTTGCATCTCTTCCTTCAAGATGAAGTATAAGACTAAGTGGAAATCCTCTTGAGTTAACCTAGATTCCTACAACCTGACCATATACCATGGATAAACAACCAGCTCAGATTCTAGTCATAGATTCTACACATCCATATTACACCAATTTTAATGAAGATAATTTTGACAAAGAGTAATATGAAAATAACAATGATGATGTACACACAGATGCTCATGCTCCACCAGATTATACTACTAATCCACTTCCACCTATTGTTGATAATGAAGTCATACTCAATAAATATTTTATTTTTAAAAAAATAGAGAAAGACTTAAAGAATAAACTAAATATCATACACTAATTCTACAATCTATCATGGAAATAAAAAAGGCTAAGTAAGTTCAGTCTTTCAATCATTTAGAATAGCCACTTATTAATGACACTATGAGGGCAATTGTGTATCAACAACCCCCTATAGTAGTTCAAATTTATTCTATGCCACCAATTATATCTAGTACATCCCTATCTTCTGATGTCACAACCCTTGTGCAAGAGATGTGATCTCGTCAATTCAAGGTGTAACATCTTGAGTAAGGTACCACTAGACCTACATAGGTAATGTATTCTTTTGCTTTACTATATATACCATTCGTATGTCATATTATGGAAATCCTCTTGAGTTAACCTAGATTCCTACAACCTGACCATATACCATGGATAAACAACCAACTTAGATTCTAGTCATAGATTCTACACATCTAGATTACACCAATTTTAATGAGGATAATTTTTGCAAAGAGTAGTATGAAAATAACAAAGATGATGTACACATAGATGCTCATGCTCCACCAGATTATACTACTAATCCACTTCCACCTATTGTCGATAATGAATTCATACTCAATAAATTTTTATTTTTAGAAAATATTAGAGAAAGACTTAAAGAACAACCTAAATATCATACACTAATTCTAGAATCTATCATGGAAATAAAAAAGGCTAAGTAAGTTGAGTCTTTCAATCATTTAGAATAGCCACTTATTAAAGACACTATGAGGGCAATTGTGTATCAACAACCCCCTATAGTAGTCCAAATTTATTTTATGCCACCAATTGTATCTAGTACATCCCTATCTTCTGATGTCACAACCCTTGTGTAAGAGATGTGATCTCTTTAATCCAAGGTGTAACATCTTGAGTAAGGTACCAATAGACCTACATAGGCAATGTATTCTTCTACTTTACTACATATACCATTTTTATGTCATATTGCTTCTACACCTTTACCACAAGGATTTGTTCAACCCAAGCTTACTCTTTATGATGGTAAGGGTGATCTAGAGACACATTTGAGATATTTTCACATAGCATGTTTGGATTATGTACCCAATGACTAGATACTTACCAATCTCTTTCCATAGAGCCTAAAGGATTATTATCTACATTGATTTTATAGTCTATCAAATCAGTTGGTCACAGCTTTCAATCCTTTAGCAGACATATTCCTAGCATGTTTCTACATGAACATTGGTGACAAGGTTTCATATGCAGAGATTACACAATAGAAACAAAGGTCAAATGAGCCTCTCACATATTATGTTCTTAGATAAAAGATTATTATAGCTAAGATAACTATCCCCATGGTTAATCAAGAGATACAAGACATCTTCAAATAGAGCCTTCTACAAACATTATATGAGTCCATTATGTTTAAAATATGCTCTTCCTTCATTGAATTGTGTCATACACTTAAGGGAAGAGAAGTCAAGTTAATCTCAATGGGAAAAATCAAGTATTCAAGTACTCCAGACACAATAAACAATAATAATATCAAAGTCACATATAAGGTCAAAATTAGTGACAATAAGAATCAAAATAAACCAATAATCAATGCATATTTAGATCCCCCTTAGCATGTGGTTTTATTAACACCTCCTTGATGTGTATTTACTAATTTAGCAATTTCTCTAGCCAAAGTTCTAAGATAGTTATTGGAATGCAACATCATCACTCTACCACCTATTTGGGAAGTAGATCTGGAAAATCCTCTTCCATAGGGGTATGATTAGCATGCATTTTTAAATTTTCATAGGGTACCAAACCACACTACAAATAGATGCATTAGTTTATGACATAAGATATAGGATTTGATAGATGATAATCTACTTGATTTAGCCACTTCAGTTGAGCCTCCAAAGACAAATCTAACACAATATAAAGATTTGAAAATATTTTTAGATCCATTTAAAAAACATTAAAAACAAGAGAAAGATGACACATTATGTGTTCATCATACACACCATACATATCCTCCACCAGCTACATACCAGGCACCTTCAGTTGAGGCACATCCTTTGAGAGGTATGATAGGTATATATGAGTCTAGAATTATAGCTAGGCCTTTGATATATTTTTTAGATTATGAGATTATGGAGGATGATATAGGTTATAATGTACTTTTTATCAGAGCACATATCCATAATCAACCTATCTATAGTGTACTCATTGATAATGGTTCTAGTCTTAATATGTGCACCTTCACACTACTATAACATTTGGGTTATTCAGAGTAAGATATCACTCTGATCAATATGGTTATTAGTGGTTTCAATGGGAATATTAAAAGTTTATTGGGTGAGATAATACTTGCACTACAATTTGGTCCTACACATGTGGCCACACCATTCACTATAGTTCCTAGCACAGGAGTTTTTTACATACTACTTGGTCTATCACAGATTCAAAAACTCAAGATAGTACTATCTATATTTCATATATGCATGAAGTTAATTCACATTAATTAGGTTACTATAATCATTGGAGTTCCTTATGAGTCACCACTCCCCAATTTAGATCCATCTACTAGCTTCCAGTCACCAAATCTAATTCTTCTATCAATTTTAGCTTCTCTCCTAACTTTTATTCTAGTTCCACCTCAGGCTCAACCATAATTATAGCATCCATCACTAGTAAAAAGGGTTCATACACCCAAAAAATTCAAGATTTTAGATGGATTATAGTGATAATATTCACACCTAGAGTAATTACACTAAGATCTCATATAACTACACAAATAACACCTATTCACAGAGCTTCTTCTCCTACTTTTAAATGGGTCCCTAACAACCCTACATTTTCATCCAATTATTAGAGTCATAAGGGGACCCCACATTTATTTTGAACTTTAGATATTTTATAAAATTTACAACATACACATATTTCACCTTCACAACCTCAGTCATACACTTGTGCCTCATGATCACGTATAATTCAATTATTTGACATAGGACACCAAGATAGGGAGTGTCACTCAAGACTCATTAGTTATTATCATTTATTATTAATCCTTTCTATACATAGTTCAAATATTTTTCAAAAAATATAAAAAACTTCAAAAATGCCAAAAATATTTCCATTTTATGCATCATCCATCCTTTACATCACTACTATCATGCTAGGACTTAGATTTGTTGTTTCATGATATTGTATGTCAATTTTCTACATCACCATGCTTCAATTGATATTATTTGAGTGTGTGAAGTGACATCCATCTACTTGATTACTTCATTCTACCCATAAATAGGGCATTCTTACTTCTACATTTGAGACATACATTGTTATATAGACATATTGGGGCATATTCTACATGAATACACCATTCAAGTTATGTCATTTCTACACCACACACTCTGAGTTATCATGATAATGTACATTAATTTATATATTACATAGAATAATATATCAACATCTCACTAGTATCTAGTGCTTGTGTATTTCTTAGCATATACCTAGTCTTGTACTACACATATTTTGCATACTTTTAGATTTGATTTGATCAGTTAGATGTGCTTGTCTCTTTCTAGTTATTACATGATTTATCTAATTAGTTAGTATAGTTTATGTGATTTCATTTTCATTTCCATCTAGTCTCCTAATTATGCCTTAGGAAATTTACCAATGTCCTTTGCTTCTTTTTCATGTGAGTGCCTTAGGACACTTGCCAATGTCCTCTATTTATACTCCTCTATGTGCCTGTGGCCTGTGTACCAAATTTGCTTATTTCACTTATATATGTATATGTAATTTGAACATGCCTTCAATTTTTGTTTCTATTTTTAGTGACACATGCCCATGTCCCTTATTTGCATAGTCCCTTGGCCCATCTAGTATACTTTTTACTTCTTGCTTCTTGCTTCTTACTTGTTACTTGTTCGATTGTTTCTTGTTCGATTATTTCTTGTCAAATGTGTAAAATTTCATGATCCATATCATGCATTTTATTTGATTTATTGGATGCACTGATGGACATCATGCTCCATTCCTCTATGCTTACTAACAAACTAATAACTAACAACTAACAATTAACAATTTTAGTTTCATTTTAGTACATTCTATATGCTTTCACATTGTTATATCTATCTATGAATACCCCTATTGATCTAAAAATATCTTGGTACAAACATTTTCTATATCTTAAAACATATTATCAAATATCAAATGCTATATCATATATATATATAGATTAACACACTTGCAGGACTCTTTTCTTATGAGGGAAGTCATTATAGGTTTATCATTCCTACCCTCAGAAGAGGGGGAATCAGATAGGGGATTTTTCATAGAGATAAAACCTCCTAGTAATAAAAATAATAACATTCAAAATATTCAACACATAATCTAGAGGTCAAACTGGTTAAATCAGAGTAGAAAAATAAGAACAGTCTCAGATCAACAGTTAGTTTTCACACTAGATAGTACACTAAAAATGGATCATAGTGCTAGAAATAGATAGTAGCACCAAAAATAGGGGGTGTCCATAGCTTGGAACTTCTATCCAAGAAAAAAAACACTAAGGGTTTCCAAAAACAAGCAAAAAGTTTAGTTCAAGGATAGTTTTTGCACTTTTAGGTCCTTCAAATTTAGTAGTTTTAACATAATTTTCTTAGATACAGGGGGTTATGATTCATGGCATGATGGTTCTCACTTAAATTTTAGATTAATAAATTGGTATAAAAACTTCTAGATCAAAATCCATGTTCCAAACATTAGTGATATGGGGCAATGCACATGGTACATTGATCTTCTTTTTATTTTTGAGTTTAGATTTTTTTGGGCATTCTCAGTAGTTGCATGCCTTACTCTATCTATATGTGGTTAGCATCAAATTTAATTTAAAATTTCATACAAGTTTAACTTTTTGAGTACTTGAGTTGAATTTCATATAAGCCTAAGTACATCAATTTTAGAGTGGATTTCATACAAGCCTAATCTCCATCTTTTGAAATGTCCAAGAGTGGCCTAGTTTCTAGCACACATTCAACTGTCAATGCCATAATGTCATATTTATAAAACAATTATGGGCTCTATGAGCCATATCATATGACATATATTTTATACTAGTATCACTTCATAGCTTTAGTTCACGGGGCAATGATGGAGTCAAAGGGCTAGCCTTTATATTCTTAAGCCACCTATTTAGAGGGATTGGACATATTGTCCAAAAATCAATTAACACATGCATGATTTGTTAACTTCAATTAGTTAGTGATGATGGAGCCAAAGTCCAGCCTTTGCATTCTTGAGCCATATTTCAAGGAATTGAGCACTCAACTCCATTCATGATATTACTCCTAATTTAACACATACTCAGCACAATCTAGCATCATAATAGGTTTTGTATTGGTTCATGTATGTGATGAGGTGTATTCATTCCTTTCTCTTCATTTACTTATATTTTAGATATAGCGTATGTAGTGAGAACTAATCTACTTTATATTTTCATTTGTATATTCACACATCACAATGTGCTCTTTCTATGCACATCTAGCATCACACAGCTTCATAAACTTTTTCCCCTACAAGTAAGTTTAGGTATGTTTTATATTTTTCCTTTATCCAAGTATTTCAGTTTGATGCATCACTAGAATAAAGGGGGGGGAAATGTAATCATATAAAATGTGAAATTGGATGACTTAGGCATGGCTAATAACACCCAACCTATAGGTCCTCTTTCTTGCTCACTCAACCCTTTTCAGCTATACTTTCACTAATCCCTAGTCACCCATAGATTCCTAGACTTAGATTTTTTAAGACCCAAGTATCCCTCTTAGACCTAGATCCATCCCCCCAGGTCTCATCCTACTAGGAAAATAACACCCAATTTAGATAGGAGTGTTTGAATCCAGGGTTTCTTATTTCTGGTGCTATTGTCTAAGTTCACTTTAACCTCAAATAGTCATATTTTCTTGAATCCTTATCTTTTCCTCTATCAACCTAATGAAATATAATCTAACCCATGATCATTAGTTCACCTATAAAAGGCCATTTAATGTCTATTTATGAGGGTTAGCACTCATTCATAGGAAAGAAGCAAGAGTATAAGCAAGTATACTTAAGCACTCTTTCTTATTCTCTACATATAACCTTTTAAGACATATTCAAGCCTAGTCAAGCACTCATAATAGTCCGTAGTCATCCAAAGTGCATTCTAATTTTGCATCTAGTTACATATATCACAAAATTACACCAAGCACTTTAAATGGGAGAGTTAAACTAGCTTGATCCCTCTTCAAAGTATTGGTATGTAGGTAGCATTCCCACACATGGGGTGTGATGTGTGTTCATTGTATCCTTTACACACTAACCCCTTCTCTCTTTCTCAAGTTAGTTATTATAGTTCAAGTACTAGGAGCTGTTAAGGATTTTGAAGGTTTAATTAGATACACAACAAGTTCTACATAGACCCACACTTTAATATTTCATTACTAGGGTGTCATAGGCCTACCAAGTAGAACCCAAAAAAGATAGACCACCAAGACAACAACACTAGAAATGGACAATAATGCTGAAAAGTAGACTATAGTGCCAAGTAGTAAGGTGTTCTGAGTTTGGCACTCCTATCCAATCTATAAATAGAGTTTTAGGCTCTATTAATGATAGTCTACCATCCCAGCATAGCAATTTATAGATCTTACATCATTCGTTTCAACCCAAAATAAGCTAAGTTTGATTTATTTACACTTTTTACTATATTTAGAAAAGGTAAAATACATATCTTTTTACATAAATCAGTAAGCTAATTAAGATACATTAATTAGTAATTTACTTTTACTCATACCTTTATTTTCTTAGGAATTAAACCCCTAATTCCCAAAAAGAATAAACCATCTATCTATTAAAGTGGAAATAAGATGCCCAAATAAAGTACTTGATACTTTAATGGGAGAATCTTGAAAATCATCTTGGTGATTATCAATAACTACATGAGTTCATTATTGTAAGGTTCCCTACTATGATGTAGAGGTAGATGAATTTGTTTTACTCTATCTCCCATTGATGAAAATCCTTATCATAATGGTCTCTTTCACAAGTAAAACATCCACTAGGTAGTCCCTTCCTCTCAAATTGATTGCCTCCCTTGAATCCTTCTTTGAAACCATATCTAGGTTTCCTATTATGTAAATTATTATTAAACCTCACATTATGACTATTGAACCTAATATTGAATTCCCAATCCATTTCCATTTATTTTTATTCAAATTAGCTTTTGATCTCCCAAAATTATTTTTTAATTTTTCTCTAACCACAATAAGAAATTTCTATTTCTATTCTTACAGAACCACTTTCTCAAAGACCTAGTCCATGGTGTATGGCTTATGAACATCCACTTCACATAAAATTTGGGGTTTTAAATCCATGTCAAACTTCCTAATCTGAAAAAAATCATCTTTTTGTTATAAATGTACATATTTTGAAGGATTTTTGAATTGTTCTTAATACTCATTTACTAACAGATCTCCTTATTTTAGATTTTAAAAATCTATTAAATTATAATAAAAATACAACTGGGGTAGATATTGAGATCTAAACAAGGTCAAAAATTGATCCCAAGTGGTGGTGGTGGAGTCAAGACCCATCTATAAGTTATTATTGGCCCACAAATTTTTTGGTTCACTAACAAGTTGATAAGCTACCCAAATAGATTTGGCTACCTTAGAATAATTTGAAATTTTATAATATTTTTCCATCCTTGTAAGTCAAGATTTAGATACATCACCCAAAAATATACCATCAAGCTTAGGTTGATTAAATTTCTTCATATCTCATGAAATTTCTATATCTATTTTATCTCTTGATACTTTCTACTTCTCATCATGTTCATGATCTTGAGGTTTTTCTTGACCAATTAGTTATTCTTCTGGTGCTTCTTCTTCATTTTCCTTACCCTATCCATGAAATTCATACTATAGGTATAATAACCTATCTATTGTTTCATTTATTACATTGAGGATTTGATCAAGTTTTACCAGTTGATTAAGAATAGCTTGAGGACTTTCCTAGAGGTCCCCTCAATATTTGATCTTCTTGAAACCATTCTCCTAATTGAAATAGGAGAAATAACTTATCTCTAGTTGACTTATTGACTCTACACATTTGAGTCTATGCTATGATACCACATGTGGTGAAAAAAGGAGAGAGGGGGACTAATTAATGTTTAACTTTATCTATGTTTTTCTAGAGCTGAACATTCACTCATGGTCCCACATTAGCACATTACTTGTATTTAACACACTTAACAAAATTTAATTTCATTAAACTCAAAACATTAAAATAGAATACATTTAAAATATTAAACACACAGACACACACACACACACACACACACACACACACACACACACACACACACACACACACACACACACACACACCCTATCAAACATTAATTTATAATTTTATTTCATTACATGAAAAAATTCTGGACTCTCATACAATTCATCCTGATGTGATACAACTCTTTATTCTACTCTTGGAGAGTTATTCTCCTTCACAAATCATTCCTCTCTCCCAAAAAATCCTTCTATGAATCACATAGTTCTCTTACCATACCAAGATTCATGGGATGTATCTTCAACTTACCTAATTTTCACATAATGTAAAAAAGTCAAGTGGAATTTAGTTTTCAATATCAACACCTAACAATCAATAACTATCAAAAACTATCAAATGACATTTTAGGGTAAACAACAATTAGAAAAACCACCATAAATTCAACATTTTAATCCAATTGATATGAAATCTAAACCAAAACTTATAGATAATTTTTAAATCACCCCTAAAAATTTAATAATATAACTCGTAACACATGTTACCACATGGTATCATAGGTAAATCATAACCTTGACAATTGATGTAGACTACACAAATGACATTTCTATGTAGAATGACATCTACAAAAACTTTTTTAACTTTAATTATATGTATAAAAATGATCTAAAATTTTAAAAATATAAACATGAATAAATTTTATAGTATATCACTATATTTTGTAACCAAATTATTATTAAAATCTATTACAAGGTAATGAATCATCAGGCTACATATATACAATTTATAGATAAGTTACAATCACAATAACTCTCATAAATTTTCTTCCACTTATCCAATTGATCTAAAATTTATAACACACATTATAAGATATATTTTCTATTAGTGATACAAATTTATAATTTTAATTATTAACAAAACTCTACCATAAGGTAATGAACCTTATGTTAACTAGACAAATGTATTATCTGGCAAAATGACTATTTACAAAAACTATCATAAATTTTACCTCTATCCAATTTAGCTAAAATTTGAAATATTAATTGTAGAATAAATTTTATGAAAATAATCCAAATTTTGTAAGGCAAATATTAATATAGATCTATCACAAGTCAAAGATCCATCTATCAAGTTTTATGACAAAAATCAGGTGGTATCCCTCTATAGTGACTAAAAATTTATGTAGAGGTTTCAAGTGATAGGTTATATGATTCCACCAATTTTTACTGACCAAATCCTTATATATCATTACCATAAGTAAGGAAACCTGCTAAAAATGTAATAGTTGGTATGTTTATGTTGTAACTCCAACTAGTATAAAAATTGGTACACATGTTGTGAGTGTTATATGTTATGACCTCATTAATCTAATAATATAATTTATAATGTAATTGAATAACCATTTCTAATAACTTTTTTTGAATTAATAGTGATCTTAGAATAATATAAATAATAAAAAAAAGTTCATTCGTTCCATGACAAAGGAATAAATTTTCAACATCATTCTAAGAGGTAAAAAATATCACACATAGGACACAACCAAAAAAACACACCACACTCTATTTTTACTTGGTACAAGAATAAAAAAACCCTTCGATGCTTCTATATAAAAAAAACCCAAGGTTTATAAAATATTATCTCCTACTCACATGGATATGTTAATAAGCAAATACACTATTTTGGTCATGAGGCATAATGACCATGGCATCCCCTTCTAATACACTAAGTAAATTAGCTACTTTTTCTTATTTTTATTTAACCATTTATAGTTCTTACATGTTGGTGTCAAACCTATTCTATTCTCATTTATACTCTCTCTCCTTCTCCTTATAGTGATTAACTCACCACAATATTTTTTTTATGTTATTTGACCACCATATACTATCATCTTATGTCAAAGGCATAACCATCTCTCAATCATCTTGCATGTGGGTTAAAAACAACTTTCATCCATCCACCATCCCCATTATGCTTTTTCATGAATCTCATTCTCCCATGTGTGCTAAAACCCACCATAGTTTGGCCACCTCCTCATAAATCCCTCGTAGGTTTGTTCACACCATATCCAACCAAATTTTGGATCACTCACAACATTATATACTATATTGTTCATCTTCTCACTCATGGCTCTCATGTTAGTTATCACTCCCTATCTCAACACAATTGAGTCAACCTACACTTGGGAATCCAAATAATAGCCCATAACATCAATAATAACTAAAAGGATAGTTATTATCTTCAAATCCTTTATTGTCTTCATTTTTATGGAAAATAATCTCTCCATCTCATCTACAACACTATCTTCCTATTCACATGCTAGGGATGCCATACTCATTATTAAATCTTCCTTTTAAGTGGCGAGCTGAAGAAACTCACTCTTCATACCTACAAAATTAAGTTCCTCCACACATACTATGGTTGATCTCAAAATCAGCTGTACTCTTTAATCTATCATCATGTTATAAATTTGTTTCATACCAAGATTAAGCTTCTCAAAGCCTTCACCAACATTTGTCAATTCTTAAGACATCTCTCCTTCCTTAATTGGATGAAAATAAGACTCTAATTGAATATAATGTTGATAAAATTATGTTTTTATGATATAAAATGCTCTTTTATATCCCTATAAATTTAAATACACTCACCCAAGGTTGGAATTTCATCAACAACCAAAACTCTCTAATCACCACTACCATATCAATCTCCTGGTTAGATTATTCAATTTGATTATCATACAAATGAGCATGCTATATCACACTAAAATTAGTCCTATTCTTAGATATTATCTCCATAGTTAGACATGCAAATTTAAAAAATATATTATGAGAAATAAAAGCTCCCTCAAATAACTCATCCACTATTCCATCATGTCTAAAATACATGTTAACCAATTCCTATTCAATGTTAGCATGCTACTCAAGATTTTAATTCTCATAATGGACCATCAATGGCCCATTATAACAAAAAACTCATGGTATTTTATTCACCTCTTTCATATAGTTTATCCTTCACAATCATCTCCTTTTGTGTACTTGCTTACACAACCTCTACATCCAATGCTTCCACCATGAAAACTTACAACTCTACATGGATAAATTTTTCACTCTCCTAAAAATATAAATGGATATAATATTCACTCACCTATATCATTACTTGGTTATCCTCAACCCTTATAATGTTCAAATAAAATTGACAAGCTCATTGTCATGACAAACCAAGGACAATAAAGAATTTTACCACTCATGAGACTTCACAATCACTTACCCATCATCACACAATATGTATCCATATTATAACTCAACTAATATAACTTCTCCATCATCCATCCCAATAATTTATCCATATATTGGATGCTTTTAGCTTATATCCACACTACTATTCTAAAAATTAGAGTTAGGCTCTACATATATAATCCTCACCTACATGATTCCTTAAAAAAAAACTACTTTTTGGAGCCCTTATTCACCTCCATGATACTTATCAATGTAGTATTTTTATGTTCACATGAAATATCTCCATCCTTATTGCCTATTTTTGAAATATTTTTCTCACCAATGCTCTCAATCTTCTTCACATGGATCTTTCTCAAACATCTCAACTATAATTTTGGGTGCACAAATTGGCCTAATATATTTAAAACCATATGTTCCCACTCATAATATTTATACTTACATTTCATTTTTCTCCTCATATATGTATATTTCAAATATGTGGATGAAACTCCACAAAACCACTTACATGTAGCCCTCAGCCTTAAAGGGGTTAACAAAATTCATATCCATAAAATATAAATCAATCTCAATTATCCATGTCATGATTTTTTTTGGTATTTATTTTCCAAAAAACTAAAAAATATCACTAATAGATTTACCTTTTATTTCACCATAACTTTGGCTAGTGTCCACCATCTATTGGCATATTTTCCTCTACTTGTTTGGCCTCTTTCCAAAACATCCAATATAACTTGTAGGTACATCAACACCACCATTATATATTATTCATCATCTTCACTTATAAATATAAATATACACTTTGGTTAATCATCTCCATCATAGGGGTTAACAACATTCATATCCAAAAAATATAGCTCAATATCAACTGTCTAAGTCATGAGCTATTATGGACTTTATTTTCCACAAAACAAAAAAATATCACTAAGAGATATACCTTTTTTCTCTACCACAACCTTGGATAATGTCCTCCATCTATTGGTATGTTTTATTCTAATTTATTGTCCTCTTTACAAAGCATCTAATATAACTTGTAGGTACATAAACCTAGCCACTATATATTATTCATCATCTCAACTTATAACTACAAATATCCACTTTTTTTAGTCATCTCCATTCTCTTCTATAATTTCTTCAAAATCTCTATCAAGTATACTATCTCTAGTTCTCTTATTTTGTATGACATATCTCACCAAAATTACTAGGATTATATTTTAAAACCTAAAAAAATCAAATTATAGCCTCTAAAAATCCTTCTCAACTTTTAGGACTTCTCTCACTCCTACAACAACTTATGCAAGCTTCTATTTCACAACTTACAACCCACTTAATATATTTCTCTTTTACAACCTACAACAACTCATTTAGGAGTTTCACACATAATCCAAAAATAAAACACTTAAATTTGATACCACTTAGTGAAAACATGAGATAAGGGAACCAATTATAGTCTAACTTTACCTCTTTGTTTTCAAGGACAAACATTTATTCATGCTCACACATTAGCACATTACTGAGACTTGGCACACTTAATATTTTTTCATTTCATTAAATTTAAAACATTATAGTGAAATACATTCATACTTCATACTTTAAAAAACACACACACTATCACACATGCCTATATAGTCATATTTAATTACATGAAAGAGTTTTAGACTCTCATGTATTTATTCTTGAACTGATACAACTCTTTGTTTTGCTCTTGGAGAGTTCTACTCCTTCACAACTCATTCCTCTTGCTCCCCAAAAAATCCCTCTATCAATCATGTATTCCTATTAACATAAAAAACTTCATGGGGTGTCTCTTCAACTTTCCTAACCTCCATATAATGTACATAAGTTAGATAGACATTAGTTTTCAATATGAACAACTAACTATCAATAACTATTAGAAATTGTTAGGTGACATTTCAAGGTGAATGATAGTTAGAAAACCACCATAATTTTTTGCCATTAATCTAATTGATATGCAATTTTAACCATATATTATAGAATAAGTTTCCATAATATATAAAAATTTAATCATCTAAATATTAACACACGTTACTATAAGTTACCATAGG
>JARHVA010009807.1:232500-263675 GCA_037957365.1 Torreya grandis
TTACTATCCCAAATTCCAATATTTTAATCCTCATCTCATATAATACTCTTCTTCTAGTCCACTTTATGAGGGTGGGATAGTCCTATAAGAATCCTAGTCAAATAACATAGTAGTTAGTATGAGCTTACAATAAAATAATAAAATAATCAAATTGTATATACATCAAATCAACTATTGTAATAAAAATAAAATATATAAATGAAATAACATCCACATAAGAATAATATAAAATGAAATATAATATATCTAAATACATGTAAAATTATCCTCTACTCATAATATTCCATGAAGAAAATAATTTTTTTGTCAAACTAAACAACATAGATGTCCAAATATATCATCAAAATCAGAAAAATACTAATCAATAGTTTACTTAATTTCATAATACTTATGTAATATTCATAGATTATGATGGGATGTAAAAATAAATATCTCAAAAGGGAAATTATGACCAATTAAAGTGAAATAATATTAGACCATGTAAAATGTTACAAATATATACAAAAAATGCAAATGGGATTGAGTTACCTAAATGGATCAACAATGTACCAAGTTTTAATGTGGAAAATGTGTATCCTTATCATGGATAGAGTAGTGACAACATAAGCACAAATTATGAATAAGCTGATTGGAGATAGTAGATGCTTAAAAAAGTGTACAAGGAATTATAAAGGATAATTTATTTTAAAATCAATAAGAAAATATATGATAGAGAATATACATAATATCTGGTTGAATGAAAGGGATAATAAATTGAATATGTGACATGGATAAGTGAATTAGAAGCTAAAAAGGAATACTCATATTAGACCTCTTAGAAGGGGCATGAGCAAGAGCTCATTTTTAGTTTTTTTTACCCTAGTTGTATGATGTATGATCATTTAGGCTCACTTTCAGTCCTATATTAACTAGAAATAGTTAAGATTAGAAAATATCCATGTTTATAGTTGTGCCCAAATATTTTGATATGCAAGCCTTTTTTGTGTTATTTTTCATAGCCTTGTTCACGTGTATTTGATTTTTTTTAATTACATGTAATTGTGTTGATGTGCATAGTTTTTATTCTAACCTTATTTAACTTTAAAAACATTACACAAGTCTTTTTTCAATTACACACAAAGTATAAGGCTTGGATTCTTGCGACATCAAATTCGAGTCTTATGATGTCAACATGTTTTATTATATAACTTTACTTATTCTATCATATGAAGGATATTGGCAAAAAATAGTGTGATTATGAGGAGCATTACACAAGGAGTATTTTTTGCATAATTTATTTAAATATAATTGATACTTATCTTTGTGAGTATGTGAATTTTTCATAACTTGTCTTCAATGCACACATTTTTGTGATGTGTTATGGATAAATAATTTTTGTAGATCCTAAAAATTATGATTTAATTCATTGAATAATGGAAGAATGTTTTGATTTATTTGAATGGAGTTTCATGATGAACTTTACTATGATGTGTTAGAGTGCCTCAATATTTTATTATGAATTTAATATTTGTGGTGTATGATGATGTGCTAGGGTGCCTTAGGATTCTATTATGCATTTAGTGTCTATGGTGCATGGTGATGTGTTATAAATAATTAATGACTGTAGTGGGTTGTTAAGGGAATTCATTTAATTAGGTGGGTATTATTAATATATAATAATGCCCTTAGATTTAGGTAGATAGTGAGTGAGATTAAGGATTATATATAATATTTTAAGAAATAACTATACTTGTAAAGATAGTGAATTATAAATAAGAGATATGAGGATATGATATAACACACCTTAGTTGAGATTTTTGTGTTATTATCACATGTGAAATTTATATATATATTTTTAAAAATTGAATAAAGAATAGTTTTTTTTTTTAATAATACATTAAATAATATCATTCTAAAGGTTGTATGGTCTAAGGCATCTCTTCAATTAGACCCATAACTTTGAATACATCAAGAATATTCAAGAGTGGCTTTGACATAATATGGATATTTAATTTTTGGAGGACTTAATTAGATAAAAACATTTATGTAGAGGGGAATAAATACCATTTGACATAAGGAATCTATGTCTAAATAGATTATGGGGGATGTGAGTTAAGGTCATAGGATCAATATTATAGTTTATGACTAAATTCATATAACCAAGACAACATGATATATACCTCAACTATGTTTTGTGGTAAGCAAATATATATTATTTTCTACCAAGGATCATACAAATTATTCATTTATCCTTTAGCCATGGACCATTATACTCTAGTTATTTATATTCAATTATCCTATTATGAGGTCGATATTTATTCTAAATTTGAACGATCAATTAGCTCACTTGTTAATAATTGTGTTCTTAATCCTAGTATGTTCCATACCACCTTGGGTATACACACCTTACACATGGGATCTTATAACATGGTTTATGCAATGATTAGCTATAGGAACATTAAACCTAGGTTGATTACTATTGAAATATTACTAATTGTAGATATGATCTTGGAGTTGATATGGTCATTTAATATATTTAGAGACCAATTTTTATATTTATGATATCCACTACATAACTTAGGTAGGGTATCAATAAGGGATGCCATATTATTCCATTTAGGTGACCAATAAGTTTGAAGATGAGAATATTGAGATAATATTTGAAATTCACTCCATCATATATGAGTTTGTTAATGTCTCTCTTGAGATTTATTAAAATTACCCTTGAATCAAGACATTGATTTAGTGATAAGGACATAGATAATTTTAAAGGCTCCACACATACTAACTACCCCCAAGTTAAGTGAGATAAAGATTGATTTACAAGATTTGTTGGAGATGGAACACATCTATCCTGGTGTGTCTTCCTAAGGCATACATTTAATCTTCATGGAGAGTAAATATATCTTCCTTAAATTCTAAATATATTACTGATAGTTGAAAAAGGTGAAAAATAAGAAGTGGCATTCATTACCTTATATAAATAGTTTTTTTTACCAAATGAAGGGAATGACTGGGTTATCTGATATTTATCTCAAGTTCAAATATCACTAGTTGAGGATTGTAGATGTATACATCCATAAGAATACCTTTAAAACATCTTATGCTCATTATTATCTCACTATGATACCATTTAGACTAACCAACACCCAAATAATGTTTCATGAAATTGATGAACAACATGTTTTGAGAGTACTTAGATTAGTTTACGCTAATTTTCCTAGATCACTTGTTCAGTTTTAATCATTTGATTGAGGATCATGAGGTGAATTTAAAAAATATATTTTGTCATTTAATGGAGTATAAATTGTATGGCAAAATTTACAAATGTATTTTTGTTCAAATTGAGGTGTCATATCTTCACCACATTATCTCATGTTAGGTTATTTTTATAGTTATCATCTTAAGTCAAATGTTATTTTCACCTTAAGGGGTTCACCTATATGCATAATTCATGAGATTTTTTCCATTTTATATTTTAAGATCCACATTAAGCCCCCTATTAAATACATCAAGGGGTTAAAATATGCAAGCAAAGTTATAGCACTTATACCATTAGGTCATTTTTTGCTAACATGTTGATTTTTTGAAATGATGTCTTGAGTGTAGGTGAGTTAAGGAAGAACATAAACATCTGGTTAGACCTATCTACCCTCACAAGCTTATATAGTTTAAATGGGATAATATTTTCATGTATTTCATTTTTAGGATTTCCACTTCTACATATTGACATGGTAATCATCAATAAGTTTAAAAAGGTGGTCTACATTTATTTGATAAAGACCTCATATAACACCATGAATATATACATATTTTTATTGGATGAAAATTTTAGGTTTCAGGGTATACCCTAGAAGATCATTTTTTATTTAAATTTGGTGTATACATTATGATTTTGGACCACCTTGATGGAAGCACTAGGCACACAATTTAGGCTAAACATTTCCTATTACCTTAAGGCTAAAAAGAAGAAAATTATGGTAAATCATGTATTATAGGATATGTTTCATATCTATGCGATGGATTAAAAACCTAATTATGATGAATACCTTTACTTGGTGGAGTTTACTTATAATAACACCTACTATAGCTCCTTTAACATGAAACCCTACAAGGCATTATATGGTAGAGAGATCATGATGATTTTAAGTTGGGAATAGATTTAGGGATAAGTAACTCATTAATTATTTCAAGATATGGAACAATAGGTGGTTCTCATCTATCAATTCCTTCATGAGGATTAGGATCACCAATATAAGTACACTAATAGTAATAGGTTGGATAAATACAACTACATAAGAGATAAGGTGTTTTTGAGAGTGCAAAGAAATATGATCCTTGTTTGCTATGAAAAATGATGTAAACTTGTACCATATTTTTAATCCCTTTAAATATTTTGAGAGGATTGGGCTAGGTCTTACTTCCTATCTTTTCTATCGATCCTATCATGATCCCATGATGTCTTCTAAGTGTTTATTTTTAATAAGTATGTTGCAAATTATTTTTATGTATTGGATTAGATGACTCTACAAGTAAAGGATATAATATTCATCTTGGATCCCATTCATATTTTTAGTCACTAGAAGCTAGGCCTTCATGATCAAGATCTAGACTAGGTCAGAGTCAATTGGGACAAATAAGAAGAGACAAAAACTGTGTGTGAGGATGTTATCCTAGTTGAGGCCTTGTATCCAAACCTATTATATTCACTTATAAGAAGAAATATATTTTAATGGGAGGGGGATGTGAGGCCAAAATTTTATTTCCACCCTATATCTTTCATAGTTGTCATATTTCCTACATTAATTTTCTTTATTGTTACATTATAACATGGTGTGCTTACACACATTATATTAGTTTATATTTAATTATGATGAACATGATTGATTATAATTATGATAAATATTATGATGTGTGATTAATAAAATCCTAAGGTAAAATTTTACAATAGTTTATAGAATCAAAACATGGTGCATTGATTTGAATTTTATTCAAAATGATATTTAATAGTTCAAATGAACTTATAATTGATGTGAAGTGTTATTGGAAATGTAAAACCATACTTTTTAAAAATAAAACATGAATATATCACATAAACCATAGAGGCATAAGCAACAAAAATATTGGTCTAGAAAATTTTGAGATGGGGGAAATTAGTTAGAAGTGGTGATTTAATCATCAATATTAGAAATATAAATTTGAAACATTTTTGGTGAATAAAACTAAGTTGTAATGTTGTTTCCTAATGGATGGATTATTTTTAGTGATCCCTATGGATCATATACTATGCCCTTAACCTATAAAATCTCTAGGCATATGTGTGGCTAATCTATGGCCTACATCACATTTTATCTTATCTTGTCACATTTATCTATGTTTTCATATTGTTATTAGAGTCAGTCTATGTAGTAACGATAGCCTAAGTAGGGCATATATATGAGGTAGTGGTTAGAACTTGAGAATCACATTAACAATTATATTCTTATTACATGGTTGTGGAGGTTTCCCCCTCAAAGTGGATTAGTATTATTTATCAAGTATTTTACTATGATTTTAATTCCTATTTATGATCAAATTATCATGTTTTCATTCTTGTGCTATATTGTCGTTAATCTACTTGTGGTGTTTACATATATATCAATGTTTTGAAATTATCTTGATCTATTTAATTAATTTAATTACAATCATTATCAGAGATTTAATTTGTGAAAGGTAATGCAACACAATATTTTATTTCTATATCAAGTGTCTATGAACTAAATGATAAAAAAAAAAAAAGTTTTGATCTAAGAAAAAATATTTTATGTCAGTATAGTATTAATGGATATATTTTTGAGAAAAAAGTCTAGAAATGTTTTTCAAACCCTTGTGAAAATTAATAAACATTATATTCAACTTAGTGAGAGGATTTCAATGATATAAGCCTTTAATAATATTTTTTTGGCCTTTAAACCCTCAACCTCTCACTAATATAAACCTATAATAAACTTTTTTTGGCCTTGAAACCCTCAACCCTAAATTATTGAAACATAAACCCTAGAGTATGTGCATGTCTAGTCCAAACACTTGAGGCTACAAAAAATGGAAATTTACTCCAAGAAAAACACCTATCAAGGAGGAAATTTAGTATTAAACATATAAATTAAGGGGTTCTAGGTTGGTTACCAAACTCCACACAAATGTTTAAAACATGGTGAAATAATAAGATGTAGATGTGGTTAAAGGGGATTATATTTAATGAAGATAGATTTGATCATAATGAATGGGACATTGGAAAATATTGTAGTTTATTTTTTATATCATAAGAACATTTATATAAGTCTATAATCTAAAGATGAATCCTCAACAAAACCAGCTAAGAAGACCACTAGTAAAAAAAACCTAGAACCAATATCAAGAAATCTTTTTACAATATAAAAATCCAAAACCCTATGTCACCAAATAAATAAAATAGAAAAATAAAATAGATCCAAGAGAAAACCCCATAGAATAGTCATCAATAAGGACCACTAGAAAATAATTTAAATTGAATCATAATCAGCCTTATAATGCTTTCCCATAGGCCTGTCATAAACCATAGGTCCCACTTATCTTTCCAAGATAACATGCCCTTGTTGAGTAGAATCCATAGGTGGGGGAAAGTATTAATTTTTTATAATAAACTCCTTCATATTATAATTAGTCATAAAGTCCACTAGGTCCTCATTATACTTCAATTTACCCTTATAAATCATCTTATCAAGATTCAAAGTGGCCTTATTAAAAAATGATCAATAAATTTAACATAATTTAGGTTTGGACCAATCACAAGAGTAGAACTCCCAATGCTAGGACTAGTAATCACTAAAGCATTAGGAGTACAATCAAGAGATGAGTTAGAAGTAGACTCGACCCCACTAGTACACACCCCTCCACACCTAGGATCTTCTTTATAATTATACTCCTTGTTTACATACAACAAAGAATTAGTCCCATTCTTATCTAAATTTGAAGATCCAAATCACCCACTAATAGGATCCTCATCTTGATCAAATTAGATTAATTTCATTATTTTCCATTCAAATTATAATACTTGGACCTCTATAGTAGTATTGTGATTGATTATCCAATTAGGAGGATTCATTCTTGGGTACCTACTTATTTCTAAAAAATGGTAAAAGGATACATTAAGCATGACAGTATTTAAAAACTTCTCTAACTCATATTGCATGATTTTGATTTGTAAGTAGATATGTATAGATATAAATCTAGAGGTAAATTCAACATTGAAGTTAATAATCCCCCTATATTTAAATTGAAAAACATCCAAGTTCCCTTGCTTCCAAATGTACCATAGGAGTTTAGTAAAAATCCCAACCAAAATTTATGAAAAAATTAATGGACCTTATTTCTAGAATAAACATATCCAAAAATAATGTTGACCCATAAAATATCACAACCAAACAAATAAATCCAACTTTTAATATATTTATTCCAAATCTTAGTATCAAATGGATAATTAAATAAAAGGTGCTTAATAGTCTATAATTAACCACATAACAAACATTGGGGATTACCATAGCTAGAGTTTGAAATCACAAACCCAACAATAAGCTTGTTATACAATACAATCCACCTAAACCAAAACTTCTTAGGTTACAAACAAGAATCCCACATCACTTAAAATATAAACATCCATATGTAAATGGGATCACAAAAATGCCAAAGATTTTTAAGACTAAGGTAAGGGATTTTGGAGAAATCAAGTTTATTATAAAACATCTTAGTAGTGAAACTATTAAGAGGTAAGAAGTTAATCCATTTAATGTTATCCCAAAACTCATCCTCCTCATCAAACACTAAAATCCCATAATACAAATAAAGAGACTTAGAGCCAAGGGTATGATTCCTTCACTTCAAAGAGGGAATTTGAAATATAATTTTAATTTCAACCCAAGATACCCAAACATTTTGAGAGAAAATATCCTTGAATCTCTTCAGACCCTTTAAGAACCAAATAAAGGTTGATCACCCCCTAATTAATGTAAGGGGATGTTTATTGATAGTAAGGTTCCACCAAATGTACCTATACCCCTAGAACCTTGAATGCAGTCCACTAAAAATTAGAGGAATAAATACCAAGTGCTTAGCCATTTTATAACATATAGATTAGAAAATATGAGATCCCACAACCTTGACAAAGAAGGGGCCAAACAAAAATTGGGAAATATGTACTTATTTCCACTTTTGCTTGCTTATCAATAATTTACAAGTCTCATCCCCTTTTGAAGCTCTGATGATCCACTTAACAACAAGAGTGATACCTTGAAGCCTTAGGTCATTTGACCTAAGGCTCTTGAGTTTTCTAGGTAAATAATAGACCTTCCATGCCATAACATGCCTTTTTATATTACCCTTTCCATTAGACCAGATGAAGTCTCTAATGATCATGTGTAAGAGATTAATTTGAGATTTAAGAAGATCCAACAAGAGGAATAATAGATACTATACAAGGAAAGTACATTTTAGTGAACTTAGATTCTTCCTAGGAGTGAAATAATATGACTATACCAATTACTGATTTTATTATTAATCTTAACATATAACCAATCCCACATCTTTTTGAATTAGGGTGATAAGGAAAAAGGAATACCCAAGTATCTAAACAACTAACTTGGGCCTTTTGAAATACATCCAAACTCTCCCAACCAATCTGATGGAGTCTTATCCCATCCAATAATAAAATATTTATGCAAGGCCACTTTTGACCTAGAGGTAGAGAAGTAAATATCAATACTATATGAAACTTATTATAAGTATCCTTATTAAGACTAGTAAAAAATGTGGTGTCATCATTAAAAAGGGAATCAATAAATTTAGAACCATCAAGAAAAGAGATACCTATAACTAGGGGACCAACATCAACACTTCTCAATAATTAATATAGGGATTTAGTCATAATAAAAAATAAGGAGGGGGTAATAGGGCATCCTTGTCCAATTAAATGCTAAAGTTAAATAGACTTAGTAATTTCACCATTAACCTCAATGATAATAGAAAAATACTTGAACAAGACATTCACCATTCATAAAACCTATCTTGGAAGCCAAAGGATTTCAACATCATATCAATGAATGTCCACTCAAATCTATCATAAGCTTTTTCAAAATTAAGAAAGATCGTCCCAATATATTGAATAGAATCCTAAGATCAATGCATACCTTCCCAACTATAGAGATGAGATTATCTTGGCTATATATGCCTTCAAAAAAATTAGTATAATTTTTTGAAATAATAAAAGGTAGTAGAGAGTAGATCCTCTTAGCCAGAAGCTTAGCCATGATTTTTTAAAATACATTTAAAAGAATGATTGGTCTCAAATTATTAACACAGGTTTGATTTCCATCCTTTTAAATGTGTTTGAAAAATCTATTAATCTTCAGACCTAAGTAACCAACCTCAATGTCTTTTATATGCAAGAGAAACTAGATAGTTCTATAACTTATCCTAATTAATAATATTCAATCTTGGAGAAGGTATTAAAATAAAAAGTGCTCATGGGGATACATTTAAATTAGGTTCATGAACAATAATGTATATGCTAAACCTACACTAAGGGATATTTTATCACACTATGACAAAGGAGAGGTTTCCAAGTCCTCTAGGTAATGCCATCTTATGATAATCCTAGTTAGGTTTTTATGATTGTAAATGATGTTAAGCAAGTTAATATACTAAATAACCATGCAAGATAATCTATTTAATGCATATGCAAGCTATTCTAGTGCTCACCAAATCTTGTGGCAAAAATTGGGAAGATAATAAAAACTCAAAGATAAATTTATCTATAAAATATAGAAGATATAATTAAGGAGAGATAAAAATCAATATATATATATATATATATATATATACTCTATAATATGTACTTACCAAAATATGAAAGGATAAGGAATATACTTACCTTTGTTTAATTAAACCCATTGTGCCTTAATCTCTCCCTTATAAAATGGTTCTTTAAAATATTTTTGTGTGATTCTAAGGATCAAAAGGATAAACGAACTCTAGGCTATAAGACCTTTCCTATTCATCCAAGACTTACACAAGATAAGTATTAGTCCTTCAAGGGTAAAAATATAAGTAATGAAACCTCCTATTGATTGTATAATTATATTTGTGAGTAGTAATGATGCACAATTGATTGATCCTCTATTTATAAATGATATTAAGGAGGTATTTATATCCATAAATTTACCCTAAACCCTCCCAAAAAATTATCTAATGTAATCAGCTGGTCGACATGTTTGGTGGGAAAATAGAGTTGTTAAGTCTCAAACTATGTCATCTTAAGCCAACTTAGATATGTAACATGTGGTAAATCCAAAAATGGGGTTGACCCATTCAACCTACTAAGAAACATGGTAAAATGTAGTTTTGCTTAGTTAGTTTGGGTGATGAGATGCTTAGGTAAGTGTATAAGTGGGGTGTTAATGCCTAGGGAAATGGATAAGAGTAGATTATATTAGTTTTAAGTGGTGGTATAGGGGCCCATAATATTAAAAATAACCAAAGGTGTACAATCCCATTTCCTATTGTATATTTTAAGGTGTACACTCAAAGAGATTGAGATCCTATGTGATCCTATAAGAGATAAAGCATTAGTAACTAATAAAGTTAAAAAATATTATGTGTATACATATGTTCCACTCAAAGATCATCACATGTAGCATAATTGTAACATGGGATGGTGATTTAGGAAAAGAACATAGCTACCAAAAATGTTTTAGATTAAGGTAAAAATAGGTTTTGAAAGGGCCCCAAAACCCTAGTATAAGGAAAGAAAGAAAGAGCGTCCAAGACCATAGGCAAAGCCTAAAAACTACTACAAAGAAGTAGCAAAAATAGGTTTTAAATGGACCTGAAACCACCAAAAAGACTACCGGTCAAAACCTAGATTTAACAAAGATCTAGCTACACCATAGGCAGAAGATTACAAAAAGAAACCATTGAATAGGACCAGTTTACATAACCAACAAGAGGAACCAGACTATTCATCCAGTTCCAATATCATTTTCATAGTTTCTTTTCCTTTCACAACAGTATCCTGGGTAGTGGTTGCTGCCAGCATGGCTCCCTCTTGTGTAGCCTTCTTTCTTGAACTTTGTCTCATCCTTTTGCTAGGTCCCTCCAAGGCTTTGGTCTCCTCGTTAGCTCTTTTTCCAATATTGACAGTAGCAACAAAAATATTGGACGTAACTTCCTCCATTTTCATTCTGTTGTCCTTCATGAGTTCCCAGAGGTTATTCTCGTAGGCTTTGAGCTTGATTGGGATATCTTTTATCTGATTTTCCATATTGTTAATTTTGTTCCATACAGCTTTCAGAGTATCTTCCATAGTTTCCACTTTCCTTTTGAGATCCATGATCTCCCTACACGTCCAAGAATCAAGTTGGAAATATGCCTCTGCTTTGTAATTGACCCAAGTCATTGGTGTGTGTGTTTCATCATTTTATTTTTTCTCTCTCCATTCCTTAGAATTTTTATTAGGACTGTTCCTAGATTCTTCAAAGATATCCTCTCGACCCTTTTGATCCTATTCTTTAATTCCAATTTGAATAGCCATGTCCATTTCTTGATTATCATCCTAAACTGTAGTTTCCTTTTTGTTTCTTAAAGCAGGGTCCTCAACAGGGCCATCCTAGACAAATTCATCCTCTGACACTTTCTGATTTTTTTGATGTTCCTGGCTTCTTCAAATATATCCTCTCGACCCTTTTGATCATGTTCTTTAATTATAGTTTGAATTTCCATGTCCATTTCTTGATTATCATCCTGAACTATAGTTTCCTTTTCATTTCTTGAAGCAGGGTCCTCAACAGGGCCATCCTGGACAAATTCATCCTCTGGCACTTTCTGATTCTCCTAGCTACCAAAAATGTTGAGATAACTAAAAATTAAATACTAAAATTAATGTTGAAATGAAATTAAATTAAATAAAAGTACCATAGACATACCTTGAATTACCTTTCCATTGAATGACTGCATGAAAAAATCCCAATATTGATTGTGTAGGGTAAAATACTTGCATTTAATAAACCCTATGGATATAATAATAATAATAAATTTAATGTGCATGTACATAAGTGTTAGGATTGTGGAGCTAAAAGCTTCACTGATGCAAACAGGAGAGGAGGGTTGCTGAGTTGCAGAGAAGTTGGGGTCGGTCTGATCAGCTGACGTCGGTCATATATCGGCCGACGTCGGTCACCTCCAGGCAGACAGGGACCGACGTCAGTCACCTGTGTGGTTTGACTGCGAGCTATTTATGGGCAGTTAGCTAACAAACTAAGTGTTTGCATGAAGAGATCTATTTTTAGACTGAGAGCTACGGATCTAATTATTGTAATTAGATGTCTAATTATTGTTTGGATGAGATCTATATAATAGACTCATGGTTGTATTGGAAAAGTGTGCTAGGGAGTAAGAGAGCATAATTATAAGCTCCTTCTGTGTGTGAGGTAGAGCAATGGTGCGTTCCTCCTAGTGCCACAGTACCAGGCTTATTGGTGCTGGATTGGAGAGCCAGCTGGGTTCTTCAGGAGTGTAGGATCTTGGTCACAATTGCATGGCCTATATAGGAGATCTACATGGTAAGTAAGATCGTTGATCTGTAGGTGTATGTGTGTGCAAGGTCGAGGTTCACAGGTGAGCAGAACCATTGTTTGATTTGCAGGTGTGCAAGGTCATATAGACAGCAACACAATAGGGAGCAGTATCAGGCAGGATCTACTTGGAGTACAGGTGTGTACTCGGATAGAGCAAGAGGAAGGCAAGGGAGTTCCTTCCATAAGTATGGTCTGTTGAAGTGCAGGTTATTATAGATTCATGGGAGATCTACTTGAAGTACCTTGAGTACTTGTGGAGCACGTGGAGTGCTTGTGGAGTGCGTGGAGCACTTGTGTTATGCGTGGAGCATGGGAGGTGAACACCAACTCTGTATTTGAGTTGAGTGTTGTGACCTGTGAGAGGGAGAGCTTTGGGGAGAAGAAGTACTGTTCACTTGAGGTGTGGGAAACCTCTGTAAGGTGGTGGAGAAGAAGTGGCATCTTCTTTATTGTATTCTTTTCTGTATAAAGTGTTAATACAAGTTGTGTATTGTCTCTCATATGCTGTGTTATTCTGAATTCTAGTTACTTGGTGAATCTGGTTTATTTCCGCATATTAAGTTGCTTGAAGTTTGGTAATCAATTGTATGTTTCCGGTTTCGCATCCTGACAAGTGGTATCAGAGCATGTTTGTTGTTCTAGATTCCTGACAAGTGGTATCAGAGCTAAGGTTGCAGGAAGCAGGGTGTGTTTTGGTTACAGGGCACTCTCAGGGGTTTCTGATTGAGTGGGAGTAGAGCAACGGCAGATCAAAGTAAGCTAAGAATGGAGGAGTTGAAAAGCACAGACGGTTACTCACGGTCCGATGGAAAGAAAGAGCAGGTAAAAGAAGATTGTTGGTTGGTAACAGATCAGCATGAAGAAACTGAAGATACAGATGTTGCAGGTGTTGTTGCACAGGATGTGTTTGCAGGTTTCTTGGATAAAGTTGAATCTTGGATAAAAGATTCGGTTGCCTCTTTCCATGTAGCCCCAGGTAGAGGAGCTGGTAAGCCTTGCCAAAGAATTGGCAAAGGAGAAGTGAAGCTGAAATTGCAGGCGGCCAACACACAGGTGTTGATGAAGGTCATGCAGGTCCCAGGTTTGGAGATATGGCTAATTTCTTCAGAAAGATTGGGTGATGAGAGATGCACAAGAACTCTCACAGCGGTAGCACTTGAATTAGCTGGTAGTAAGAAAACAGGTATACTTTATCTACTTGTTTATATTACTGATTCTTCTTCTGTTGCGGAGACGTGGCTTCGTAGGCTTGGTCACATGAGCAGGAAGGAGATGCATGTTCTTAAGCGGAAGACAGATATATTTGATAGGCTTAAGAACTGGAAAGCCTTGGTGTTCTTGGAGGAGATGGCGGACAGAGTTCAGTGGATGAGGCTGGATACATCTGAGCAGGGCAGTTTGGACATGGAGATTGATCTAAAGGAGCTCACGGGTAAAAAGTCATCACTCACAGGTGAACACAGGTACCGGCGTCGGTCAGGAGGAACCGGCGTCGAACAGACAGGTGCCGATGTCGGTCATGTGCAGACTGAAGCCGGTAGTGTCGGGCAGGGTAAGACCGGCGTCGGTCATAGGACCGACGTCGGCGGTATGTAAGACCGATGTCGGTCAGAAGGACCGATGTCAGCAGCAGGGACACCAGCACTGGCAGGCTAGTAGTCAGGTACAGATGCATGGAACCGACGTCGATTGGATGCAGACTGTGGGGTGACCGAGGTCGGTCACTGTAACGAATTTTGGGTGGACAGCAAGCTGTCAAGGAGTCTCAAACACCCATATGGAGGACTAAAGGCGTAAGTAGGCCCTCAAATTCGTGTTCCTCTTCTTCATACTTGTTGCTGATTATATAGCAGGAAGGATCCAGGAAACAGGTGTGAGCTTGGCATGAATGAGGATGTGATTCCTTGGAGCAGAACCAGACGGGAGTCTTGGTAGGTTTGCCAGCTGGATGAAAGCACAGAGATGAATGGATGCCTTAGTAGAAGAATAGAGAGAACGGATACGTGAGATGGAAGACCAGGCATATGGTCTTGAGGAAGCTGCAGGACAGTGGTACAGGTTTTGACAGGTGGAGGATGAAGCATGGCTTCAGTCGATGTCAGGGTAACTACTGTGGTTTGACTTACCAGGAGGATGATGGTCATGACATCATTCTGTTACTGTATGTGGACGGTATGTTTTGCTATAGCAGGTTTGTACATACAGGGTTTTGCTGAGCTAAGGGTAAGATTAGTTCAGTGGCATGTCATGAAGAGTTTGGAGCAGCGGAATTCTTTGACATGGGAGGCATGGAGATCACAGGTTGATTTTGTCTCGAGTGGGAGCTGATGTGAATCAGGTGTTGGCGAGGTTCGGGATGCAGAACCAGAGCACACTAAGGGCTGGATAGGTACAGTGTCTGAAATCACATGAGGTCTGGTATAGACCTGAGTATTCCCATGCAGTGGGAGCTGTCAGAGTTAGGAGCCAATTTAGGGAAGTGGGTTCTCAGGTTTTCTGAGAGGGACCGGCAGCAGGTGTTGCTATGCAGGGTCAAGACTTCACTACATGGATTTGTAGGTTCGGATGTGGCAGGTTACTCGGATGACAGGAGGTACACCACGGGATGTGTGGTGGGTTGTCTTCAGGTGGGAGCTTGAAGAGGGATACAAACCAGGAAACAGATTAGACAGAGTACAGGTACAGGTACAGTGCAGCTGTTTATCTCTAAGTGGGAGATTGTTAGGATTGTGGAGCTAAAAGCTTCACTGATGCAAACAGGAGAGGAGGGTTGCTGAGTTGCAGAGAAGTTGGGGTCGGTCTGATCAGCTGACGTCGGTAGGATAGCAAAGGGAAGCAACCGATGTCGGTCATATATCGGCCGACATCGGTCACCTCCAGGCAGACAGGGACCGATGTCGGTCGCCTGTGTGGTTTGACTGCGAGCTATTTACGGGCAGTTAGCTAACGAACCAAGTGTTTGCATGAAGAGATCTATTTTTAGACTGAGAGCTGCGGATCTAATTATTGTAATTAGATGTCTAATTATTGTTTGGATGAGATCTGTATAATAGACTCATGGTTGTATTGGAAAAGTGTGCTAGGGAGTAAGAGAGCATAATTATAAGCTCCTTCTGTGTGTGAGGTAGAGCAATGGTGCGTTCCTCTTAGTGCCACAGTACCAGGCTTGTTGGTGCTGGATTGGAGAGCCAGCTGGGTTCTTCAGGAGTGTAGGATCTTGGTCACAGTTGCATGGCCTATATAGGAGATCTACATGGTAAGTAAGATCGTTGATCTGCAGGTGTATGTGTGTGCAAGGTCGAGGTTCACAGGTGAGCAGAACCATTGTTTGATTTGCAGGTGTGCAAGGTCATATAGACAGCAACACAACAGGGAGCAGTATCAGGCAGGATCTACTTGGAGTACAGGTGTGTACTCGGATAGAGCAAGAGGAAGGCAAGGGAGTTCCTTCCATAAGTATGGTCTATTGAAGTGCAGGTTATTGCAGATTCATGGGAGATCTACTTGAAGTACCTTGAGTACTTGTGGAGCACGTGGAGTGCTTGTGGAGTGCGTGGAGCACTTGTGTTATGCGTGGAGCATGGGAGGTGAACACCAACTCTGTATTTGAGTTGAGTGTTGTGACCTGTGAGAGGGAGAGCTTTGGGGAGAAGAAGTACTGTTCACTTGAGGTGTGGGAAACCTCTGTAAGGTGGTGGAGAAGAAGTGGCATCTTCTTTATTGTATTCTTTTCTGTATAAAGTGTTAATACAAGTTGTGTATTGTCTCTCATATGCTGTGTTATTCTGAATTCTAGGTACTTGGTGAATCTGGTTTATTTCCGCATATTAAGTTGCTTGAAGTTTGGTAATCAATTGTATGTTTCCGGTTTCGCATCCTGACAAGTGGTATCAGAGCATGTTTGTTGTTCTAGATTCCTGACAATAAGGTGGTCAAAGTAGTAATTAATAACTCTCAAAACTGATTAAATTACTTTAAAATTTTGGCAATCTAGGATTATTAATTCTAGGTTAGAACTAAAAGATCAAGCATGAAAATGATAAAATTATTAAAAATTAATGTATAACATGCTAAATCATGTTTGGAATAATTTAAAATATGAGTTAAAAACAAGTAATGTATAACATATTAAATTAAGCTGGGAAGAATGTAAAACATAAATGGCAAAGAGGAATGTATAACATACTAAGTCATGTTGGGAAGCATGTAAAACATAAAATGATAAAAATGAATGTAAAACATACTAAATCATATTGGGAAACATGTAAAACATTGTAAGTAAATTAAATATTAATGCAATAAAACTCAAATACATATACATAAGGAAGTGAAAATTAACCCATGTAAGATAACCATGTCTAATAAAACATAAAGGAAGCATAAATTATTAAAAATGAGAATGCAAATCAAAATGTAAGATAAGTATGTCATGTTATACATAAATAAAAACATTTAATAATGTAAAATGTCCTTTGTAAGATAAATGAAGTCTACAAAAATGAAATAGAGACATAGATAGATGCATACAAAGTTTTAAAGGATGCCAACATAAACTTACTGTTTATTCTAAAATACAATGTAATAAATAACAACCACCTAATGACATGACTACTATGACAATGAGATGGTGTGGTGATAAAAATATTAAGGAATGTTTGTGAGGAATTCCTTGTCCTATCTGATCTCTTACAATGTCACTCACAAAATATAAACCAAGAGTCATAATAAGGATAATGTGATCAAGGATGTGATCAACTAACAAAAATATACAAGGAAATAGTGAGAATAATGTGATATAAATAAGTAATGTAAGGCACTACATGGGTGATGTGAATATCTTTATCAAGAATGAGAGATACTAGACAAGTGAGAAATGCTAAAAACTATCGATAATAAGGACTTAGGACATGCTAACTAATTAATATAAAGCTTGGGATAATAAGTGAAGTATATAAATAATTTCATGAAGGCTATATTCATGAAAATTATAATGTACCTACCTTCCGATAATGTGTTCCCCATTCCTTAGGATCCCTTATAAAACCATCAATCTACTACAAATATTAGGTAATTATGTGATAAATTAGGTGGCATTAGATAATATATGTTATAATGAGACTCCTACCCTAGTCTACTAGCCTAACACACCCTAATGGACCTTGGATCTATCTGAAGCCAACTGTGGAGTTTGAGCTTTGAATAATATAGGATATGTTCCAAATAAATATCACATCTTTTCATGTGATCTACATTTTAAGATTGTTTTTCCTTTTGATCATTAAATTTTATTTCTTTTATGATTTAGATTTTAACTCTTTTATATTTTTATATTCCTCCTCCATATGGATTTATAGAACCAAACATGAGTGAAATATGTGATAAACACAAGAGGGCTTATGCTTGGTCACTATAAAAAGATTCTAAAGACCAAGGTGTCCAATACTAAACTTACCCACAAGTAAGTGTGTAATCTCAAAATTTACCTATGTGTGCCTCAAATGAAATGAAATAATGTAAAGATGTAGACCATGAGACATCCATCCATGTAATAAGTGATACAATGATGGATATGCTCGTAGCTAACCTCAAGAAGGTAAAATAGTGCTATGAAAGGGACAAGACTATTCTATGAAATTCATGTCACTATAAAATCCATACTAACCTACAATGGATTTAATATAATTAATAATGAAACTAGTAGTCATCCCAAAATAGGGGGAGTTAAATAGTCATCCCAAAAGAGGGGTAAAGTAAATGATCATCCCAAGAAAGGGGGAGAGTAAATAACGCTCAAATAATCATAAATTAACTAAGGTAAAAAATGAAATAAATAATTAATATGATACTTAAAAACCAAAAAGGAAATAAATCCAAATATCATAAAATGAAATAACCAAAAATGAAACAGTGGTGCTATTAAAGTATGTTTGTGAGGAAGACCTAGTCCTATTTGAGGTATTAAAATACAACTAACAAACTATAAATTGAAATAAAAGCAAAGATCCAAAAGGAAATAATGGTGTAGGTAAAAGGAAACTAAATGAAATAAAGTGCACAAAAATAACGAAACATGAGTCAAACAAATAACAAGGAAAATATATGCTAATGTCTATATCAAAGATGAACATGTGAAATACAAGCCTATGTGTCTCAAAAGGTTTCTTGAAGTTGAATTTGTTTATTATTATGAAATGTAGAAGAAGATCAAGCATGTTAGGATGACCCAAAGGATAAGTGGATGTGGGGATGGGCATCACAAGATACCCCAAGGTCTGAAGTGGTATGTGGATGGGAATTTCAAGATGCCCCAACATGTGGTATGAATTGAGGTGAAATTAGAAAATTAGAGTCAACCTCATTAGGCTTTCTAATGCAATTAGAGATAGGTAAATCTATTGATAGTTTGGATTTTAAGGATGTTTAAATTGATGTATGATGTGTATGAGAGATAGGAATAGGTCTATAAGGTAAAGGAGGACCATGTATGATGTTATTTTAAGTGGGCACTTAAACTAGGTACTCCTTTTGTTGGTGTGACATAAGAGGTTGAGGTGTGATGTATTCCACCACCCATTCAAAGTTATTCATGTTAGCTATCTTTTCGTTAATGGTGTGGGAATAAGGATCAATTATGGTTTGGATAACATTAATGGATGAGGTGGAGGTATGGGATAATTGTTTTTTATTAATTAGGTAGGTGATGTTAATGTGATTGTGATTATTTAGATTGGATTTGAAAGGATTGAAGATATTCTTGATAACATTATTGTGTAAGATTATCAATATTAAAATTTGGAATAAAATAAAGGAAATAAGAATAAATTGGTTAAGATCATGACAAGTCTCATGAGAATGACCTATCTTAGCATGCCACCAACAAAACTTATCCAAATTATATAATTTTGGAGGAGATTTGGAAGGGTTAAAGTTGATGGGTTTAGAAGGCAAAATTTTCTTCTCAAGTTCTTTTAGAGTTAAGAGAGGGTGGGTTAGGTGAAAATTAGTTTAATTGGATGTTCCCTTTTTAGGTTTGGGAGGTTTATAAGAATCAATGTTATGAAAAAAAGATTTGAAAGGTTTTGTAGTAGTTTCTTAAGGTGATTCAAATTGAATCATAAGAAAGTCTTGACTTTTTTGCTTGGTTTAAGGCTTCTAAATTTTTAGGGGAAAACATCTAAAATTTGTATTGAATATGAGATTTAAGATCAGTATCAAATAGTTTTAAGAGACTATCATCATTCATGTTATGGTTCACTTTGTGAGCTAGATAGTTCCATAATTTGATGAAAGTGTAAGTAGATTCATTATGAAATTATTTTGGCATTGATGAAATGGCTAAGGTAATTTTTAGGAAGGTTATTATGTTGGAATTCCTTTACTATAACATTAACTAAATCCTCTAATTATGTAATGGAATATCTAATAATTTTATTGTATCATTCAAGTGCATCACCAACAAAGGTTTTGTCTAGGATCTTGGTGGTAAAGGTGTTAGTTTGTACCCAATATTTATAGATATTACCCAATTATTTAAGAAAGATAGTGGGGTCTTTAGTTCCATCATATGTAATAGTTATAAAAATGTTTCCAATGTCTATGTAAATAATTAATGGAGCTAAAGGTTCATTTTGAAGATGAATAATTTTTTTATGTAAAGGAGTTTGTGGTAGGATACTCCTATTAGCATCTCTACGAAGAGGGGGAAAGTTATGATTTGGTTGTCATGATGACTTGAGGTGGTTGACTAGCCATTTATAATATATGATATTACATTTTCATCATTTTGGAATTATAAATTATTTGCATAGCATTCATTTGTTGAATAATTTTAGATATAATTGAGTTGTATCAATGGGAGAATATTAATTATTAGTGGTAGGAGGTGGAATGTTAGGGTTGGTAGGAGGATCATTCCCTATATTGGTATTAGGGGATGGCTTTTTGGGTGGAATATTAACAACATTAGTATTATGAGGAAGACTAAGGTGTGTAACCTTGTATTACATTGTGTAGTAATTGGTTTGGGATTAGTAAGAAATGAAGGGAAAAGATCAATAGTTTCATTTGAAGTGATAATATAAGTGAAATTATGATATAAATCATTAATTATGTAGTGTTATTGACTAATTAAAATCTAAAAAGAGGCATAATTATGAATCTACTAGTGTAATGAATTAGGATAGCCATCTACTTAACTAGGTTAGCCACCTACTATATTGTGTCAAAAAATAGAGGAAAGACAAACTAGATTATCCACCTATAGAACTAAGTTATCCACCTATTGAACTATGTCAGCTAGGACCTATAGAGTTGAATAGGTCAATATAGTTTATTTTTAGGAATAAAAATAGTAAAATGAAATTATACTAGGGATATCATGTCCTATGGATTTATTTTGGTTGATCTAGTTGATTTCTAGGAAGAAAAATAAATGTCTGGAAAAGGGCCAAAACAAATTAAGTTGACCAGCTTGACCTAGTTGATTATGTATATAATTTTTGAAAAACTAAAAAATATTGTAGAAATAGAATATAATTTGTAAGTATTAATTGATTTTACTGATAAATCAAAATAAAAAATTATATATTTTATAAAATTAAATTAATATGTTGGTAAGAGTGAACCTCGAAGATAAAACTAGATTGGCTAGGTTGATTTAGTCATTTTTCTTGATAATGTTGAATAGAATATGCATAGAAAATAGAAATAATTCAACCAAATTTAATTAATTTAAAACTTGTACCCAAAAAATATAACTAATTCAACCATCTTGACATAGTTGAAAACCTACACACTAAGAGCCAAACTAGGTTGACAAGCTTGACATAGTTGAAAAATCTATAAATAAAGTGCCCAACTAGGTTGGTAGGCTTGATAAAGTTTGAAAACCTATGCATATAATTTTAAAATAGGTCAATAATTTCAACCCAATTGACTATATAGAAAAATTAAAAATCTACAAAGGCTAAATTCATGTTGGGTTCACTAGAATGTATGCAAACAAAACTAGGCAGTTCTATAATTTATCCTACTTAATAATGTTCAAGATCAGAGAAGGTAAAAAACTAAAAAGTATTATTGAGGATATATTTAAATAGAGGTCATGACTAATATTATATCTTCTAAACCTACACTAAGGGGTATCTTATCACACTCGGGCAAAAGAGAGGTTTCTAAGGCCTCTAAGCAAATGTCATCTTGTGATAACCCTAGCTAGGTTTGTATGATTGTAAATGATGATAAACAAGCTAATATACTAAATAACTATGTAATATAATATAATAAATGAATATGTAAGATATAATAATTCTCACAAAATATAGTGGCACAAATGGGGAAGATATAAACATACAAAGACAAATCTATCTATAAAATATATAATATCTTAGTAAGGAGATATATAAATTAGTATGTATTAACTCTAAAATATCTACTTCCTAAAATATGAATGGCATAGGAATATAAATACCTTTTCTAAAGTGAACGTATCATGACTTAATCTATCCCTTTTCCAATGGTGCTTTTCAAGAGGTTGTTGTAGGATTCTAAGGATCACAATGATAAATCATCTCTAGCCTACAATACCTCTCCTATGCATCCAAGACTTCCACAAGACAAGTGTTACTCATTCAATGGAAATAACCTAATCAATAATACCTCTTATTTATTATATAAGCATATTTATGAGTAGTAATTATGAATAATTAATTGATCCTCTTTTTATAAATGATGTTAAGAAGGTATTTATAGCCACAGATTGACCCTAATCCCTCCTAAAAATTTAGTCAACATAGTTGGCTTGGTCGACATCATTGGGTAAGAAATAGAATTTTTAGGTCCTAAACTATGTTGGCTTAATCCCGCATAGTTATGTAGTGTGTGGTAAATCCTAGAATGGGGTCAACCCAATCAACCTAGTAGGAAACATGGTAAAAAAGGGGTTTTACTTAGTTAGGGGCTATTTTTGGAAATGAACTTATCAGGGAAGTGTATAATTAGGGTTTAAATGCCTAAGGAAATGGATAAGAGTAGTTTGTATTAGTTTTAAGTGGTGGTATAGGGGTCAACAACCATAAAAATCACTAAAAGTCTATTAACCCCTTTCCTAGTGTACCCTTTAAGGTCTGTACTCAGAGAGACTGAGATTCGATGGGTTATTGAATGAGATAAATCATCATTAACTAATAAATTTTAAAAATATTGTGTATACAACTTCCCTATAGATACCAAGGTAGCTAAGTGAAATCTAATCCTAATTAGTCTCATAGAACTCAATAAACAACCCATCAAACCTTAGGGATTTATCATCCTTCAAATAATCACTTTTATATCTTATCTCATCCAAGGAAATTTCACTATCAAGGAAAGTATCATGTTCACTGGACACTTTATTAGGAATACATCTAGCACAAAGAACCCTATTAAGCTCAACTTGAGGATTTGAGCCATTAGATAAGAAAAGATTGGATTAGAAAGAGAAAAATGATTTTTTCATCTTAGTTATATCACTAGAAATAAAATGACCAAAGTCAATCATGGGGTTATTATTCCTAAACTAATTCATATGTAAGAATCTAAAGAAGAATTTTGAGCCTTTATCTCCCAAATCGAGTTAATTTAGTCTATATCAAACATGAGGACATATGGATATATATATTTTGTGTTATATTAGTTGATGTTTAAGAATAAATATCTCATCAATAAGGAAACCATTACTAGGATCATTATGTAGGTCATTTTTAGATAAAATCATTTTTTCTTGGGTAATACAAGGGATCTTTCATCTCTTAGTGGCCTTATACTAACCATAAGTTATAGAAAATTTCTTACACAACTCCATGTTTCAATTACATTTATAAATATTGGATGAGCAACCCATAATATGTTTTTTAATAATCTGAGAATAAAAAATACTCTTTCTATAGTCAAGGTCCTTTAAGAGGGACACATTAAACTTATAATTGTCTTTCCATTCAGAAGCACCCAACACCAACTCAGTGTTCAAGGAGATAATAAGTGCCATTTGTGGTGATCTAATATGGTGAATGGGAGTACCTTAATGGATTTAAAATTCTCCTCCTATTAGATATTAAATAATATATTATTAAAATACATTTTTCAATTTTAGAATACACCCTTTTAGGATTAACTTGGTTATTGCACCATGTATACCAAATGCCTCTACTTTGGTTTTTACCTTGATTAAGAGGATCAAAGATCTTTTGGATAATCTTGAGCTTCAACCAAAATAAAATTACATTACCTTTCCATTCATGTATCTCACCTCCTTTCTTTTCCTCTTTCTCCTCAACCATGCTAAAGTACACTCCCCCCATAATCCAAGGGATGTCTTTCAAATTAGAGGATAACCAATTCCATGAATCAAGCCTTTCCCTATAATCATTTAGAGAATAAAAATTATAGATCCCAAAGGTATGGTTATCCTTTTTTATGATAATACACATTTTTCTATGACATAGGGATAATCCATGCTTAAAATAACCCCCCCCCCCCCCACTTAGGATTACCAAGAATTTAAGCTCCACCTTTCCCTTTGGAGTGACAATTAGAGAAAAAATAAACATTTGTCTAGATGAAATTGAGCATAAATTCTAGCTTAAAACCCACAACCTTAACTTATTGAAGAATAAAAAATTCAATATTATCTCTTAAACTCCTAGATTGTCTAACAATATGCTTATGCTTAGGGGATTCAAGGTCCCTGACATTCCAACTGATAATATTCATAACAAATAAATGAGGGGAATATACCTTTACATACCAAAGGCCTTAGATCCTAATTTATTCTAATACAATATTGTGAATCATTGAGGGACCTTATTCTATTTGACTCTCTTATTCACATACTCAACATAGCCTTGAGACCCTCTTTTAGGTTTCTTATAGTCATCCCCTAAGAACAAACCAAGGAATGGGTTAGAATTGGATTCAACTTTCAACTTTTTATAACTACTTTTAGGCTTTCCAATTTAAATGGATTTGGATTCCATGAGATCCAATTGATTAACTTACTCCTTTATATCACCATATTTAACCATAGAAATAGGGTCTAGAGAGACAACCATATGGATGAAATCATTACTTAAACCCTCTAACCCTAGGGCCAAGGGGATAAAATCATAAGTATCCTTTCCAAGTGGGTTATCTAAAATAAAAATATATTCATCTTAATGTATTCCTTTAAATAATGTAACAAATTCATTTTAAATCTCAAACGGATCATCTTGGGCCAATAAGGACTTAGGGACAAAATACAACTACTCCATAGATGGCCAAAACACTTCCTTAATATCAATAGATGGAATAGAACAATTTTTAACCACACCCAAACCAAAGGTAGAAACATCAAATGAAGGAGAAGTGATGACTTCCATAGATGTCTTATACTCAATCTCTCTATCTTTCTCAATATAAGGTGATAAGACTTTATTAGGGTCTAGGTAAAAGCAAGTATTGTCTCTCATAACCACATCTACTATGATATTTGAGGTAGGTTGTTCATTATCACCATTAGTGGAAGGATGAGGCACACTCTACACATTTTTATTCAACATCTTAGGTTTAACTAGTAGGGGAAAATATTTTTTAGGTGACTATATTTTTTTATAGAAAAATAAGCATTGAGACCTCCCAGACCTTTGATGGAATAAATGGACTCTCCTCTGATATTAAAAATTAGGTTTTCTAGGAAGACTTCTAAAGGTTTGAAGGAAACAATACTCTATCATGCATATGTGCTAAAAAACTTGTCATGCATCCAATCCTTAAGACATCCCCTATGAGTTTAAGAGATTCAAGTAAAAAATCCATAGTTGTATAGGGACATATAAAATATCTACCTATCTTGGAGCATATTTAAAAATAATATCATTGTAATCCACACTAGGTTTTCATAACACAACCTTTAACACTAATTTTCCAACATTCTATAAGTGATTACTAATAACACATCTTTTCATATTAGATTTGCTGAACAAAATCATAAACACTCCCTTTTGAAACATTCTAAAAAAATAAATATAAATACACATTCCCCCACATAGATTTAATCTAATTATCAAATAAATTTCTAGAGGACAAAAATCATATTCAAACAAACAAAAAACACCCCAATATTCATTAAGAGGATTATTCCAACTGTAAATATCTATCCATAGATTAATTATGAAAAAAATTTAAGGTTATTCTCAAACTAATGAGATTACCATCTTTGACTAGATATTGGTCATCGACTCCATCCTTAACCATTTATTAAACATTGAGGACAAAGTTTTCACCCTATGAATGCTTCATAACCTCCTAATGATGTATAATATTAGACAAAATATTCTTACCTACCTCTTCTTTCCCTAATTTCCCACTAGACAAAATCATAAAAATGCTCTCACTAGCACTTCTTTCAATATCTCTCTACTCCCTATGAGGTTCATTAAAAATGACATAATTCAAAATTTTCATAGGTGAAGTGGTGTCACTTTTTACCATATCCATAAAACAATACCAAATAAAATCATATACAACCAATTATCCCAGAAATCCCTTATGACACATGAATAAAGGGAAAATAAGATAGGAAAAAATAAAAAAGTAATAAAATAGAAAAGAAGATTACAAGTAAAGGAAAAACAAATACCGAGGACTAATAATACATTATAACACAATTATAACTAGGGTTAATAAATTACATGATCAAAGAGACAAAGGTAACCAAGAAATCAAAGAGGTAAGAAAGAGAGCTTGAACCACCTTAAATGGAGAATGACTTTTCATATCCCCACTTACAAAGCTCTAAGTATATCAAAGTCCCTCTTCTTTTAGTTTATTTTCAAAAAATTACACCATCCAATAATTATCCACCAAGCAACTCAAGTTCTCATAACTATAATAATCAAAAATTCAATACTGGTTCATGGAACAGGCTAACAAAACTAAAGTGCACAAATTTTTTGGTAAAGATCTAGTTACCTAGGTCAATCAAATGGAAAAATTATTTATTCTAAATAAAACCCCAAGTGCATAAAATCTATTCATGGCATCTCTATATTTGGAACTAGATAAATTAATTTGGTATGGATGGTTATGTAATAAAAATAAAAATAAGGGAATCAATATTACTTGGTTAGTTTTTAATGATGAGTTGAAAATTCACTACCAAAATAGTTTTATGAAAAACTATTTTATCCAATTAGAAAGATTGAGACAAGTGGGGAGTGTCAAAGACTATATTAATAATTATAGAACCTATCTTTGTATGTGGATGACATCATAAATTATAATTTTAATGGCCTATTCTTAGTTAGGATTAGGTATAGTATCAAAATGGATGTTTTCATGTTTAATCTAAGTTTAGTATAAGAGTCCATGGTCTTCACATGTAGGCTAGAGGAAAGAGATTTGGTCAAAAAATGAGTTTTCATTATGGGTGGAAAGCACATTAGTTTAACACAATCATTCCCTCAGCCTACTAGATTGAATTCTCTACAAATTTAAGAGAAACATGTGAAAGGGTAATGTTTCAACTACATGTAAAATAAAATAAAGGACATAAATGTGTTGAGAATAAAAATTTATACATTGAAGGGGAAAATCATGATGTATTAGGTGAGGGTGATGAGGATTCATAATATGAATCTAAATATTCCTAAGGAATTATTTAATTTTATGCACTTTAAGCTATCAACACTCTAAAAAACATAAACATTGTGGGTTTCCTCAAGAAATAGGAAGTGATAGTACCAATTAAATTAGGGATTACACATAACCTCATCAATAATAAGTTCGTGACACACTTGAATTTTTTTGTTTATCTAACTCTAAAATGCTAGGTTATAATTGCATATGGAGGCATATTCAGTTGTTTATGGGGATGCCATAGTATCAAAATTGATGTGGTATATTATAGGATAGATTCTACTATGTTTACTATTTACATGGGTAGGGATGATATAGTTTTTTGAATCAAATAGATCAAAAACTTAGGCACATTAGAGATGAATTTATTTACATTGTTCATGAATTTTCACTACAATGGTAAGAAATTTTAACTATGAGTATTGCATGAAAAGTCTCCAAAAATGGTTAGTTCTCATCAGATGTAAAAGATTTCAAAAAAGGGACATATGGTTTTGTATTAAGATTATTTTATCCAGAATTAAACCAACAAAGATATCTATATATCCTAATCTATATAATATTATTGATGAACACTATATTATTTTAGGATAAATTTTAAAAGGAATACATTCATAAAGGGAACATTATCATGCCATTTCATTGGTATTACAGAGTCAATTTCCATACATCAAACCATACAGGTACTTATACACACCTAAAATTTTCATGGTGCAACATTTCATGATGGAATACAATAATATCTACCAAAATAGACTCAAACTTAGTTCTCCCTCTTTTTATAGTCTTTTATTATTTCCTTGGCCTTTGTAAATTTTAAAGCTTTATTTTTCTAATTAAATTTGATTTAAATATTAAAAATATTACCATTGTGATAAAACCAACATGGTGTAAATGAAACCACTATGGTGGTTCTATGAGACACAATGATGGTTTTGTAAATTACCATGAAATCTTATTTTTTTCCACATATATAAGGTGATAGTTTCATCACCTGTGTAGCATTTTTTAAAATTTATTACCTAAGACGTTAGTTTTCATGCATTTTTATTAGTTTTTGTACATTTTTTATTATTTATTTTAGAGTTCACTTCATTGACTACCAATTTACTCTTATTCTTATTTTTGTAAACCTCCTTGATCTCCAAGATAACTTGACCAAACTCATAATTAATCTTAAGATAAATCCAAGTCACAACTCCTCATTTCTTAGTACACGTATTTCAATTTTAGAATAATTTAAGATCTAAATTTTTTACATGTTATTTAATATTATAATATTTCATAGCCATAGCCCACTTGCTTGTATTTTTCAAGAATATTTTTCTTAGATAATCATCTTCTAGTCATTTTTAATGAGTTTTGGATAAGTTAAATTCATTGATCTTGTAACTTGTTATTTTGTATTTATAAATGAATCCATCCAAAATTAGCTGATTTCTTATTTAGATTTGTGTTCATTTACTTCCATTATTTTTTATATTATTATTTGAGACTCCTAAGGTTACCATTTGGCTACATGGGAATTTCATCTTCAGACAAACTACTTCTTCACCTTCTTCTATCTCTCTATTGGATCAAGTTGGAGGATTTGATTTTAGTATTTTTTTCATCACATTAGTTTATTTGTTCATTATAATATAATTTCATTCTAAAAATTCTTAAAATAAAATAAAATAATTTATCTTTTCTCTCATTCTCTTGTATTTAAAATAATAGTTACATTTTCATTAGTTAAATTGGCATATAAAAATCTTAAATAATGTTAATAATTGCATTAGTTCTATGATAACCCAATTAAATAAAAATAATAGGTATAGTAAAAATAAAGAATTTCATTTTTACTCTCTCTCTCTCTCTCTCTCTCTCTCCTCTCTCTCTCTCTCTCTCTCTCTCTCTCTCTCTCTCTCTCTCTCTCTCTCTCTCTCTCTCTCTCTCTCTCTCTCTAGTTTGTACTTTTTTAATAAATTAGAAACATTGTTACAAATTAGAAATTCATAAATTTTAATTTGTAGTTTTTTAATATCAAATAATTTATCTTCACATAAAATAGTCAAAAGAGTTTTAAAACTTTCATTTTACCTTCTATATGTGTATTGAAATGAAAAAATATAAGTTGTGTTTGACAAAACCAATCTAGGTATTAGACCTAATTCCCCATTTGCAAAGTTGAAATATAAATTTCAAATTAGTCTTCATTTTTTTTTAACTTTAAAAAACAATAGGTATAAAAAGATTATTTTTAGTTTTACATAGCATATACTCAAATTGAACATTAACATAGACACACTAAAAATACTAGAAATAAAAAGAAATTAGAAACTTACATTTTAGAGGTTATCTACCCATTTGCACAAAAAACATTTTTACAAATTATAAAATCATAAATTTTAATTTGTATATGTTTAATCTCAAATAATTTATCTTCACATAAAATAGTCCAAGGGTTTTAAAACTTTAATTTTAACTTACATATGTGGATTAATACACAAACATAGAAGTATTTGACAAAACTAATCTAGGTATAGACCTAATTCCCCATTTTCAAATTTGAAATATAAATTTCACATTAGTATTAATTTATTTTCATTTGAAAAGACAAAAATAAAATAATTCTCATTTAATGCATTCTAAGCAAAACTCTCATCTTTCAAACTAGGAAAATTTTAAAATCAACACTTACATCTTTTGTTTGAAATATAGTTTAACATTATTGGAAACTTCATTTGCATTTAAAAACACAAAAAGATAAAAATATAATTTTTTACCTTGCATTTATATCTTTTAATTTATTTCATTTCAATTAATTTCATTTAAATAAGTAGTGTACTTTTTCTATTCTACAAAAATGTAACAAAAAAGAAACAAAAAAAGTTTAACAAAACCTTGTCAAAATGAGCTTGAGTACCAATAATTACTATATAATTTTCTAAAATAGAAATAAAAAATTCACAAAATCATCCAAAACAAGTTACACCCTTAAACATTTCCAATCCAACCTTGTCTTACCATTAGATGATGTTTCCTAATCATCCCTACCGCCATAAGGTAGGCCTTTTCCAAGAGTACCAAATCTTGTTTAGTAGGTACCCTATTAATCATGAGAATTAGTATATTATATATCTTTTTTCTTAATAAAATTACTTTTATTTAACCACTTAACCACACATTCAAGATATGCAATAAAACTAAAACAATAATATGCACCACGGGAGAGAGAGAGAGAGAGAGAGAGAGAGAGAGAGAGAGAGAGAGAGAGAGAGAGAGAGAGAGAGAGAGAGAGAGAGGAGAGGGAGAGAGAGAGAGAGAGAGAGAGAGAGAGAGAGAGAGAGAGAGAGAGAGAGAGAGAGAGAGAGAGAGAGAGAGAGATGATTTTTACAAGTAGAAAAAACCATGGAAAACAATCTCAAGTATTTGAATGAGCACCAACTCAAATTACAAAGTTTGCAAGCACTAACTTATAGGAGCACCAATCCCTTTGTCGAGCACCAACACAACAACTATTTGTGAGCACCAACACATAGGAAAACCAACCCCTCTTATGTATAAAACAACTCTCTCTCAATATTTCTTACTCAAAAAATGATATAACTCTACAATATCTCTTGATTTTATCTCTTCAAAAACATATACAAACCATGCACTCTCTTACATATAAAAAATGGCTTCTCAAGTCTTTACTTATATCTTTTCAAATGACCTTTGGCATTCAACCTTTATGACCCTTCAATCATCATGGAAAATGGTGCCAAACTTGCATGACCCTTCATATCCTTCCATTTGAAAAGTCATATGGTGACCCTTCATAAGTAAAATCATCCTTTCCTCTTTTGTCTTTATCTTGGTGACTTTTCATATTCCTCAAAGTGTCCCTTCATGGAAAAATACACCATACCCTAT
>JARHVA010009808.1:0-12500 GCA_037957365.1 Torreya grandis
AAATGTGTTATAAATAGTTATAAATATCAATAAGATCTATAAGTGAAGTTGGACCCCCAATTGGCTCTAGGCCTCTTTAAGGCCTAATAGACTTAGAAGGCATTTTGCTAGTTTTGACTATTTACACTGATATCTCATGGATATGTGGGCATATTAAATTTTTTTTATACCACATTAAATCTTACCAAGTCACTCTAAAACCCTCCAAGCACTCCTTATCTCTTCTTCTCATTCACCAACTATGCTTAGTTAGAGCTTTCTTGGTTGAGTTGTGTGTAGGAGACTTTTGATAATTTTGAGAATTATGAGTTTGTGTGAGTGATTAATAGAAATAATACATATCAATACACATTAATAAACATTAATTGAGGTCCCCATGTCATCCTATTGAGTTTATTACCCATTTTTGCTTCATTAGCTTGACTTGCCAAAGTTCTGATTTTCCTTACTAGCTAACCTCTATGACAAAATACTGATGTATATCCCTCCTCTCCAAAGAAAAATTAAGGTTTTATAAGATTTATTAGCTCATAAGGATAATATATAACAAATTTTTTCTCTTGGTTAGGTCATTTGACCCCCCAACTCCTTAAAAAATTGAAGTTACACTATGAAGGAGGTAGACTATGTGCAAAGTCCTTTTGTGGATTGCATTTATGCATCCTTAGAGGTCTGTGTTTATTTTATTTTACATTAACAAGGGAATATTTAAGTAATTAAAATCATTATGAGTATTTTCTATGTCTTCCCATCACTTAAACCTCCCATATACCTCATCCCATACCTTGCCTGGTCAAGGCTGTGTGCAATTTTATTGATTATGTTTATTGTCTAAGATACCACACCTTTAGGTGCAATTATATGATTTAAGAATTTTTTTTTATGATTTATTTCCTCCTTTAATATCTCACAATATTCCCTTATTGATCTAGTATTCTCTAACTCATCCACTTACCTTCTCCTCTCTTCATACTCTTCGGATAGGCTTGCTGTTCTTCAAGAGTACTCTGCCTCTAAGACATAATAGAGGGATATTGCTCTCATAAATAGAGAAAAATGAGATTTTTTAAAAATAAATCAGGTACTGAGGAATTTATGTACTAAAAATTAAATTCTTACTCCTTTAATTTTGTCTTTAAATACTCTAAACTCTCTAAAATAACCATAAAAATAGGACTGGGTTAGCATTTATGTGCACCATTCTCCTAAGCAGATGATTTTGATGCCATTATCTATTTATTAATGCTTATAAAAACTTTAATTAATACTTTAGGATCCTAATGGTTACAATAGAACACTCTTTAACCTCTAGGTTCCTCATTCCCACCATTTAGCAACTTGAAGTGTTACAAGAAAAGTGTATAGACTGTCACCTCAAAACATACCCAAAGAGAAAATACTTATGACTCCTAACTATTTTGAATGACTTACACATTTTTATAATCCCATCAAGTTTTCTCATACTTTTCTAGATAGTAAACTTACTCAGACTAGGCACTTGAACTTCTTGACTTCTTAAGATAGGGTACCTTGGCTATATTTGGATATTAGCCTAGAAAATCATGTCTAGATATCCGTTAGGCTTGAGACCATTTTATCTATATATCATATAATTATCATGAGGTATCTTGATTTCATCATAGTACCATAATATTTAATACATGCATTCAAATTTATAACTCTTTCCCTCACAACTTATACTTGTACCTTGAATGGCTAGCATGACTGTAGTAACCTATTGGGGACATGGGGAATTCTAAATTGAAATTTATCATATTTAACCTCCATAGAGACTTTGTAAATTTGGTAAAGTCTCCAAATATATCTTATAAACTCTAAACATACCATATCATTTCATAATATTCCAAAAGTGAGCCTTAATCATCTTTGACTTGTAAGCTTTAGGAAGACATTACTCAGTGTATGAATAGAAAGTGTGCTAGAATGTCCAAATTTATTCAATAGTTCACTTTGATGTTCAATTAATGACCAATGAATGATTATAAATTAAATAAGTTCATATATCATAGTACCAAACACCAAACTCAACCACATTACTATCATAAACCACTTATCTTGGACTGTTGTGGATTTCACTGAATGATTTCAATGAGCTAATTTGCATATTGAAGGCTATTGAAGACTATGATCCCTAACTCAAATGGGGTCCTAATGTTTCAAGGTGATACTATTATGTTTAATTTTCAACATAAATACATTATGAGGTATTATTATTGAATACAGACTCATAAAATAAACATTAAAAAAGGGTCAGAACCTCTATTCTACCATTTTAGTAAAAGTATCCCAAAGTTCCACAAGTTTTCTTGGAAGGTCTCCTCAAATTTATACTAGCATAAAATATTATCAACACTATTCCAATTTTTTTTTAAATTATTTTCAAACCTTCCAAACCTAAGAGGGAACTCAAACACAATTTCCATTCTCAATTAGGAAGTGGTAATCCGTATACGCATTATAGATGACTATTTTATGAATCTATTTTAATCTATTGGATATATTAATGATTATTTAATTTTAATTTGGAATTTAAAATGATAATTTGAGATATATTATCAATAATACATCACTTCACATCAATCTAAAACCATAACATACAAGAAATCTCCACCACTTGGAAAAAATGACTCTATCTTCACTTATCCACCCCTCTTTGTAAGCTAAGTTAGTTACATCATCAAACAAACTTATTAAGAATGCTTCAAAAATAAAAAACCACCATTATTATAAAATAAAAATGAAATGGAATATAATTTAGTGTAGAAGAATATAATTTAGGAAGATGAACGGTGAATAGTTCACTAAGCAGATCACGGTATGACACGATATGGCAGTTTTTAATACTAGGGAGCACGTCTAATAGAACTACTGGAAACATGTCATGTTGATAAATAAAAAATGTCAATGGCAGCTCTTTGTCAAATAAAATCCATGCATCTTCTGTTGAAACTCTCATTAACCAACCAGAAGATTAATAACTCTCAAACTCTCAAACATAATACGTTGACAGTTGACAGTTTGATTAGAATGACGATGCAATTTGCCAGGAAACTGATTGCACGTATGAATAACGATGCACGAACAAGGTACTGTTGTGTTTGGTGACATCTTAATTAATACTACAGATTAATGATCCTTTTAGAAACGATGATCTAAATTGAATAATCTACTGGTAAATAAGCATAGAGGACTGCACTAACCTATATGCACCTGTCAGATGATTGTATAGCGTAGAAGTCGAAGGCCAATGTTTTTCTAAGCTAAGTCTGCATATAAAGATGCATGCTGAGCAATAATGCCACAAGGATTAAATTTATTGATTCTGAAAGTGAGACATGGGCACAGAAACTGTAAAATTTTATTTTGATGGGACTCTACAGATCTACAAACGAGAATTTACAAAAATATTCAAGACTCTCATTGGAACAAACACATATCTACCAGGGACCACCCAAATCATGTACACATCTACAGATTCAGCTGTAGATACCGAACTTTTGTAACAAAACGGTGCTAACACCTAACCCATATCTTCTCCAATGCATTCATTAAACCATCAGAATCTCTTACTCTGATACCACTATTGTGAATTCAAAACGCTGAACACAAATAAGTTTGCAGTGCATATATAAAATTTTAATCACATAATAGTATTTTGTTATATTCTACCAAATAAATAATTCAGGGATATTACATATATATAAAAATATGATTCTTATAATTTTTCCATCATATTCTCATCCCTATGATTATGAGGATCTATATACAATTTATTCTTGTAATATCATTTTTCCATCATTTTCTCAACCCTATAATTATAAGAACCTATATACATTATATTGTTGTAACTTATAACAATATATCTCAATAATACTTACCAAATATTAATTAACCAATTATTATTTACAACTTAGTAAATACACAATATCAAAACTAAATCATAGTAAAAAGAAGAATAAATATTACATTTTATATATATATATATTTTTTTTATAAAAAATTATAATATTTGAAACACAAAATTTAATAAATAAATATCATTAAAAATTTAAGGAGGGCTATGTGTTTCAAAAGTCAAATTTAGCCCTTGGATGCATCTTTATATCTATATGCTCAATATATATTATTAAATTTTTGAAAAAAATAAATAGTATCTACGTTTAATCAATAAAATTAAATATTAATTGAAACATTATAGTAACAATATATAATATTTCTAGACATTGTTTCTAGAAAAATATTGAGTCAGATTTTAGCTCTTGCTAAAGTTATTCCCACTCTCATTTTGAAGAAGAGGAACTAACAGTCATTGAGAAAAATGAAGAACAATTATCCACCCATGGAGTGATTTGTTGGTTTATAGGCTTTTGGCTGAGTATGCCCCAACTCCATAAATGGATTTTGAGCGAATGACAAGATATGCTTACAGGTAAAATATTAATCCATCCCTATGTGAAAGGTATATTTATTATGATCTTTGATTGAACTCAATACAAACATGCAATTTTTATTAAATTTCATTGGGAATGGGGACACCATTTGCTTATGGCTAAGCCATGGCACTTCCCCATTTAGCCATATAATGAAATTTTTTATTCAAAATCTACTTAGATTAGAATACTTAATCTACTTTTTCAATTTTGGGAGCATTTTATTTTAGAAAACATAAAAAAATCCATTAAATAATTTTGGGATGTTAATTCAAAAGCATTAGAAGGCATTCAATCAACTTATGTTATAAGTTTAGTTAATGTTGATATCACCAAAGATTTACTTACAAAAATAGAATTGGAAGTTAGAAATAGAACTTGGGTGCAACCAATAGACTATGAAGATCTACCTTTCAAATATCATAGATGTTTCCAAACTAAACATTTGGTTAACTATTATTCTTCCCTCAAACATTAAAAAAAATTTGTGTAAAGTAGCTTACCCTAAACATATTATCAGACTAAAGTTAACTATTAGTAGAAAGTGAATAAAGTAGCTCAACTCCTGATCTAGTTTCAAAAAAGTAAATGGAAAATCTGAGCATAGAATCTAAGGAAGATAACACCTTGTAAAGGCAAAAACTAGATTCAGGAAATTTCACAATTATTTCTAAGAAAAACCATATGGCTCACACCTCTTCAAAGAAAATCCAGTCAGTTATTTCTGAAAGAGAAGAATTATCAAAAAATATTTCTTCACCATCAATAATTAATTCACTTGAAATCTTCATTTCAATTATACCAAATTTAGGGCAAGGTGGAGATTGGACCATTGTGTGTAACAAAAAGGGAACTAAAAGTATGAAATAAATGGATCCTATGAAAATGGCCCTCATAAATCAAATGTATAGCACGAGTGATAATTTTCTTTTATTTCTTTACTGTCCAACCAATGTGTGGTTGTTACGATATTTTTTTTCAAATTTTAGGCAGATTTTTTTATCTTTTTTTCTAGGATTTGTTGCTCCATTTGTATGTGTTGTCCATGTCTACTTCCTTATTCTTCTAAGTAGGGTCCCTTTTTAAAACCCATTTTTACCAATACTAAAAATAATACATAAATTTTGAACTAATTTGAACTCTTTCTACAGTCATTTTCATGAAATTACATTTTCATTTTGTTGTGCAACCCCCTCATGGGATGTACCCTATTTCATGACCAAGGGATAATTCTAGTTGTATTTTGACTTAACTTTATTAGAGAAAGGCCTCGATAGATTGAAGCTTGAGTAGATGTTTCTTTTATGTTTATGATCATGTTCAAAAGGAAGTTAATGTATTCTATATTTTTTTCAAGAAGAAAGCTTCGTTTGACCAAGCTAGAAATATTCAAGAATATACCTCCTCTTCTTTATTTAATTTTGATTTATTTCTTCTAGATTGATGAAAGGCTTGAACAATGTCTCCCTGGTGGGGAGGATTGATCTTTTTTAATATTTGGTTGCGAATTGGAATGGTGGTATGATTGGTAGAACTTCAAGCCAAATCCTTTTCCTGAGAAGGCCTTGTTGTACTTGGGGAGATAAATGGTTGATGGTTTTAAGCCAGGTTGAAGGAATGCTTGGAAAATTCCCGATGGAATCATCCTTATTGCTCCACGGTATCCCACGAGGATTCCTTATTCAAAAGTCTTTACTATTTTCTTTAGTTGAAAGCTTAAATGTTAAAGATTAGTTTGTCTTAGATCTATTATCTTGGTTTTCCTAGTGGTTTTTAATCTCAACACATATATTTTGGGGGCACATAGAGATTCGATAAACGTTGGGTTATTTTCCTATTTAGTTATTTAGGATTTGACCACCCATTTTGGGTTCTGATCAAGTGATACCCCTCACATGGTGACAATTAGATCTAGCTCCTCGAAGACCTGGATCTCTTTAGCTACCCTGGAAATGGTTCGCTACATTTGAAAGCCTCTTTTGGGGACTCGGGCACTCTTGTCCATGGGAATTATTTATGCATTAATTTATAAAATCTCTTTACTCTTTCACATTCTTTGGGTCCTAATTGAGCCAAAATCAAATTGGGGATCATTGCAAACCCTTGTGATATTTTTAATTTTGCATAGTATCTATATTGGTTATGTTGGGTTAGGGTCCATTGGGGACCCATAAGGTTATTTTTTGGGGCTGCCTTCTTGGGTGGGTCTTTCAAGGAGTTGTCGTTGTCGCCTCTTTCTCCTTAAGTCTAGGGTAGTTTTCCCTCCAGTTAAAATTGATTGGTTCTTGCACAAATGAAATGTGGTTATTGCTCTTTTAATTTTTGTAATTTATGTTTGTTGGGTCCTTTTTATTTTTCTAGTAAGCTTCACCTCATTTTATCTCTTTCAAGCTAAGAAGAGACACAAACCTCCTCATATGTATGGGCTAGATTCTATACTAGTTCAAAAGGGGGTTTATCTTAATTCGAACAATTCATAAAATTAAAATGTTAACTGAAATAACTCAAATATGTTATGACAATTGATAAAATGACAACTATAAACAATAAATCTAAAAATGAGATAGAATTCTATAAAAAAAAAAGTTATATATTAAAATTTTTAATGTCATCTATAAGGCTAAGTAGTATATGAGATCTAGAGTAATAATAAAAATATATATCATAACCACTTAACATAAGAGTTGTCTAGATAACATAATGTAATATTTAACATAACTATCAATATATTTAGTTTTCAATTATTTAATTTTATATGTAAACAATTTTTATCATGATCCTATATAAAATTAAATTCTTTATCATAATATTCTTTCGCTAGTCCAAATTATTTTGTCACTAAATAAGGATCCTAAATTTCACATTACTTTTGGGAGTAGAATATAAGAGTTAGATTTAGTGGTCCGTAATTCGAATCAATTCATGCTCATGGAAATTGTACGACACACGATGGTATTGTATTGACTACAATACAAGCGAACCACTTTCAAAAGGGTTACGTCGACAGGAAATGTGGAAAGCTAATGGAAATTAACGATTATCCGCAACATAAAAATCATCCGGATTTCTTTGCTAAGTGTAATGACTACATACCATTTCGTTAATATAGAAGGGTAAAGATTATGTTTAGGTTTTTTAAATAATTTGTAAATATATATAGTTATATTCTTTGAGATTTTTAACGAAATGATTTATAAATAAATACAGTACCATTGGAATTTATGATATATTATAAATTAATATATGACATTAAAAGGAGACAATCATTAAGATAATTATATATTATGTTCCTTTATTTATTGAGAGATCTTTTATAATAATATGAAAAGTGATGTGAATTGTAATATAATAATATATATATATTTTTAAATTAAAATTAAAATTTATTTCGTAAACATATCATTATCTGTATGTATAAATTCAATATTAAATATACACAATTGATCTTAATATAAAATCTAATTCACTACTGAATATACCTCATTGATCAGGTTGGCTGCATACTATATCGTTGATGTTAACATTAAGCTACTTGATGTTAACATTATTTCACTTTATGAGTGCAGTTTTATTTTGTTACATAAGCAGTGACCCTCAATAGTACTTTACTTGTGGGTCCAGAATATAAGAGCATTAATTTGTCACAAAAACGATAATGACTCAATTTCATAGTACTTTTATTTTCGGGTGGAGAATATAATAGCACTATTTTGTCACATAAGTAATAACTGTCAATATCACTTTAGTTACTTTTGAATGCAGATTATAACAGTTAGGTTTGATCGTCACATTACTCTTAGGTGGAGAATATAATAGTTAGGTTTGGTTGTCCGTGATTGAAATCATGCTCATGGCAACTGTGCAACACTAAATATCAGTGTATTATCTATGTATGTAAGTTTTATACTGAATATATTATCTCTTACTCTTAACATTAAGACACTTGATGTTAACATTATTTTATTTTTAGGTGCAGAATATAATAGTTAGGTTTGGTTGTCCGTAACTAAAATCAATTCATGCTTTTGAGAATTGTACAACACCAAATGGCAGTGTATTGACAGTTGATTTCACAGTTTGCAGTACTTGTGAGTGCAGAATCTAACAATATCAATTTTAAATAATTTTTGGATGCAGAATATAACAGTATTATTTTGTGACATAAGGAATGATTCTTAATTTCACTTCATTTTTGGGTGAAGAATATAACAGTTAGGTCTGGTTGTCCGTAATTAAAATCAATTTATGCTCATGGGAATTGTACACCACCAAATGGCAGTGTATTGATAGCAGCAGTGTATTATCTGTGTTTGTAAACTAAATACTGAATATACTATCGTTGATGTTATCATTGGGCGGCTTTATTGATCTTTATTTTCAAAAGAAATTGATATAGAGCATTCTACATTAACTCGACGTTAAATCTAGTCAATCTTTGATCGTGTTAAAAAGAAAACCCTCTGTGAGGAGGAATCGTGCTATAAAAATGGTCTTGTACTGCAACACAGCAGAAAGGAATTTTGAAAGCCAAGAGTTGAAAGATGGAATGCGGCCCGCTAGAAGATGCATTGAATCCGACAGAGTCGTATAACTTTTGCGTCCAGGGGTTATCGGCCATGGGTTTGCGGCCATAAAACAATGAATTGATAATTAAGTTTATTGTGCATCTAGGACAGCAATGAATTGATTACAATATACGAATTTTAAACATCGTCTCACATGAAATCTTGTTCTCCACTTCATTTTTAACTATTGAGTATTATTATGTTTATTAAATTAAAATATAATAAGGGTTGCTTAAAGGTTAGTCCCTAATTTTGTATTTTTGTATTGAATAGTGTGTTGTATTTATTCTTTATTTGATTGAGATGAGAGTATTAACATGAGATAAATGAAAGGTATCTAGTAACAGCAATTGTCATAAATATGAAAGATAATTTAATTTGTTGACAAATATAATTCAATTTAAGCAATTGAACAAGCAGTCTTTAATAATTTCCATAACAAGGAAGATCGTAATTGAGAATGAAATATGAATTAAAAAAAAGTGATGGCAGCATAGTATATATATAAAACAAATAAATATAAAATAGATATAGTTGTAATGAGATGTATAAGTAAAGACTATTGATAAATCAAGCAAAGTGTATTAATATTTAGGATAAATTTGCACAAATCATTCAAATTTGTATATACATTGGTAACAGAACAAAAATATAATATAATTAGGAGATTCAAGTCCTATATTTGACAATATTGTTTTTAGTTGTTTGTGAAGAAGTTGCTGGTCTTGTTTGTGTGGGTGAGTGAAGTGTTTATCCCTTAGAGATGGGACAACTGGCAATTTACATTTGAAACAAAGATATACAAGTAGGAGGTTTGATAACATAGCCTTCTCTACGACATGTGCTTCATTTCTATAAACCATAATATGCATTTTCATTGTTAAAGAGGAGCAGAGTTGTTACAATATGTGCAGCAATATTAATGATGGAATTTTCAAAAATCTAATTTTTGTTGTAAATTAACAATTGCTCATTCATTGTTACTGGTTAAGTTTATCTATACAAGTGCATGGGTTTTTAATGCCCTTCTACATTACTTGATTCATAAATCCTTGTATGAACTATGTTTATAAAAACTAGTCAAACTGCTATATTAGTTATGGTGCCCATGAATGGATGTAATGCTTATTTGAGCCAAGAATTCCTCTTCCTTCACATAATGTTGACTAATTTGTGTTGACATAATGTTAAATTATGCTTGATAGTGTGTGAGTGATGTACCACTATCCACTTTTATTTTGTAGATCCGATTGTTTAAACTAGTAATAAGGCATTGATTACTTTGACAAAGAAATTACTTTGGTAGATGAAGTTGAAAATAAACTTATGAAAAAAACAAAAATAGCTTATATTTTAATATAATTTAATGGTGATGAAGGAAAGTGTAAACAAGTATTTTAATCCTCTTGAATTTTTATTGATGTGATAAAAAAAAAAATCCTACAAATTCATTAAATTAGTTATTATGTGCAACATCATTGTTAGGTAGAGAGTGTTTAAGATTGTGACACATAGTATAGAACAAAATTTACCATGTGATAACCAAGAAGAAAAAAAAGTGGAGCCAAATGAAGATCAATTACAGGTTGCTAAGTTGTTTGGTATTTATAAGCTTAATTGAACAACCTCAAATACAATTGAAAAGGTTAAGAGAATGTGTAGGTTTGCATTATTTGTCTTTAATCGTTAATGAATTTTTGAGGATTACATTAATACATGTTATCATGATTTAGGGCTTTAGCCTCAAAATTGTTATCAATGCAAATTGGGATGGTCATGGTTATTAGCTATGATAGGAGACATATGGTAAATTTAAATTAATTATATAAAAATGGAATGATGAGTTCACCAACTTTAATCTATTTTTTATTATTTTTCAATTACGGACATTGAAAGTTGCATTAAATATAGGAGAATATACTCTAATAACACCTAAATAATATTCAATTATTTATTTGTCAAACTGTAATAAAACATTATAATTGCTATCTGAATATATATTTCAATAAATTTAATTGGCTAAACAAAAACCAAGTAATTGAAAAGTGATTCTATTAGAAATGTGAGTCCTTTAGTCTTGCCTTAGAAGGGACTATTTGAAAAATATGAGTTCATCTCTAAATATGAGGATTCTAAGAGAAGCTTAATAAAATAGGAAAAAATTGGCTAATCCTACCATTAAATGTTTTATGTTGAACTATAGATTTGAATTAATTAAATCTAATTTATAAACTTGTATTTAAGAGGGTATGTGTTCTCTTTGAGGCTTCACATTAATTAATATAATCAAATTATATAATTAAGTTGCCCAACATTAATAATATTTACTCATAAGCAATGAATAGACCATAAATATAGTCTCATGAAACCCATATAAAATTTTTATTAAGGTAATCCAACATTTGACTAGTGTGGAATATAGTCATGTGAAGATTAGGAGGTCTGGGTCTTTCAAAAAAGAAACAAGTGTACATAATATCAAAATCAAAAGAGAAAGGAGAAGCGGCAAAGAGGTACTAGAAAACAATCAAGGATTATATAGACTCCCATGTTTATAAGCACTAGAGGAAGGGACCTAGCCCCCAAAAAAGCCAAATCTAACTTTGAAAGAAACCACTTATGATTTGAATCCAGAATTAATTGAAAAATATCATGTTCACTAATTTCTTCCAAGATATCCTTAGGAAAATTGCTTAGGATTTTACCATCAAGCTCCTAGATTTTTTGAATCAAGTGGAGGTATTTTTAATTGAGCGTTAGATTCCATGCTCATCAAAGTTGAAATCAGCTCTGCTAAGCTCATCAGAATTCTATCATTCTAAAAAGTGAGAGGGATGCTAGGTAGTTCCATCCATACTAAAATATGATCAAGCACAAATTTAAGAGAAGACTAATTATGTTTCCATTATTGCATCATGAGGTGTGCCTTTCACATTATCTAGGGGTCTCCATTTAGAAAATTTCAACAACTTTCCCTACACACAAAAGAAAATAGTAATAAATTATTAGTAAGATATACTTTTTTAACTTCTCCAACTCTTTTCCATTTCTTTCTAGTCCAATTTGTTATGGCCTCCATGTTGTTTTTTGTCTTAAAAACTTTTTTCCCAATAGCATTATAGTATATTCCTCAGCCTCATCTATAAACCTAGCCATTCTTTTACATGATCGGGTTCCAGAGTCCATCAACACCAAAGTGGCAAGCAACTCTGCTAAGCTCTTCAAAATTATATCATCCAAACAAGGGAGAGGGACTCCAGATATTTCTATGCATATAAAAATCTAACCAAGAATAATTTTAAGATAAGAACGATTACATTTCCATTATTGTAATATTTCTTATTACCTAGGGGCCTCCATTTAGGTTTTTCCAACATATTTCCATGCACACAAAATATTATATTAAAAAAATGATTAGAAATATCTATTATTTCAAATTATCCCACTCCTTTCAATTTCTTATGGCCTCCTTATTTTTTTTGGC
>JARHVA010009808.1:20000-52500 GCA_037957365.1 Torreya grandis
AAGAATATATATGGATCTCTCTTGGCCATGTTTTTTCAAATAATTTATTTATTTCAACATGGGGAAAACACCACATGTAATTTTAGTAAGGTTTCAAAATATTTCAAACTATATAATAAATCTATTGACTTGTCAACATCCATCCTATATTTAAACATAAAACCTATCAATGATTAATATTCTTCAAATATTATACAAGTAGGATCGTACATATAAATACATCTTGTACCAACATATTTTAATATTTTTTTACCATCAATAAATCCAATATTAATTTTTTTAAATTATAAAAACCTTTTTGAACTTTTTGAGATATATGTGTGCATGTAACAGATAAACTACTCCACTTTTGAGATATTTTGAAATGTGATAAAAATGTTGTAAGCAAAATTAATTATATGTGCCACGTAGTGGATTGGAGTCATATTTAGAGTGGGTATTATTTCTTGGTGAACATAAAGACCAATTTTTCTACCCTGTATTATTGATGCACCACCTACACTAACACACACAGTCTTGGTAGATATATCATAATACTTCATCCTAGCAATATCAATCAAATTAAAAATAAATAATTGGGAAAGGCTATGAGCACTACAATTTTAATTCCTTTTACTTACAGATAATAGGTGAGGTTTCCTTGAATGGTTCTCAAATGTATAATCATGTAGGCAAACCCATGATGTGTTTTCAACTACTATTATCTCATCAATGGATAGTGAGGTAAACCATAATGATTTCAAGTTTTCATTCAAATCTTCTTTTTCAATCATCATAAATCATTTTTCCATCTACCAAGCACTATTATTTGACCAATGTGATTGTGCAATGTTATGCAATCTAATATGCTTAAATAAAATCTTATAATCTAAAAAATCAAATATTGGTTTGCCTCTTTTTATAATTTGATATAATGTGAAAAATAGTGTATTTTTTCTAAGTAGATTAGACTAACCATTTTTTATTTTTTGAACTATAATTATTCCTCTTTTCTGAATGAGGCATCATTCAAGTATGTATTGAATTTCATACTCTTATATATAACACTAATGCATACATTCTTTTGTATTTTTCCATGTCACTATTATTTATATTTGACCATGATTATTTTTGACCGATTCATATATAATTCCACAATGTTTCTCAATTATGTCCAACTTTAGTTAAATTTTATAGTCCTTTCTTTGTTTTCAACTGCATATTATACATTTTTATTCTATTTCTATTTTAGTAGTATTTCCATGTTGTATAGGTTCAATTAATGGGTATTTAACTACCAAATAAAACTTAAATGACCTTCTAATTGTCCATATACTTTTCTTATTTTGTACATATTTTTTTGTGTTTTCTTAGTTGAAGACTATGTTGGTTGAGTAGAAATCTTATCTAGTGGTATTAGGTCCTCATAATTGATAACCATGATGTGTTCCTATAGTGTTATTTTATTTTAAATCATTGATGGCATGTCATACCTATGGATGTATTTTGGGGGAGGTATATGTTCAATAGGGTTATCATTGGGTTCTATTGCAAATATGGGTATAAATTTATAATTATTATTCAAAATTGGTCCTTAATATGAAATTGAAAATAATTAATAATATGGTAAATCATATAATATTTAGTACCTCTCTTTTGAATTTGATAGCCAGGGACGTCTTCCAGTGGAGGTAAATCTTCAATACTCTTATTAATGGGTTATGCATGAAAACTTATTATAGACTAATTATTAATAAAGGGTTTAGTAAAATAGAAATAAATAGCAAAAGAGTATATCAAATAATATTTAAACCACTCCCTATAATTTGATACCTAGCTATGTCTTCCCATGTAGGCCCCTCATTAGATTATATCATGGCACCTCTATTTGGAATTTTATAGCCACACACATCTTCAAGTGGAGGCATATATTCAATACTATTATCAATGGGTTCTACAATCAAAATAGTTGTATATATTAATTATTATTAAACCGTATTAGGGATGAATAAAAAATAACAATATATAATTTAAAACTTATACTAGTGTTTTCCCTTTAGATGAAATAAGATAACTGCTTGTCTTATTTTTAAAATTTTAATGACACCTTACCAATCCCAAAATTAATAATTGAATCAACTTTAAAGATAAATTATGTTTAGTTATAGTCACCCAATAATTAGGTGACGCTACTTGATAGTTGGTTACCACCACCCTATAGTTGAGTGTAGTCACTCGATAATTGGGTATATCCACCCAATAGTTGTAGCCTAAAGACTACGACATGATATATTGTTTTTTTGCCTTATAAATTTTTGTTATTTCCTAAAATTTTAATGTAGTCACATGATAGCTAGATGAAATAATGCATCAACTACATCCTAAATATTTCTACCCAATATTGGAGAACTAGTTGCTTCTACTAGACATCTTGTTGTTATCTCTTGGTATCCTAATAATGACACAAAATATCTCAATGCATTCAAAATACAAATATTTGTAGTCATTTGAATCATATTTTTCATCATTCATCATCTGATTGTAGTCACACAATAACTAGTTTAGGTTGTGTTCACCTATTAACTACTTGTTGTCCCCCAGTGTCTTCTTCCTATCCTCTAACACCTAGTACTATGTTTAAGGGTATAAATTTCAATATATAACATATAGTGGTGAATACCCCCAGATTATATTTATTTTTATTGGTGACATACATATATATAAGGAAAATTATTTCAAAAATTAGGTTTACTGACTCTTAAATTTAAATTATTCCCTTAAATGATCTCGGGATATCAACTACCACATAAAATTGCCAAATCTTGGCTTAAGAAAAGGAATATTCATGAATGAAAGAAGATTAATCACTAAAAAATATCCCTACTTTGGATGTCTTATCAAAATTTAGATGGATGAAATTGTTGCTTAGGTTCTTCCAAAATGTCAATAACCTTTTGTTGGTTTGAGGAGGGAGGTTGAAGTTATTTTTGGAAGAAAAACATTTAAGGTAATATGATGTTCATCTCTAGTTATTTTATTTAATGGATGCATAAATTTATCCTTAAAAACATCTTCAAGAAGCATCTTCATTTTAATAGTAAAGGATTTTTCAGAGGTGGAAACATTCTTGAAGACTCTTTTCTTTCTTTCTTTCCATAATCTCTAGATGATCAAATATATACCCACAACATAAATAATTCTAACTTGATCCCTTCCTTTTTTCCAATTAAAGAAAATTTCATGAATAGATTATATTACTCCCCAAATTTTATTCATTTTCTTTAAAAACCAAGACCAAAATTTCTAGGATAACTTACAATTAAGGAGGACGTAGTTTGAGGTTTCATATTTTTTTATATAACAGGCACCAAGAGGCCCATGAAAATCTATATTTTTGATTGTGCCATATTAAACACATTTCTTATTCATTATAAACCATACATTTATGTTAGTGTTACAAATTCTCCAAGGGATTCATAATTTTTCCACATTACATAATGGAGTGCTAATATTAGAGATTAACTTATAAAAAATTTGTTTCACCATGATTTTTTGTAAGGTTATCCATTTAATTTTAATCCCTCAATATCCACTAAGATACTAATATGGTGAGTATTTTTGAATAAGATAAAATAATTATAATATCAAAGCAATGGTTAGCTTCAGAGAGACTAAATTTATTCCATTTTATTTGAGGGACCCTTTCACTTTAGGTTTCAACCCAATAATTAAAAACTAAGGGTCTCCATAGGTTTTAAAAACATTATCCTAAAATTTTGAAGGAATAATGATTGCATAGAGGACCCACAATAAAATAAACATTCTTACAAAAATTAACATATCTACCATTTTTAATATCACATAGAAGGAATTGGAAATAAGGTGTTTATGTTTCCCAACAAAGTTCCTAAATTGATACACATACATCCAACTCTCTATATTGAAAACATAGGCAAGACCATCTAAGTTATTAAAACAATTGATTCAGAGTAACATGCTACATGTTTTGTATTTTTCATGATAGATTCTCCATAGAAGTTTTTCTCCTAGACATACATTCATCTTCAATAAATTATTGATTATAACCCCATGTTTTGATTTAAGGAAGCAAAACACTTCTAATTTTATTAAATAAATTTTATTAGTTAAATAATTATCATTATAAATAAATATATTCAAAACATTAGTTAAAATGGATTTAAAACTAACAAGAGCTTTTGAGACTAACATCATGTGGATTGGAATCACATGGAAAATAACTTCAATTAATTGATTTTTTACTACACATAAAAGTCATTTTCCATTCGTAGAAGCCAATTTATTTAGGATGGTTGTTGTCATATTATCCCAAAATTATTTTTAAAACCAACAATAAAATAGGGGGATCCTTAAATATTTGATGGAGAGTATACCTAAATAATTATTGAGATTGTGCTTACTCTTATTTATCATGTAGAAATGAGTGTAGAGGAAGAAAATGTTAGATATAATGAGGTTGAATTCCTAGACCAAATAATGTTGATACCTAGACTTTAGTATAATTTGTAAATTATTCATCAGATAAGTTTACATATATAGTAAATTTATAATGGTTAATGATATTTAGTGTGTTTTTTTAAGAAGGATCTGTTGAGGGCTTCTATAATAATGATGAATCTTGAGGGAGGGTGATATAGGGTTTCCATATATGAGATCTCTTAAATCATATAAAAACTAGTCAGAATCCATTTAAAAGATCACAAAATATCTCAGTATCTATTTAATAGTTAATCTAATCAAACCAATATAATAAAAACACAAACATCTTAAAGATTTTGAAAATAAAATTCTAATGTAATCTATCATAAGCTTTACTAATGTTAAGCTCAATTGAATAAATTATTACATAATAACACAACAATCCAAGATTTGTCTATTTTATACAAAAGTAACTTTTTGTTCAAATATAAGAAGATAAAGGAGGATCTGGAGATGATTAGCCAAGGATTTTGAAATAATATTGTATATGGTATTGGTAAAGGTTATAGATCTAAAGTTGTCTAAGGATTCCATATTAGCTTTATTAAATATTTTAGCAAAAAAGGTGTAATTGAACTACTTCATAGCTTTTTTGGAGAATGTGTATTCATTAGCAGCTTTGAAAATATTCATTTTTAAAATTTTCTCGAAGTGTTTAAAAATAACTAGAGGAAACCCATCAAGGCGTTGATGTTTATAATTGTCCATGGTCGAAATCATAGTATGTATTTATTTATATATGAAAATCCTGACTAAATTAGCATTACAATTATCATTACTAATTTTTAGAATAAGATTCACAAATTATTTTTTCTCCAAAACAAAATCTAAGGAGGAATACTTAAGTCAGTTATCAAGGAAATGAACAAAATCCTTTTTTATCACCTTCTATCTTCAGTATAAAAACCATTACTAGTTTTGAGTTTTAATATCTATTTATATATATGTGTAGATAGTGTAGATTGGTGAGATAATTATTCATTTAAATGTTCATCATTATTCCAAAACTCTATAGTTTTTAACTTCCAAAAAAATAAATTTTAACAAGAATTGAGCTTAGCTTTTCACCTACATATTTTTATGAAGTCAGGGTTTGTGATGACCAACAATCTATATTTTATTTTGAAGGATCTAAATATTAAATTAGATTATAGTTTTTCCCATTAAAATATTCATGAGGACTGCTTTGCTACATTCGTAAATTTGTTGTCTAAGCATTTTCATATTATGTGCTACAAAATAAAATTAGTATTACCTTTAGGGGTTGCTTCATTCATGAAATATTTTAAATACCCTTATATTTGGATAATTTAACAACATCAAATTAAATATAGAAGGTGTGTTAGTAGGAGAATTATCTATTTCGATAATGACAAATAATAAAATGCTAAGACCTTGAAATTTTTGGAATGTGTAAGTGAAAGACCCAATTTTGATTTGTCAAATGATTAAGTAACATAAATATGTCATTTCGTTCAAAAATATTTCGAAAATAAGATCTTATATTGATATAAGTAAACAAACTAGATTTATTGTTGATGTCCCAAATATTATTTTCATTAAAAAATTTAATGAAGTCTTATTAGGATTTGAGGATTTATATAAATCCCACCTATTTTTCCACGATTTCTTAAAATATATTTGAATTCACAAGCTAACATAATCCATTCATATTTAAAATATTTGAAAATTATTGATATATCCTTCAACATTATCTACTAAGTAACTAGGCCTAAGGAATCATACACATTATAAATAAGTAAAATATGTATTCTTCTTGAGACCCAAGATCTTAAGGTAGATCAAATTTCTCTTAGATTTTAAAAATGAGAAAGTAACTAAAGAATTATTGAATAGGGAACATAGGCCACAAAATTATCCCTTAACTCAATTTGAAAAGGAAGAAAGAGTTTTAAAATTATGGAAAACATAAAAGGTTGTAGGTGGTCTCACTCAGATCCCATCGATATTTTTTATTAGACACATGAATCCAAGTTAAACTGTAGCATTGAGGCAACTCGATATATATGAATTTAGTGTCTGAAACCATCGAATGAAAAATTATAAAATATAAATAATGTTATATAGTCTAAATCTAGTCCAATTCCATCATGTTCTAACCTAGATTTAAAGTGCACAATAAACTACCTAAGTAATATTATTTTTTATTTACTATAGTCTCAATCAATAGTTGTACTTTTCAATTTATAATATCTTAGTATTTGAATTATAAATATTGCTTATTTTATTTTTCAAATAATTTGACTATTATAGATATTTATATCACCCTTATGCTTATTCATTTATATATTATTTACCCTATACTATACTTATCTATCTCAATTTAGCATTAAGGATATATATGTTAGTTGGGAACATACTTGAGATACATATTTTACTATTGGTGGAAGCTACACTACCTTGGCAATATTTGGATACAGTCACATGGTATGATTTGACTACAATTCCAAAAGTTTTTCATACTTACCTACCTTGTCATTTGATACCCAATTTCCTAGGGTCACTTCATATACTTAATTTGGAAAAACTTGGGGAGAGATGAACGTTTTCCATAATTGATTATTTTATCTTCATTAACTACTTGTTTCCCATTTGCCTAATATTTTCTATATGTTTTTGCTTACTTTCGTTTCCTTATAAGTATCTATATCCAATTTAGAAAATGTGACATGGATGTTAGGGAATTTATCACCATTTTCACATAACCCAAAATGATCAAAACTAATTTTATTCCAAGTGAAATGGAAAATCATTAGAACTCATTTTGTTCTAGTTCTATTTACTCATGAAATTTTAGCCTAAAGGCACAAGCAATGGTTTGAATATTTTTCATAGTTTATATATGAGGCAAGCATTACTATGTTTACTAATGTAATGTCAAAAGAGTAATAAAGGTTTAACATTTAACCAATATACTTGTAATTAATTCACCAGTGTTCATTAAATGAAACAAATAGCTGAATCAAAATAATGGGTATGATTTCAATCTCATGTTCTCTTTTTGTGACCATTCATGTCCTTATATTTACCAACAACTCTACCACATTTCTAAATGAATCTTAAAATGGTTTTTTAGTATCTACATATGAAATACAACTTGTAAATATAAATACATTTTAATTTACATGTTTAATGTGTTGTAAATTTGAAATTGTCCACATTGTTTGTTAAATGTTGCCCATAATTAGAAGAATTATATGAAATTGAAATGGTTTTGTTTTCATTTTTTACTCTTGGCCATAGATTACACAATGATAATAATAAATTATACTATGATCTAATAGCCCAATTAAAACATGGTGATTGGTCCAAATCTAGAACCCAAGTAAGAATCATAAGTACTTTGGTCCTTGGCCAATGAAGCATATACTCTAGTATATGTTCCATACTCAACTATTGAAAATATATTATTATGATTTATAATCTATTTTTTTCTCATTTTATTTTCTCCTAGGAAAAAAATCATTCACAACTAAATCTTTATTTTACTTGTAACTATATTAAGTCACTAGCACATACAAGAAGATACAAACATCAAGTTTTTCAATTTAAATAATTTAATGAAGTCTATGCCTTAATATAAATGGAATAAAACTACACCCTATCAATTAATTTTCTTGGCATCTCTTTGGGTTGAATTCTTATATACTTTCATTGAGATCTTCATATAGCTAAATAATTTTGAAGTATCTGAACACACACCATCCTTTGAGAGTCAAGTGCCTTTATTCACCATTCTAAACCCAATAAATTATGTTCAAGTAAAACAAAAATTTTTGACCAAACTAGCCTTATTCAATTTCAAGAACATGATAATGCACAAATTGAAAAAAATTAAAGATTCAAATTTTGTATGAAAGTTTCCTTGTATATTAGGCATCGTAGTTGGGTTACATTTTGGAAAAAGTAATTAATTTTTCTTATCATTAAAAAACTTGTAATTTTCAATATAAGTGTGATAGGGGTTATTGTCATGAAATGTAAAATTTCACAACAAGAACATTGTATCTTAGGTTTATTTAAAATTTCATTATTGAAGTAGGTATAGGAGTAGATGTATACTTGAGCTTGTTCAAAATTATGATATTAAATTCTATTGTCTCTTACTATGTGGCATTATTTGTCAAAGTATTTGAATATATTGAATATGTTTTATGGAGTGTGTAAAATAATATTCTCTTTAATATGACTTGTAACTCATTTTTAGCCTTAAAATTAGTCATCTTAGCTAGCACTAACTTATATAAAAGTACATAATAATTCATCGGCTACTTGGACCCTTGCTTGAGTTTATTTATTTGGGGAATAAGATAGCTTATTAGCATATCCTCTCTGTGTTATCCCCAAATAAATAAACTCAAGCAAGGGTCCAAGCTAGAATTATTTATGTTGTGGGTATATATTTGATCATCTAGAGATTATGGAAATAAAGAAACAAAAGAGTCTTCAAGAATGTTTCCACCTCTGAAAAATCTTTTACTATTAAAATGAAGATGCTTCTTCAAGATCTTTTTAAGAATAAATTTATGCATCCATTAAATAAAATAACTAGAGATGAACATCATATTACCTTAAATGTTTTTCTTCCAAAAATAACTTCAACCTCCCTCAAACCAACAAAAGGTTATTGACATTTTAGAAGAACCTAAGCAATAATTTCATCCATCTAAATTTTGATAAGACATCCAAAGTAGGGATATTTCTTAGTGATTAATCTTCTTTCATTCATGAATATTCCTTTTCTTATGCGAAGATTTGGCAATTTTATGTGGTAGTTGATATCCCAAGATCATTTAAGGGAATAATTTAAATTTAAGAGTCAGTAAACCTAATTTTTGAAATAAATTTCCTTATATATATGTATGTCACCAATAACAATAAATATAATCTGGGGGTATTCACCACTATATGTTATATATTGAAATTTATACCCTTAAACATAGTACTAGGTGTTAGAGGATAGGAAGAAGACACTGGGGGACAAGTAGTTAATAGGTGAACACAACCTAAACTAGCTATTGGGTGACTACAATCAGATGATGAATGATGAAAAATAGGATTCAAATGACTACAAATATTTGTATTCTGAATGCATTGAGATATTTTGTGTCATTATTAGGATACCAAGAGATAACAACAAGATGTCTAGTAGAAACAACTAGTTTTCCAATATTGGGTAGAAATATTTAGGATGTAGTTGACGCATTATTTCATCTAGTTATCATGTGACTACTTAAAACTTCTAGGAAATAACAAAAATTCATAAGGCAAAAAAACAATATATCATGTGGTAGTATTTAGGCTACAACTATTGGGTTGATACACCCAATTATCGAGTGGCTACACTTAACTATAGGGTGGTGGTAACCAACTATCAAGTAGCTTCACCTGATTATTGGGTGACTATAACTAGACATAATTTATCTTGAAATTTGATTCAATTCTTAATTTTGGGAGTGGTAAGGTGTCATTGAAATTTTAAAAATAAGACAACCGGTTATCTTATTTCATCTAAAGGGAAAACACTAGTATAAGTTTTAAATTATATATTGTTATTTTTTATTCATTCCTACTATGGTTCAATAATAATTAATATATACAACTATTTTGATTGTAGAACCCATTGATAATAGTATTGAATATATGCCTCCACTTGAAGATGTATGTGGCTATAAAATTCCAAATAGAGGTGCCATGATATAGTCTAATGAGGGGCCTACATGGGAAGACATAGCTAGGTATCAAATTATAGGGAGTGGTTTAAATATTATTTGATATACTCTTTTGCTATTTATTTCTATTTTATTAAACCCTTTATTAATAATTAGTCTATAATAAGTTTTCATGCATAACCCATTAATAAGAGTATTGAAGATTTACCTCCACTGGAAGATGTCCCTGGCTATCAAATTCAAAAGAGAGGTACTAAATATTATATGATTTACCATATTATTAAGTATTTTCAATTTCATATTAAGGACCAATTTTGAATAATAATTATAAATTTATACCCATATTTGCAATAGAACCCAATGATAACCCTATTGAACATATACCTCCCCCAAAAGACATCCATAGGTATGACATGCCATCAATGATTTGAAATAAAATAACACTATAGGAACACATCATGGTTATCAATTATGAGTACCTAATACCACTAGATGAGATTTCTACCCAACCAACATAGTCTTCAACTAAGAAAACACAAAAAAATATGTACAAAATAAGAAAAGTATATGGACAATTAGAAGGTCATTTATGTTTTATTTGTTAGTTAAATACCCATTCAATGAACCTATACAACATGGAAATACTACTAAAATAGCAATAGAATAAAAATGTATAATATGCAGTTGAAAACATAGAAAGGACTATAAAATTTAACTAAAGTTGGACATAATTGAGAAACATTGTGTAATTATATATGAATCGGTCAAAAATAAAGATGGTCAAATATAAATAATAGTGACATGGAAAAATACAAAAGAATGTATGCATTAATGTTATATATCAGAGTATGAAATTCAATACATACTTAAATGACACCTCATTGAGAAAAGAGGAATAATTATATTTCAAAAAATAAAAGATGGTTAGTCTAATCTACTTTGAAAAAATACACTATTTTTCACATTATATCAAATTATAAAAAGAGGCAAACCAATATTTGATTTTTTAGAATATAAGATTTTATTTCTGCATATTAGATTGCATAACATTGCACAATCACATTGGTCAAATAATAGTGCTTGGTAGATGGAAAAATGATTTATGATGATTGAAAAATAACATTTGAATGAAAACTTAAAATCATTATGGTTTACCTCACTATCCATTGATGAGATAATAGTAGTTGGAAACACATCATGGGTTTGCCTACATGATTATACATTTGAGAACAATTCAAGGAAACCTCACCTATTATCTATAAGTAAAAGGATTTAAAATTGTAGTGCTCATAGGCTTTCCCAATTGGTTATTTTTAATTTGATAGATATTTCTAGGATGAATTATTATGATATATGTACCAAGACTGTGTGCGTTAGTGTAGGTAGTGCATCAATAATATAGGGTAGAAAAATTAGTCTTTATGTTCACCAAGAAATAATACTCACTCTAAATATGACTCCAATCCACTATGTGGCACATATAATTAATTTTTCTTACAACATTTTTATCACATTTCAAAATATCTCAAAGGTGGAGTAGTTTATTTGTTACATGCACACATATATCTCAAATAGTTCAAAAAGGTTTTTATAATTTAAACAAAATAATATTGGAGTTATTGATGGTAAAAAAATATTAAAATATGTTGATACAAGATGTATTTATATTTACGATCCTACTTGTATAATATTTGAAGAATATTAATCATTGATAGGTTTTATGTTTAAATATAGGATGGATGTTGACAAGTCAATAGATTTATTATATAGTTTGACATATTTTGAAACCTTACTAAAATTACATGTGGTGTTTTCCCCATGTTGAAATAAATAAATTATTTGAAAAAACATGGCCAAGAGAGATCCATATATATTCTTGATTTCACATGGTTGAAGAAACATATTTGTCAATCTATTGATATATTATACTACTTAAATGAAAGTTTTAAGGGACCAACATTTTATAGTTTGAAAATTTTAATAGATATTAAGGACCCTAAATCCTATTTTAAATAAAATATTAATGATCATATTTATATTTGCATTAGTGGAAATGAGATGTCACTACACACTTTTTAAATATAAACTCATATGGTTGGAGTAAAAAATGAAGAACTACCTATATCAAAATTTTTATATGATAATGTCATAGATGAGACATAAATTAAATTGAGTAACATTTAAAAAATATTATATATATAAATTTGATAAATATTACAAAGGGATGAGAACTATTTGAATCCACGGGAGTGATGAATCCTATATTTTGCAATAATCTACTAGATGAACAAATAAAATGTAATTTATTTATCAAATACATGGTTACTCTCTTTAATAATTTAAATAAGTCCATATAATTTAATGGAGTTTAATTTAAGGGTATATTACAAAATAATTTAGTAAAAAAATAGATAATGAATTTTGGAATTACAGCGGTAAAAAAATATTAGTCATTAAATGAACCCATAGAAACATGTGATATTATAAGTCTATGGAAGAAATTGGATCTCAAAAATATTATACAAGAAATAGTTACTGATTATTTTTTATGATAAAAATTATTATAAATAATCAATTTCTATTTGGTGGAAGATGAAAGGGTATTTAGTGCACTATCATTTTTCAAATACAAACATTAGAATAGATTAGATAAAAATATTGATACATGTTTAAGGTTGTATTTTTTATGTTTTGCAGTGGATGAGTTTCTATATGAAAGAGAAATTTCAATTTGGAGTTCTCTTACTAAAGAAGAGGAGTCACTAATACAACAAGCAAAGAAGATATTGAAAAATCCACTGAGATAGTACATGTAAATGTCAATGGTGATGAACATGTTTCAAAAAGGTTATTCCAACTACCAATGTTTTAGTTTATATGTATTTCAAATATAATTGAATTAAATTTAGTCATGATAAATTCACGCTATTTACTGAAGAATATTTTATCTTTTTAATTCATATATCAGTTTAATAGCAAGTACTCTTTTATTAAATAATACTTCACATGCTCAATTATGTTGTTTATGAATGGCTTAATTAATTTATTTACCAATATTATTTGTGACACTGGCATATTGATAATTAAGGTAGATTGACATGTAGTCCTTTAATAAATTTACTAATTATCCATTTTTGTTTGAATTAAATTAATTTATCTTGCAAAAAATGTAGTCATAAAAACATTTTCAGTGTAAATTAAATTGAAAATAAAAAATTGCATTTTAAAAACATATATCATACATAAAGTGTACACAAACTAATTAAAAACCCCATTAATTTTCAAGATAATACCTAACACATCATAAAATACAAGCCATCTAATGAGTAGGAATCCAATGCTTTTTCTAAAAGCCACAAATATAATATATATTGAGTTTTAAACTGATTATCTTAGAATATTAATATATTTCCACTATAAATAAATATTACAACTAACATTGATTCATTTTTTTTCAATTCATGTGAAGTGTTTGTTTTATTTACTAGAATAAGGCACTTCCTCTCTATGGCTTCTATCATATTTTTGGATTCATAATTGGATAAGATCCTTTGTTGGAGCATGGATGTTTTCAAGATTTGCCTTTTCATACAATGTTGCATCTCCTAGAGAAAGAAATGAGGGATCCACATAAAAAATTCTACTCGAATAAAACTTATAGATCCAATACATGCTCCTTGATGATTTTAGTCAATGTATTATCTTTTTTATTCAAGAAAACATGTTTTAATTTTATTTTAAGGAAATAAATATATTTCAACTCTTATGTCTATTTAGAGGCACACATTGAATAGCAACACTTGCTTATTCAAATTATCATATTTTTACTATAATCAAGCAATGAATATTAAGTAGATTAAAACATATATTAATTAACTGAAAATGAAAACTAACTTAGAATGAGTATAAGCTACTATAACTTTCACCTTTTCTAAATCAGTAGTAAACATAAAGCTTTTGTATTTTCCCATTTGTTGTAGTATGTTTGGGCCTCTGCATTCAAATTCTCAAGCCTACTCAACATTATATCTAAAAATTTATCATTCTAATGATTAGTAATGTTCACTACTCCAAAAATAACATTAGATTTTACTAGTTAATATCATAGGCTACATTGGGAGTGATTGTGAAATTGGCCATTTATTTCTTGTATCAAAAATTTCTCCCTTACCTCACATATATTCAAACACTCAACTTCAACAAGATCAATTTATTTTACATAGGTAGTTTTATTATTTTCTAATAAATTATTTAATATAAAAATGGTAAGCTCATCACAGTATTAGGAATCTTAAGTTTGATTTTTAGAAGGGGAGAACTAGAACTAGAAGAGTTAGATGTTGACAGTTGTTGGAAATCATCCTCTATTCCCTTTGGCTATCATCCCTAAAAAGTATCATGTGGATTGAAAATATTATAATGATCCCCACTATCCATCTAAAAAAATCATCATTAAAATATATGCGTTGTAAAATACTGCTCCATGGGCTAGGCATACTGCTAAGAGAAAGGTTTAGAAACTCAAACATTGTCAAATGGATAGTTCCACTACTTAACATCAAAAATGACAAACATTTTTTGCTGGTAACATTTTGGTGGGCTAATTATGGTGAATGAAAATATTTCCTTATATAATGGGTCTCTACACATTGAAAAATAGATTAGATAACTACTAAACAAGAATAAATTTAGTATTTCGTAATTATATTACATGAAATATAAGTATAGGTGAATACCTTGTTGTTGAGGATGTACTGAAGATATTTTTTCAATTGAATACTTGGAAGATTCAGTTGGGAAGCTTAGGGGGAATATTCAAATGATGTTAAAAAACAACACGAAGCTAATAAAACACAACATCTACAATGTATAATGAAATTACAAATGATAGAAATAAGATAATGGTATTACTAGCAGCATGAGAGAAGGTTTGAGTTTGTGTTGGTTCAACTGGATGGGATTGAAGGTGTGAAGGCATAATAAAACCTTGAATTCTTTTCTATCTATTCAATAGAAGAGGAGATGATTTAGCATCTATATCTGATTCTTTGGAGGCCTCAATGGGTTGATTGCTTCTCACCACTACTTTTCTTCTTAAAACTAGTTGCATAATTTTTTTCTATGATAAATTTATTTCAATCAAATAGTGAACATTAAAGATTTTTTTAATAATCAAACATATAACATAAAATAAATAACACAATTACCCATTGTTCTACAACTAAAAGAGATGCGAGCTACATTTTTTTCTTAAAGAGCAGTTGGAATATTTATTATCTCCATTTATAATTCATGAAATTCTTCATTATAAAAGGTAATAATATAATTGGTAAATGTAAAATAATAATTATCAATGGTAAGAGAAAAAATCAAATCATTGGTAATTTTATTAGATATATATGAACACCAATACAATTTTTAGCCACTCAGAGTACATAGAATGTACACCATATCCTAGATCACTATGTTTATTGTTATTTATTGGAGTATAATTATATCTTAAAAGAATTATATCATGCCCTAAAAAAAAGGCAATTGTTAAAAATTTGTATAAGGAGGCCCCTGCTGGATTTTTTATTCTACCCACCTATATGAAAACAAAATATACTATTTGAAAGAGAATTGATATTTTAATTGATGATCATAAATAGTTCACTCTTAAGAATTTTTACTAAATGTAAGTTTTTTAAAACAATATGTAAAAAAAATAAACTTAATTCAATGAACTAGTATAAACCCTCATTTGATAGGTCAAAGTGAAACTCTAGATATTACTTATCTTTATCTTTTAAAGATGAATGGGTGGTCACTAGGTTAACATTTATGAGGGAGAGCCCTGTTAAACAATGGATGTATTTTATGCCAAACCAAAATTGAAAAAAATATTATTTTATCTTCACAATGAATGTAAACTTAGCATGGTCATAGTTCCTAAGGAAAAAAGTGAGTAAAGTGGTGTCTATGTCATATTGGGGCATCTTGACAAGCCCCTCCAAGGTGATCTTTTTTATCCTGTTGGTGTATGTATATTCTTGTTTAATAAGTCATAATATTTTAGGGCATATGAGGTTATTATATAACGTTTTGGACATGGATGAGGTTGGGGAAACAATTGTAGCATAAGTGGTGTGTATACAGTGTCTATGAGGAGATTTATTTTGCTATGGATGAGGGCTCTAGGATGTGGGAGTGGATAATTCAGTATTTATGTCTATGAAATTAAGTGGTTTGGATTTATTTATGAGTATTTTTCATCCATAAAAATACAAATAAAATTTATGAACTAGTAGGTGGGATAACACTCGACATCATAGTTTATGCATGAAAGTCATGTTCATGATGTCATTTGATAGTGTGTCTATCAAATGGTTGTAGTGATACCATTAAATAATCATGTTGGTAGATGATATCAAAACTATCATCTAATCATCTTGATATAATTTACTATCCAAGTTATCAAACAACATCTGTGATAGATAAAGTAGATGGCCATCTACGTCACTTAGATAGATGATTGGATAATGAATATGAGTGACGACTATGTTGGTGAACGATATCACATTTTTTTACCAATTACCTCACATTTTTTTTATATCTCAACTTCCATATCACAACCACACTAGTTGAAGTAAATGACTATATGTATCATTTAGACAAATGACTAGACAATGTAGTCTAAAAATGACATCACGCATTACCTAGTGGAGCAACTTTGTCCTATAGTTAACACTCATTATTTTATTATGTTATTATATGCCTTCCAACCATTTTCCATTATTTATAAATAAATCTACTTAGTGACCTCCACATTTTTTAATATAGGCCACTAAAATTTTCCCTATCCCTAAGAATGTATTACATATATAAAGCATTAAATCCATTAATGAGGTCATGTAATCCATACTTGTAGGACTTAAACAAGTTTTTGGTCATCAAATTATTCCTTATTAATTCATTTATAATAAATTTAAAATCCCCAAAAACCTACAAATATTTTTATCCCTCTCTTTTTTGCCCATTGGAGACCATGTATGAGAGCTTCATACTCAATTAAATTATTTGTGTAGTTAAACTAAAACATAATATTAGATTATTATTGTTCCATAATATGTTAAACCAACATGACACATCCACCTAATCAATTTCTAATTCTGGATCCATCAAAGAACATTTGTACAACTTTTCTCATTAGTCTTCATAAGGTTTTAAATGAAGGAATATTCTTCATGTAAGTAATAGGCACATAAACAAAACACATTAATGATTTTATAAGGATAAAAATCATGATTTTCATGCCCACATTCATTAAATAGTAAACCAGGTATGCATTCAATATGAGTATCTGGCTCTTGGGAAACAAGATGGTACTCTTGGTCAAAAAATTTATAATTGACATTGATGCCACTTGGTAGATAAGGTTATATGTGATTTTTGGAAATATGTGAAGAATTTATGGTGACCTTAGTGTCATGAAAAATCCTAAAAATCATGTTTGGCCAATCAAGTGATAGATATCCTCCAATCTTGGAAGTAAACTCTCTAGAAAGGTACAAAACAAAGTATGGATGGAGGTCAATTATGAAGATGTCTTAGGGAATTAATAAATTGGGAATGAATTTAAAGTAAGTATGAATCCATTAATGACACTAAGATTATTAATGGATGTTCCATATAACTAAAAAACTCCTTTAAAAAGAGGTTCATACTCTAGGGAAAACTTGTCAACTATCTATTTAGGTATAATTGAACTGTTAGCTCCTAAATCTATCATGTACTTGTGTAATAAATGGTTGATAGTGATAAATGACACATATAAAATATGGTTTTTGATATCTTTACTTTTATTTTCATCCTTTGGATATGGTGTGATTATAAGGACAACTTTTGGTTTCTTTTTTGATGACCCATTTGAGACACTAATGTTCAACAAGGTAGCTTATAAAACATCTTTTTATCCAATGAAAGAAAAATAATAAAATTTAGATTTATTAAAATTAATTTTATTTGTATGTTCAATAATATTAAATGGATTATAATTAACCTTTTGATTTACCTTAGCAGTAAAAATACCTTTTTCCACTTTTGGTGATTGAATATGACTTTTGAGATATTCTTTTCTTTTTTAAGTCTGATTTTTATGAATTTATTTTAAATTTTGATATTAAATAAGACCAAAAACCCATTTGGAAATTTTACAAGAATGAATAGGAAATTTATCATCTTATTATTCCACTTATATGTCTCTTTTCTTTGACTATGTATTAGTTGTCACAGAGGTAGAATCTACATTTTGACCTTGCAACTCATTTTCTCCATAAAAATATTCCCCTTGAAAATTTATAAGTGTATCATCATGTTTACTATATATTTATAATCCTCTTACTTTGATAATAATTCAACTTGTGTTCTTTGATAAAATGAGGTATTTTAGACCATTAATTATTGGTGCAAGATGCCATGTCAATTATTGGTTTAGTTGTAGGCTTGGTTAGAAGGAAAGATTCACTCATAGTCCTATACTATATTATTTTTTATAGGAAAAAAATCATCTTAAATATTAAAAAAATTGGGTTTGAATTATTGATAAGGATAAGTAAAAGTGATTTGACCTTGCCCTTGAAAGTTAGCTTGAAATGGTAGCCTACTAGGCTGATAAGATTAATAAGGAGGATGATAAGTTACTTGATAAGGCCTATAATTTAATGTTTTATGCCTCTTATAATTCACTAATTCATTTAAAAAGGTTTATATAATCCCCTTTACCTATTAATAATCATTGGATTGGCATGTTACAAATCTGTCTTAGCTTATTAGTTATCTAGTTAGCACTAGAATAGGTGATATTAAAGGTATTTGAGGTGCAATAAAAGGTAATATAGTTATAAATATAGGAATGGGAGGCCTTGGTTCAATATTTATATTTTTGAGGAGATTATTCTCAACCCTAATGCATACCACATAAGACTCAAGAAGTGTTCTTCAACCCATAGGTTGAATCATTACTAAAATATCACTATTCAGTGCTCTTAGGAAATACAAAAAAGATATCAAGACTCTGCCTTACCAAATGTGGGATCTTATTTCATGCTCTCTAAAATATTAAATTAAAATTAAATATAACCCATGTGGTGCTCCTTTAGTTGAGATTAATTTCTCCACCAAAGACAAGTGGTCTAATTTATCTTCAAGTTGCCTACACAATGCTTCTCTCAGTTCATCCTCAGTGCTAATGGAGTTCACCATTAACCCTTTATACCAATGAAAGGATTTAACCATAAATTAAGCCACAAATAATCTTATTGTAATGTTTTATTTAATGAAATGATTAATATAACATATGTTGCACACATCCTTAACGTGTTTTATAGGGGTAGATTGATTTTCTCCTTTGAAAAATGGAACATGCTTAAGGTCATCCAATAGGATGTAATCATAATAGGAAAGATTGAGTTAGATTCCACCATTGAAGGGAATAAAATATTAGTTTATATCTACTACCATATGTGGATTTCTAAGTACTCTAAGGAGAACTAGAAATAAGTAGAGCTTTTGTGTATGGGGTAGATTCATAAAACATCTTTCTTTTAACTGAATATAAAGCTAAATCAAAATAATAAAAAATTATACCTTTTGAAGATGATCTAGTTGTGATATTTGGAATTAAGTTGATGAACTAGCCTCAAACTAGGATTTTTATATCCTTTTGGAGTCACCAAATGCTAGATATATGTGTCTAAACATTGAAACAGGCAAAGAACAACATAAAGTCATCAACAAAATCTTTGCTTGTCTATCCCATCAAGCATACAAGAAACTATTATAAATATGGAATGCACCTTTTAGATAAATGTTATTAATAAACTCTCCTTTGAAGTAACAAAATAGAAAAAGTGTTAGGATGTCGGTAACCCAATAGTTTAAGTGAATATATAGATAGGATTGGTTCCCTTAGTGTATCACCTAAACTATCTCTAATCTAACTATTGCAAGGAAAAAGGTATAAAAGACAATATGCAAACTAAAAATATAATTTGAAAATGTCGTGATGCATCAAATTGGTTTTATTTCTTCTACTCACTTGGACATACCCAATAAAACTAAAGGAGCTAGTTCACATACACAACTCATAATTTATACATCTTATACATAAGAGTTTTTAAATAAGGCAATGAATTCATGAAAACACTTAGAAGGGATGTAAAATGACCTTCTCAAAGATTAAATGGTGAAAATCCGCAACTTATCACTACAAAAACCTTATGAATACACAAGTACAACCTAAAAAAGAGTATTTTCCTACATAAAGGTTAGGAAATAGGACATCAAATCAATGATAAATCAATTCCATCACAAGACAAGGACAACTATTTCATGGATTCATAGAAAAAATAAGCATATGAAAAGGAAAATCAGATATTTTATTTATCCAAAGGTATTTCAAGTAAAAAAATGGCAAGGACAAGCCACTATAAAGTATATTATCAATTTTAAAATGAAAATCAAAGGTATATACACAAAAATTTAGATTACAAAGGAAGGGGGAACACAAAGAGTGCTCATAAATGCTACCTTTATGATGTATAATAATATTATAAATAAAAAATACCATGACTAATAATGTCATATGAATTTTCCATGTCTTTTTAGTGGTCTTCATGTTCACTCTAAAGGAGAGTGGCATAGAAGTTTTACATAGGATTAGGTAAGCTTTATTTAGTCAAAGAATCTTCTATGATATTATATTTTTTAGAATTGTGTTTTCCTTATCCTTATTACAAGTGTTGACTCATCACTCATTTTAATTCAATGTTTAACTTCTTTCTTGACTCCATGCTTCACACTACCTTGTATACATTGGAAATTTTTAGGGATAGTTTCAAACATATACATGACTCTTTGATCTCATTGAATAACCACTTCATTTGGCTTGGCATAGGAGCTTGTATATTTATATCAACGTGGATTCATACTCCTTAATTTTAGTCCTAAATATTTATTAAATAGAGGATACAAATAATTTATAACTTCCTTTTCTCATCATTTGAAACCATAGAGCTGTAATTTTATTCTATGCATTATGTCAACTACAAATGTTGACATGTTAGCATTATTGTATGTATCTAAGTTAAAATTATCCTCATTTCAAAGAGGAGAGGAAATAAAATTATAATGCAATAATTGGTATTTAATATGAACCTTTGAATCAAAATATATGGTTTAAAACCAAACACACAGTCATGTGTAACCACATCAACACCTTCAGATCATGGAAAAATACGAAAACATATAGAAAAACATGAACAAAACCCATAGTATCTTATATTTAAATAAATTATTGAAAACATGATCAAAAAAATATTCTTATTTTATTGAAATGATAAAATTTGTCCCCAGAAAATACCCTTTTAATTCTTTCTTGTCAAAATTTATCTCAGTGAGGAATCTCCTGTGAAGGTTCACTTCGCACCATTACTCTTTTCACTAAAATATCCAACAGCTAGAAAAATAAAATGTATTACCTTATAATGTCATAAAGGTACTATCATGCAAATTATAAAGTAATTTTTATGTCATTTTCCCCTAGAAAGTTGTGTTTCAAAAGTGTTCACTAGGTAGATCTAGCTATTGGAAATATACAAATTTAACCAAGTATAAAATAATGCAAATGGTAATTTTTGAAGTTATGCATTTCACATGTGATCTATAATATATGTGGACTATCTTGACCATGTCATTATAATGACATTTAGTTTTTCACCATAATATTTTTCACAAAATTTGATTTAATATACACACGCGAAAATGGTGTTGATTTAAATTATATGATTTTGATTTCACATGCAAAAGAAGATATTGAAATCTACAAAATGATCTTGAATAGTGAAGAACCCAATTTTGATACTTCTGTATTTGACACTTAAGGAAGGAATTTACTACCAATTTCTCAACATTTAAATTCATACCAGATTTTTACACCATCATGAAAAATTTCAAGACTATTGGACTTCATTTGGTTGTGAAAAAATAGGATTCAAAAATGCACACCAGTGATATTTAGTCACTGTGAAGCCACATAAATCTATGCAATAGACAATTTATATGACTGTACATATTTCAAAATAATAAATTTTTAGTGTGACCTCCTTCACTATTATATTATTCTTAATGTTTACTACCATCGTACAATTTTCAAGAGAAACAAATGTGACTTAGTCTTGATAAATTAGTTATGAAGGGTGCATCCTGGGTAGATTTGGCAAATAGAAAGATATAGAATCATATAATCCAATTTTAAACTATGCACATATTTCACATGGGAGTGAATTTTATATGATTTATTTCCACCCACAATCTTCTCACATATGGCTATCATCATGATTTTTGTGAAGATAAAATAACATGATTTGGTCATATGGAATTGGTCTCAAAAATCACTATGTAGGTTGATTTCATGCATAGAGTTTTGCTTCTATTTAGAGACCAAGGTGAATTTGAAAAGTTAACAAGACCCAGATCTAAAGGTAATTAAATCTCATGAAGAACCTTTTGTGAGTTCCCATAAAATGCTATAACTCATCTCATTGAAGCATTTAAATGATGATTTATAAAACCCAGATGCATAATTAATGTTAATATATAAATGTTCTCACATGAACCATTGTTAATCATTACACTTTCTATATGATATTAGTCAATCTATGCATGAATGAATAAGGAATTAATATCTTATTTATCATCCCTAATATCACTATCACTGGTTACAATGGACGATCTATGAACCATAAGAAATGCATGCCAATAATCTACCATCCAATAATCTCATCGAATGGGTGTGAATTATATTCCATTTGCACTTATATATCCATATTTTAAATCTATTACAAATGATTTTTAAATATTTTATATTTGTGGTGGTCATCAGTCCATGACCCTAATTCCTTTAGAGGATCATCAAATATAATATTTTGGTCATCAATGAGGTCTTGAATATCATTCTTCAATGTAACACATATTTTTTATATAATTTATATGGAATTGTTGATATATAAGACAAGGGATATATATAATATGACATTCTAATCTACAAAAGTAATAAATAAGGAGAGTCAGGTAAGGATGTCAATTATCTCCATGGTTCATTATATAAGACAAGATGATTAGGTTGTTGTGACACCACATTATATTTTTTTGTTTTTTATTTTTTAGGTGTAGGAGGTTTCACCTTATAACTTTGTTTAATAGTAAACATGGTATTATATGTTGATGTGGTTGGTGTATTTAATATATACACAAGAGTCTTCAATGAGATAAGTTTAATTTAATGGTTGAGAACAATGTAGCATAAGTCATAGAGATATGTTATATTTTTTAACACACTAAGCTCATGTAAAGGAGAAAGAAAATGTCACTTGAAAATATCTTGAAGGCATTTATCTTCCATAGGATTGGTCATTTTATCTAACATTGTTTTGTACATTAAGACATATTCATTGATAGTTTCATTGGTTATTTATTTGATTTTGGTAATTTGGGCATAGGTAACCTTTTAAGTGATGTTAATATAGAAGTGTGCCAAAATATGATCCATAAGGGGTTTGAAGGCATTTACTTATTAGCCTAGTAAATTGTACAACCACCTTAAATCACAATGTTTTAAAATCCTTAGAAATAATTTGGTCAAAAATATATAATTGGTGGCATAATCAAATGATGCCACATTAATATATTTATGGTGTTGTTTAGTATCACCTTTCCATCATAATATTTGAAATTAGGTGCAATAAAACTAGTTAGAAAGGAGTTCAAAGATATTTATTGTGTAAGATAATTATGTAACACCTTTTATGAGTCAATACCATAAGGATATTTCATATAATAATTTTAACCTTAGTTTTAAAAATTATTATAGTTTGGTCAATATATTTCACCTCTTTGTATTTTAGTTTGGACATTTGACAAGTAAGCAAAGGAGGTGTAGTCATAGGTTAGGTAGATATATGCATTGAAACTAGTATTTGAGTTTAAGGATTTAGGTTTCCCATGGTAGATGAATCAATAGTATTTTAGGAAGAAATGTTGAAATACATATCATGTACCTACATTAAAATTAATAAGTGGTATTGTGTTCAAAAAGAGGGTTTTTGGCATATGAAGATGACCTATAGATCAAATAACACGATCAATAGATGAACCTTCACAATATCTTTACCAATTAGGAAAATATGATCACAAAATAATGTAATTGATTGCACTTGATCGTGATCTATTTGATCATGTTCATCTGTTTCATTAGACTCATAGTTTTCATTTTCATAACTTTAATCTATGATAACCATATTAGCATTTTATAATTATCAATATTGGTATCATCATGATCTATAAGAATAGGTTTGTCATTATTTTATATATCTTAGGTGGTATGAGGGGAATCTAACTATGTTCAATAAGTACATATCCCAATCTAGTGCTCCACCTAGGTTGCATGCAAAATAATATAAGCAATAAATGAAAAAGTACAACAATATAAAACCTTAAATAACTAGAAATCTTAAGAATAAAAAAAAATCATTCATATGAATTGGGTTCACCATATATTTAACTCTATAATATAGATGTGGTAAATTTAGGGTTAAAGGGATATAGATAGCCTAGGGAAAAGGGATAGTGTACTATATCTAAACTAAAAAAAATTATTTCTGAAACTCAAATAAAATATATAGTTAATTTATTATGTTGAGATGATAAAGAAAGAATGTAGGATTATATCTATAGATAGGATAGTGGCAAGGCTGTGATTAGATCGAGAGGCTCCTTCCCCCTCCCCCTCTACAAATATGATATATATTTAAAAAATACAATAAAAACATAGCTAATTATGATGTTAATACAAATATATAATTAGAATATATGGAAAATGGATTGGATCTGGATTGTAGAATAGTCATATGATTCTATAAATTTTACCTTTATAGCTGTAAACACCTATATTGACCCAGGATGATTATATCAATGATAATATTTAAATTAGATACATGTGTATAGTATAAAATATATTTAAATCATATGTGACCACCTAGATGATTCAAGTTTATATGTCACCTTCACTCTAGTGCATTCAAATTTTAGTCATGACTTGTCACTGTTTATTAAATCATAAAGCCTTAGTTCCTCTTCTTCCAAGTTGATATATGAAATATGGGTTAGTGTGCATATGATGTCAAGCTACCCAAAATATATCTCATTTTATGATCATTTCCTATGTAACTAATACCTAAAAGATGACCTGATACTTATGTTGTCCTCCCTAAGAGTTGACTTATGTGTGAATCATGCAGTGTATAATAATAAACTACAATAGTGACTTAGCTTGTAACTTGGAAAATATAGATATTAAGATACTCCTTTAGTAATAGAGACTTGAATATATGTTATACCTTTCACTGATATGGAAATAGGTGAAATTAGGGAATTTTTTACTCACTTGAGTGTTTAATAGAATGGTCTTGATAAGTTATGTTGTGAGTTTCTAGGTGTTTTTAGGTGATGAATGAATGGGGATTGATTTTGTATTTATACCAATCCTTTTAGAGGATAGATCAAATTAAAATACTTAGGCTGACCATAAGAATATGTTTAATTTTTAAGTTAGATGACCTTAGTGAACTAGACACTTGTGTTTTAATAGAAACTCGAATTCAAGTTTCTAGGTAGTTATAAAATAGGTGAAGGTTCAAAACTTATAGAGATGGGATATAATCAATTTTCCAACACTATAGGCATGATAGAAGGCATGGGTCATCAAAATAACATTAGTTATACTGGGAGAAATAAGGCCTAAAGAGATAACAGATGTGATGCTTTTAGCAATGAGAAATGTCTAGAAGTTGAAATTACATCGAATGGTATGTATTTACCAAGTGTATAATATGGATGTGATATATAACACAAAAATAGTTTTTACATATAGAGTGTGATGTATCATATATTTCTATAGAAAATTTAGTGGTGAGTGGTTATTAATTATATAATTTATTATTATATTAGTGGTTGGTTATGAGTTTAGTTAGTGCCTCAAGAGGCTTATATATTTAACCTCTAATTTTTTATAGTAATTTAATTATGATGATTAAGACATTTAATGCATTTTAGTTTCACCCATATATAGATTTTATTTATTGTGTGGTTTCAAAGTAGGTTTCGTGAAGGGAATCTCTATAAAATATTTATATTTATGAATGACATATAATGTTTTGAAGTCTAGACCATGTGTAAACCTAATTTTTTGGTAGGCCATTATTTTATTATTTGTGTCAAGGGTGACACAATACAAACTAAGTAAAAACACCATTCAATTTTTTCAACTAGTAGTTTAAGATTTTTTCCACCTAAGTTATGGAACTTTTGAGAGAAGTTATAGTAGCTATGGAGACAATATTTTTAGTGACTATGTGGAGCATTGAATTACTCGTGATGGAAATCATCATATAACTAGTTATTGCATTATAATTTTACATTTATATGTCCAGTAAAGGATATTACCCACCAATATGGGATGTTGAATAAATTTACCTATTTGAACCTACTCTTTTATATTTTGATCGGGAAAGAAAGTAAATTGAGTAAAACCATGGTGACTATATCACCTATTTACAAATAAAAACTCATGCTATTTGGAGATATATTTGTTGTGTTTAAAATCATTATCAAAACAGTAATGTATTAAAATCTTTAAAAAACCTATCATGGTATAATGTATATTAATTTTTTTCTAAAAGAAATGTACCTTGAGGATTGAGCTATGCATTTGCAGTTATGGATAATTAAATATTGGAGATGTTTCAGAGTCTCATCCTAATGCAGGAGCATCCAAGGGTTCATTCAATATTATACTAACTAAAAATAGAGTGGTCTGTGTTTACGTAGTTTTATTTATTTATGTATCATTATTGGCATGGTGAAGATCATCCAATGGAATATCAATAATATTAAAATTCATTCTCATAAATAATATTAGATAAGGATAATTTTTAGATAGTTACATGGTTCCAAATAATATGCTTGAGTCTCTAATGCAACGGTATAATCTAAGAATTCATTGCATGCATTGAAGGGATAAAAATAGATAGGTTATGGGTCAAGGAAGAAAATAAAATAAAAAACAATTTACATATGGCTAATATAATGTCATATATTTCCTCCATTCAAAACTTAATGGAGTTTGAAAAAACAAAATCCTCTCAATATGATTTTGTATGAAAACTTTATGGTCTCCAGAAGTTGGTCAATTTTCACAATGATAAAACCATTATTCAGTATATAGTCATGGTTTTAAAATTCAAAATGGTGGTTTTGATAAATACTTTGTAAAACATAACCACCAATAGTTGATTTTAAAACAACCTTTTTTACCCTACAAAAATTGGTAGTTTTGATCATTTAACATTGAAAAATAAAAATAATTTTATAAAAATATGAAACACATGGTTCTGGAATGTGAAGAGAGTCTATACCTACCTAAAATAATCAAATAAAATATCTCATGGAATGTGGATAAGGGATAATGTGCAATGGAATGAGGTCAAGTGTGAGGTGAAATTCAAGAAGGGAAAGGGGAGATAAATATGAGCCAATCTATGAGAGACTGTAAGTGTGTGTTCTTATTCATGATTTTAATTTATAACCCTATAGAGGAAAGAGTTTATGATAGTGTAAGTTATAATGATCATTCCATTTTATTTTTTTATATTTTTTATGAATTAAATGAATAAATTATGTCAAGTCTAAGTAATATTATCTAAGTGAGTCCATGGGACAATTTGAGTGTCAAAATAAGAGCACAAATATAATTCAATCCTTAAGTGGACTTGATATCTTATGATTACATAAGTTCGTATGATATAAATATGTTTTCTTAATAGGTTGATTTTGTAAGGATTTTTTATGAGAATTTTTTTGGTAGTGTAAGATAATTTTACATGAATTAGTAAGAATTTGTGAAAGGGAAACATGGATAGGAGAGATAATAAGTTTGTTTCAGGTGTGAGAGAAGCCCTATAATTTGATAAGAAGTGAGAGAGTAATCTATTTTAATATATTACATGTTGTGAAACATAATCTTTCATGTTGAATAAGATATGACATAGAAAGGAATAAGATCATCAAAGGTAGAATACTTCGCTTAAATTTTTAAGCGATCAAATCAAGATTGGACAATATCAAAGATGAAGAAAGTTGATATGTCATAGAATTAATTTAAGAATAAGAAATTTTTGATTTCGTATTATTCATAAAATTAAATTTAGATGTCTTGGAGAGAGGATAATATATAAGAGAAAAAAGACTAGTAGAGGTCAAAATAAAGGAAAGAGCTAATCCCACTAGTAATTTCTATTTAATTTTATCATATATAAATCCCAAATGAATTCATGAATTAGATAATGGAGTTATAAATACTAATTGAATATGAAAATATTGAAAATTTGATGAGGATAAAGGTTTCAAATAAGAGACTATGTGGAGTTACAACTTAGTATTAGCTAAATATCTAACATAGTTTAATAAGAAAAGGAATGAATAAGGAAAGGATATGAGAATATATACATTCCAAGTTTATGGGTTACGTTGTATATCGATGAATGAAAATATATTTAATGAAGAAGATTCATATCTTAAGCCTTAGGAGATAATAAAATGACAATATTTCCATGAAACACAAGATGAGATGAAAGTTTCCATATCATAAGCTCAGTTATACATTGAGAAGTATTAAGGATAATGATATGTTTGAAGACAATAAAATTTCCTTAAAATATAATAAGATAGTGAGGTTTCTATGTGGGAACCCAAAATCTTTTTTTTTTTTTAAAATGATGAGGATTTTTTTTTATAAGCCTATACAGGATGTATTTCCCATGAAAGGGGATGTATATGTGATATTTATTTAACCAAAAGAAGGAGACATTATTTTATGATAAGAAGGAATTTGATTAATCCCATAAATGGTAATAGGTATAATTATCCATTTTTAGAATTTATATTTTCTATATTAAATGTTAGAATGATTGAAGTCAAAAAAAGAAAGCTACATATTTACATGAAGAAAACAATATAGGTGAAAGAAGAGAAAAGCCATGAGGAGTTGTAGGTTTCAATAAATGACACAATAGAGACATGTGAAGTAAAAGTTAATGCACATAAGGAGAGCATGGTCAAATTCAATTTCTTTCAATAATAAAATAATAAAAATAAGAATGACTATAGGACAACCATGGATTTTGCTGAGAATGAGAATTTGGGAGTACATCATGTGATTAGTACTTTTTAGAAGCAAACAACCAATGGAGAGGATTGAACCTAGATTGATGTGTTTAGTTAAAAGTGAGTGAAGTCTGAAGCAATACTTATGGTCAAGGAATTTATTGGTGGTGGTTATATGAAGGTGGATTTCATCCAAAAATTATCTGGAGAGTGAAGAAAATAAGCCTTTCATAGAGCAGTACTGATTAAGGAGTGACAATAAAAAGATTATATAATTGAATCCAGTAAGAGGGAGTAAAAAGTGGATTAGATAGAGTGAAAATTAACCTACATAATTTTATTTTGGAATGGAACACCATGGATGTTATGATTTTTGGGAAAAAATTGGCTTTAGCACTTACATCAGTCATGTGAGCAAGAGACCACATTTTAAAAATTTAGTTTTCTATTATAGTAAGATCCAAAGTTTTGTACAATCTTTTATTGACAAAAAATAGTGTGTTTTGTGTTTATTGAGTATTGTTTATGTGTTTATCATTTTTTGTGTGGTGAAGCTGATCCAATGTGTTTATAATTTTTATAATGGTGAAGAAGATCCAATATAATATAGCTACTCATAAACTTCAATATCATCAATCACATAGGAGAAGGACTAGTTTTAGATATCTACATGGTTCCAATAAACTTGGTTGGGTCTCTCAAACATTAGTATAATACCATTGTCACTACATTCATTGAAGGGCTAAAATAGATAGTTTTTTATAAAAAGGAAACAAATAAATTAATAAATTACATAAACTTAAATATTATTGTATATATCAATTTTATCTATAAGTTTTTTAATTTCAAAAGAAAATCATCTCAATCTAGGTTTTTACTCAAATGTTACAAACTCTAGAAGGTATATGGTCTTCATTGTGATGAAACCACCAGTCTACATATAGAGGAAATTTCAAACTTATCAATGAATGTTTTGCCCTACAAATATCCTTGGGTTCAACGATCTGTTATGGAAGCAAAAATGGTTTACAAAAATACATCATTATGGAGCATTGTTTTGGACTCAATGCAATGTGAAGATACCCTATACTTGTAGTAAAGATCTAGAGAAAGGATATGATGAATTGTGGGGAAGGGATAAGTCATAAATAAGTGAGGTCAAGTTTTAATATAAATTTAATAAGGGAAAAAGAGTTGAATTTGAGACATTCCATGAGATACTAGAAGTGTATATTCTTATTTATGTTTACGTTTGAATAAACCTATAGAGTCAAGTGTGAGTGTGAGTGTGAGTGAGAGTGTGAAATCAATATTTAAAATAGATTGGTGAATTCAACTACTAAATTATGTGTAATAATTATTTTAAAGTCTAAGTGACATTATTGAAGTGTATCCATGGGAGATTTATAGTATTAAACTAATCAACATAGAGATAAAGGTAGTCCTTAAGTGATCTCCCTATCTTATGATTGCATCACATCCCAAATTAGATTCAAGAGTCTTTTTTTATTATCATATTCTATGATGTTATAAATCATATCCTAAAACAAATTTTTAATACATGTGTCTACTCCATAATAGATATGTGTAAAATTATAGACTATATCTATCTTTACTTTTATTTTGATTTTGCATAGAGTGCATGTCCCATGAAATTTGTTGCACCAATATATTTTTTGTGAGTTCATCAATTTTATCAAAAGAATTAAATTAATTATGTAAATATGTATCACTTACAAAAGGTTTATTTCTCATGAGAATAATAAATTTAGAGATAAAATTCATTACAACAAACCTATAGCACCCATGAATACTAGCTACCTATTGGGCATTTCAGTAAGCACTGATAGTGCTATGTGAAGACATTATTTAACCCATTATCACACAAGAATTAGATATGCACTACTCATTATGAATATATTTACTCATCCTATTATTGGTCATTTATGGCCTATGGTATATTTATACACACAAATATACAACATGAAACATAAGTAGATCATAGTAATTATTTTCATTAAACTACTTTTAAGAACATGCAACTTAAAAATTTTGGACATGGCATTACCTCAATATAATCTATGGTGGTTGGAGTTTTTAGTCAATATTTACATTTTGTTTTAATTTTTTAAGTAAAATTTAGTTATTATATATGATATTTATGGATTATATAGCACCTGAATATTGTATACTTGGAAAATCAAACCTTGGTTTTTATCTCATTTTTAGACCTTTCCCACTTTTATAAGTCTCACATATGATCTCTCCTGTACCCCTTGGCATATATATTAGTCTAAACACTCTTATTTTTATGATATATGCCTTACATATTGACAAAAAATCTTAAAATGTACTTATCTTATGTCCATTCAAGTTTTGAACATATACCTACTTTCATACTCCCTATATACAAGCATCTAGGACATACACCAAGGTTGATGTTGGTGTCCAGCTCTGACATAAATTTATAGTGAACTAAAGATAAATATATCATAATGTTGGGACTAAATAATTTAATAAGATTTATTTATCCAAATGGATTGATATAAATAAAATATCAACCCTCATTTATTCCTCACCTAAAAATACCAAGAAAATACCTAGTATTCATACCAAAGAGTATTCAATTAAGAAAATATTATTTATTCATTCTTATTTTCATATTAGTCATAGGTAATAATATACATATTTATGTATCAATTAATGAATGTGAGTATGAATGTATTGATTTATCAAGTTACAAGATAGGTCATTGTTTTACTTGCTTTACACATATTCCATGATTCGTATGCAAGCCAACACATATGGGATTAATACATTAGTCTAAGGCCCTATTAAAATTATTGGATATGTAAAAAGTGCTTGTTGATATAGAGTTAATTGGGGCCATATTGATGCCATGTTCCCACTAAACCATTTTTTCTAAGGTCACCATGAACATGAAGAACTAGGGTTTTTCCATTTCATGAGGAGTGATAGTCCATGACCTAGATATGAATGCATCAGAGTGAAGGAAATGAAAAAAATATAAGCATATAGGTTTTCATATGATT
>JARHVA010009808.1:57500-85000 GCA_037957365.1 Torreya grandis
TATGTTTATGATCCAATCCTTCTATATTTCCTATAGTTATTAAAATTTACTTATCTTGTGTACCTATAATTTATAAGACTTTACCTACTTTCTTGTTCCATGGACATTATCGTATAGGACAAACACTTGTGTTGGCATAGGTGTCCTGCTCAAACATGAGTATCCAATGCCCTAATGTCATCTAATTTTAAATTAAAATGTATTCTTATGGTTAGAATAAGTTATTTATCTAAATGAATTGATTAAATATAATATCAACCTTCATTCATTCTTCACATAGCAATACCAAGAAAACATATAGTATTCATAACAAAGAGCATTCAAAGAAAATTGGATTGAATATAGCTTCCCCATTCATTCATATATACATTTTAATAATAGGGAATACACATATATAGATATGAAGTATTGAAGGAGTGACCCAAGAGGCTAGTTTTCCATGTTAAAACTTAGGTCACTATTTTATTGGCTTTCCACATATTACGTGATTTACATATAAGATAACACATCAAGGAGAAATACATCAGTCTAAGGTCTTATTCAAAGTATTTATTATATGGGAATCACTTATTGATAGAGTGGTATTTTTGGTTAGCCCAAAACCATGTGTACAATAACCCATTTTCCCCCAAGGTTCTCATGAAGATGGGAAATTAGGGTTTTACCATTTAATGAAGATCAAAATTCCATGAACCAAGTATTAATGACATATAGTAAAGGTTAAAAAATCCCAAAATCACCTAGGTGGTTTTATCCTATTCTGATAGATATTCCATATAGGACACCTACATCAAAACCAGACATTAACATCTACGTAAGTATCCTAGACTGGCATAAGTGTCCACATCTCTAAAGGCACTTAATCTAGAATTCGGTGACTCTTTTATAATCATATTCTAGTATATTTACTACTTATTCTAGATCCATAATTATATTAGCATCAAAACCAAAAAATTACATTATTTCTTTGTCAATTCCATATCTATCTAGTTATACATTCAATATTTATCCTATCTACATTTTATAAATTTAGTAGATGTTACATCTGATTTTGGAATATAATTGGCCTCTTGTAGATCTAATTCTCATTTTTTGTGTTATTATTTATCTATTCCACTTTTATATAATCAAGGCTAACCTCAATTCTAGATCTTTTTTAGAGTCAAACATTTATTTAATATGGTATGTTATAAATTTTTAATGATTAATGTTTTTTTAAGTTTAGTTAAGTTATTTTAATGTATTCTTTTAATTTATAATTATATATTTTCGATATAGTACAAATTGATAGTTTATCCTTAGTCTTTGTATCTTAGGAATTGAGTTAGTTAAAATAATATATGTCTTAAAATTAAAAATTCATTACTATACAGACACAATATCGAGTGAACCCACAATCCATTTTGTGTCAGGGTTTTATTTTATTCATCCATTTCCACACTAAATAGTAGGTGCTAGATATAATTAGTTAATTCATGTGTTATAGACTATGATGTGTCATACATCGTTAGAGAATAGTTAATGGTGAGTGGTTATTAGCTATGTAGATGTTTATGGGATTACTAGGTAGTTATGAATTTAGTTATTTCCTCCATAGGCATATATCTATAGCCTAAATTTTGTAAAATAAAGTAATTATGATGATTTCAGGCATTTTGAGAATTTTCCCTCACCCCTCTAAAGAATTTTGTCGGTATGTGGTCAATGATTATTAGTTATTTAGAATCAATACTTAATTTTCTAGTAAGAGAAGTACCTATTTGTAGGTGGTTATTATATTATTAGGTGGTTATAAGTTTAGTTATTTCCTCATAAGGAATATATATGCAATCAATGTGTTATTAAATAATCTATTTTATGGATTGGTCAAAATTTGATCATTTTATCTCTCCCAAATTAGATATTTTATCCAACATGTGGTATTAGATCATATTTTTTGAGAGGCCTCTCTAATAAATATTTTGATTTATAAGGAGGTAAACAATGGTAAGTAATGTACACCACGTAAAAACCACATTATTAAATAATCATTCTTTATTTTATCATTACTATCAATGACTATGTAGTTTGGACCATGTGTAAACTTGGTTGTCATTTTTTCATCACATAAGGTTATATTTTACCAAATCAAATCATTAGCAGTGAAGCAATGAGATACAATATTTATTCACCATTACAATTTTATGAGAAGCAATATTAATTTCATGCAAATTTACATTTCATAAATATAATATAACGATGTATTTTATCTAATATGAGATATAAAAAAATATAGTGTTATACTTACTAGTTTCTTATTCACAGTGCATGTCTCCCAAGTCCATATTGATCTATCTAAATTAAGGATTGATGATTAAAATATATAATATTTATCACAAAAAGAGATTGAAAAAACCATTAAGACTTAGGGCTTGTTGCTTTACATTTAAAAAAAAAATCATCTATAGAATTTGAAAGATCTACATAATCCCACTAGACATATCATCTCGACATTTCATTTTATAAAATCAAGAATCATAAAAATTAGGGTTGTGAATGTATAACCCTTACTCTTAATAGTCAATTTTATAGTAGTTGTAACTGACAAAGATGATATTAAGAAGAAAAGGATAATAAACAATGATGTCCATCATTACTAATAATAATAAAAAGGATAGGTAACATGAGCATAAACCACTATATTAGAAAGTGCAAGAAGAACCTAGGAAGAATGGGTAATACAATATAAATGATCCATCATAGTATTCTATTTAACAAATACCACCTTTCTTACTTTGGTAAGGTCAATATCATGAATTTACAAAAGCTATAGAATCATTAATTTTTCCTTATTATTAACCTATAAAAAATATGGCCTTTGTGTCCTGAATATTTCAAAGTCAAATCCAAACTCTCTTGTAAAAATTCTCCCTAAATAGATTTTATAAGCTTTATTAATTTAGTTTTTTACAATGACGTTCAACTTGCCTTCTGATCTCCCTATTCTAAAGTTCAATATTGTGTCTATGATGGTTAAGGATACAATCAAGGATGGTGGTGTAGCCATCATATATAGTTATTGATTCATTTGGGTTTGATTTTTGATATAGTTTTTTTAGTTAATATGTTTTAAAGATGAATTATCAAGTGAACATGACATATATTTTATGTGTGTCTCTGAGAGGTATGTTAGGAGTTTACATTCACATTTATGGTGAGTATCTAGGTTAGTGGTGAGTAGTTATGTAAGTACTTATTTTTTAGGTAGACGGCTATTAGATTATTGGGTGGTTATGAGTTTACTTATTGCCTTGATAGACCTATATATAACCAATGTGTTATTTTAAAAAAAATCTGATAGATTAATTTTTTTTCATTTTCTCTCTCACACATTTAATAACTTTTCCAAAAATATATTTAGAGGTTATATGTTTTGATTGATGGATTAATAAAAAATAACATTCTATGTCTTTCACATTGGTTATTTCATACAACCATATATTTTTATTTTATATGTTTATATTTAATTTTTAAACTAATAATCAATGTATATTATCATAAAAACATTTAGATCTCACATATCTCTCTATTTATTATACATACACTACTGCAAATTTATTTTATTAGTTTTTAAAACATGTTAGTCCTAATATTATTTGTTTTATTATTTCCATTACATTTTATCTAGTTATAAATTCTAATTTGACACATTTATTGTATGAAATGATAGTTACTAATTATTTTGAATTATTACCAACATGATATACTTTGTGTTTCTTGTGTAAATATATGAATCCACTTTAGGAGTAAAATTTTATTTCTAAAAACAAAACCTTTTGGATATAAAACATCATCTTCTTTGGGTTTTCCATTTACTCTTAATATAAGTATTTATCCATCTCCATGATGTAATAAATTATACTCTTAGGGATCATAATTACTCTTTATAAATGGGTGTCCAACATTGGTTTGATTCATAACTTTACAATAGATTTCATAAATCTACTTTTAGGTTCAACCAATATTTCCTCTACTTGATTCTATTTTGTTTTCCATCTTCATAATTAATTACATAATCCAAACTAATTATTGTTTTTTGTGTTGTCTCTATTTCATCCAACCTAACATGAATTCTTAATGAGATATTGACTAAGTATGCAACTCTAGATTCCCATATGAGGAGGATTTCCTATGTGCATTATGTCTTCACAACTATGCAATATTATATTTCATAATATTGAAATGAATCAACAATCATTTCAAACATAAATTTCCTAATAGAACATAACTTTCACTAATATTAACTCATGAATATAGGAATGCATGGACTAAGTTAATGGTTTCCTTACTCCCCATTAGGTGTTGTAATCGTTCTATCTTGAGGACATAAATATAGATAGAATAAATTTTATTGGAAAATGAAATAAATTGTTTATTAATGTTAAAAAATGATGTAATGATTCATAATCGTACATACACATACCCTTCACACTATTAATATAAATAAAACTCCTTTTGGTATGAAAATTAGCTTACATGAACATGAAAAAGTATAAAAGGTTATTTCCACTAATTTATTTGACTCTATCTAAGCTAATCTCAATATATCTTATCTCATTGATTTTATGGACTTATAACTCTATCCCTTAACTTTATTAAATCATCCCAACATTCCTTAAACTAACCTAAAAAAATAAAGTGAATCTTGGTTTCTTAAAAATAGGATCATCCAAATTATTTTAAAACTTATTCTATTTTTTAAAATATTCTATACATCATAATTTTTCATCTATAAGTTACTTATCTTTTTCCTTCTATGTAAGCAAAAAATAATATTTTCTATAAACTAGATGTATACAAATGGAAAATGCATCAGATCTACAAATCAATCTTACCAAGAGAATATGGATACATTAGTTAATCAGGGTCATAACCAATATGGATCTACTAGACCTAATCAAGTGATCTCTTACCATAATAATATCACTAGGGAGGGTTCCAAAGATTCCAATCAAGTAAAATTATGCAATAATAATAAATAGGTCATATGTTTTCATATTAACTAAACCAATAATAATTAAATTAAAAATCTAATCTAGTGCTCATGAAATCTTGTGGCATAAAGTGGTGGTAATAAACTATATAACTAAACATGCATATAAGACATATACTCACATCAATGTATATGGAATCCTGAAGCATGGAATATAAGAACAAATGCATATCTATCTACTTTTAGAAAGGAGAAATAAAGTTAGGAATAATTACATTTGAAGATGATCTGATCGAGCCTTAATATCTCCTATGGACAAGGTGATTTGCAGGAATTTGTTGTGGTATGTAAGGATAATAAAGATAAATCAGCTATAGGATACAAAACCTATAAATGCATTCAAAATATTTATCCATAAAGTTGGTTCCATATCTCCAAAGAAAGTATGACACCCTAAGCTCGATACTCAAGTATAATGGTGGATAAGTAGATGTGAAATATATATTACTTCTTCTTATCTTCTCTTAAAATTTGTGAAATGATTATATTTATATAAGTGAATCTAATGCTAAACCCTTCTAAAAGTTTTAATTTTGAAGCTCAACTTGATTGATCTAGTATCATAATTGATAAAAAAATAACTAGGTTATGGACATGGTCAGCCAAGGACTGACCTAGTCCCTAATAAGTTTTGTCAACGAGGATACATGGTTGATGTGGCTAACATAGTCATGGAAACTATCAATAAGGGGTTTATGTTATAGAAAAGGCTAACGAAGGTGACAAAAGAATAGAAGAGTGTTTAAAATGGGAGGTAAAGCTTAGGGGAATGGTTTTTATGAGACAAGTTTTTAGATAGTAAGTGGTAAAAGGGAGAACAATTCTACAAAGTACCAATGGCCTATCCATCCCTTTCCCAGTACACCCCATAAAATGTCCACTCAGAGAGATTGAGAATCGATGGGTTCTTACAAGATAAAGAGTGACAGTAATTGATAAAAACATTTTTAAATATTATGTGTATACATATGTCTCACTTAAATCTCATCAAGTTTAATGTAGATGCAATAGGAGATGGTGGCTTGGGAAAATAACATAATGACACATAATTTTGATGTTAAATAAATTGTACTAAGGAACAAATAAGATAAATGAAAGGATATAATTTAAAAACACATACCTTTACTTACCTTAATGTTGTAGATAAAGACGAATATGTGGGAAATGTGAAGATGTCCAATGTAAATACTAATAGAAAATCCTATAGAGATTATTGAAAAAGAGTGAAAAATTGAATTTTTTACAACATACACATATAATAGTTAAAACATTTCTCTATGACATCAGGATTCTATAACATTTTATAGTTTGGAAAAATATTTAGTAGAAACAAAGTTAAGATCAAAATAAGGAATATGATGGTAAATATTTGAAGGGTAAATAATTTTTAACAGTAATTACAAATACGGTGAAAAAGAATTAATTTTTTATTATTTAATATTCTAAAAAATTAGATCTCTAAGAGACTTATTGAGATCTTAGAGAGAAGGATGGTGAGGAGATGATGATAGAAACAAGAAGGATGCATAACAACCACAACGAGTGCAACATAGGTAAGTAATTGAAAATTTCAAGATTTTGAGGATTTTTATTTGAAATTGAGTGTTTATAAAACACTAATATTTATGTAAAATATATATCCCAGAATGAACCTTAGGAAATTTTTAGGGACACTATGGGTCAAATTGGGTACTGGGTAGGAATGAGTTAGAGTAATAAATACACAAAGAATTTATGGAAATTAGTCAAAAAGGTATTACACTAAATGAATGAGTATCAGAGTTGTTTCTAGAATTTGGAGAATATGAATGTAATGGAGACATGATCACATGACATGAAGAAAGTGCACACTAGATAGATGTTAAAGTAATTTGAAATTATACAAGAAGATAAATTGCACAAGAAAAAATGGAGAAAACCAAAATCTGATTAACTTGAGATGGCCAAAGTGAAGAATACATATATGAGAGCATGTAAGTAACTCCTCAACAAAAGGTGGCCAAGGCACCCTAAGAACAGACTGTAACTCCTCCATGAATGGTGGTGACAAGGTGCTAAAAAAAGTGAAGTAACTCCCATCAAGGGAGTTACTTATGACATTCTTATGACACCTATGACACATGATGCAGGAGCATCTACAATAGCTTCATGGAGGACTAGTTAAGGTCATCAACCATGCAAATTCAAATGATGTTCTTGCGTAAAGTTGAATTCAACTTCAAATTCTTGTTCTCCCTCTGAATTGTGTTTAGATTTCAAACTTTTACCTTGAGAGTAAATGTAATTGTCAAAAGTGAAAAGTGAAAAGGTAAAATTAGGTAAGAGAGAATCCCCATGTTGGAAGCCAATATTGGCTTAAAGAGAAAATGAGGGGAGTGGTTGAAATATTTCAACCATAAGATATTAGTTTAGATAAATCTTCTCCAAATTAGTATATTGGTTGGATTGTAAATATTTCTTGTTGGTCTTAGTGCTCAAGTTGGGTGTAGGAGAGAAGAGACTCTTTCAAAAAGAGTAATATATGTATTATGTTGGATTTCATAAAAGAGAGGAATGTAGAGAAGATGAAAGATAGAGAGGAAAGGACCTCTCATTCAAGGGAAGAGATGTAAGAAGAGGAGAGGATCTCAAAGGATGTAAGATGAAGGAGAAAGAGAAGTTGTAGGTGGAGTCCAAGAATAGGCATGGATGTGTTTATGAAGGTTCCATAAGCCTTTGATTAATGAACATTATTTGTAAGTATTTCTACTTGAAGAGGAAAGAACAGAGTTTTCATTTCCATGATAATGTTATGTTTTCCTTTATAGAATTTTGGTTTCGATAGTGACAGGCCTATGTATGCGTATGATGGTTCTCTATAGAACATTGACAAAGATTGGTCATCTTGTTGCACGAGGAACCCTTGGATGTATGTTGGGAACAAGTTGAAACTAATATTATGTGACCAAGAGATCTTAAAGAACTTTGAATGTTGTAAGAATCCTAAACAGGGTATGAACAAGGTACTCAGGCATGCATACCTACAACACACTGTCCAAGGTAAATCAATGTGTAAATGTTTTCCTAGAGTTTATAATGACATGGAAGATATCCAACATCTATCCTGAATGTTAGAGGTAAGTCTATTTTGTTCTTTCTTGTTTGTAGAGACCGAGTCCATGTAAAAACTATGACAGGATTATTTACAAAGGTTGAGTCATGGGAAACTAGAACGACATTATTTTTTTTATCCCAATCTATATGATGACTGTGTTTTTCTATTTCATGTAAATTTGAGTCTTAGAGAAAGCAAGGATATTGGCATGTAGTCGAGTCATGATGGGTTCACACAGTCTCGAATAGGAACATTCTTGTCTATTAAGTAGAATTATTGGTGTCAAAGGATTAGAGAGTAGAGGAGATGACATTCAAAGGGTAAGGCTCAAACATAATGGATGGTTATTGACTTATATAGTCTAGGAAAAATACCATCACATTACAGGTTCTCCTAGATCGAGACGAACAATAAGAGACAATCCCAAATAGATAAAGGGGAGATCATCTATTTTGAGACGTAGGATGGACATGGGTGATTAAATTTTGTAATTACCTAGTCTCAATGGGATGTCTTGGTCGATTCAATAAAACCCTTGTTTTTAGGCGAAGAAGGATGCACCTAGGGAACCAGAATGAAAGCTCGCCAAGTCAATAAGGAATGTTTTGTATCAAGACAGTGCATCATTTTCTGTATTAGAGCTTGAAGCTCTTAGGATTTGGTAATTGATCATGTTTGCTAATAAGTTACTATAGGATAGAGAAGAAGGAAGTCTTAAAGCCATTGAAGCTTGACAAGAGAGAAGAGAAGCTTGGAAATCTCAAAAGTAAGGGAGCAAGTGAATGCTCAAGAGGAAGATCCAAAGCAAGGTAAGCTTGGATTTGTGAAATTATTGATATTTGGTTAAAGTAGTGTCATATTGCAGACCACTGACTCAGTATGAAGCTCAATAAAGCCATTAAGGGGGATCAAAAGACTAGGATGTAAAAGGCCTAGGTGAGATCAAAGAGATTGTCAAAAGACCTGTCAAGTAGAAAGGCTTAGGTGAGACAAGAGGACGTACAGGGATCAATAGACCAAGGTGGAAAAGACTTGAGTGAAGATCTCAAAAATGGAAATATTGCTGAGAAAAGTGCATAGTAGCAAGGTACATGAGGGCACCAAGAAGAAAACAAGCATCCAAAAGAAGAAAGGTATGACCAGTATTGAAATTGATAAAGAGATTGATAGTTTGAAAGGAGAGTTAGCTAAGATTAGATTTGAATATGAGTCTTGGATGCAGTTGAATAGGAAATCATGGGTATGGCCAATGAGGAAGAGGTTGAAGTGGCCAATAGATCTCCTAATGAAGAGAAGAAGAAGGAAAAAGTATATTGTTGTGAAGAGAGAAGCCCATAGAGGCAAGAGGATGAGTAGGTTGCAAAGTGAGCAACAAAAAGAGGAAGAGATTGTGAAAAATGTTCTCATTAAGGAGAACAAGAGGAAAGAAGAAATAAAAGATGAAGTGATAGGAAGAGCACTTGAAAAGATAAGAGTGTTGGTGAAGAGAAAACTCATAGGGACCTTGTGGTCTCTTATTTTTATATCTAATATTGTCTTTGCATGGGTAATTGCAGGTATGAGCAGCCTTGTGAAGGCCAAAGGAAAGGCCTTGAAGAATGAAGAGATTGGTGCAAGAGAAGACACCAAGTACACAAGCGAATGTGTAAGAGAAAAGAAAAAGTCTGCAATTGTTGATAAAGAAGAAGAGATGCATTGGTTAATGCATGAGGTAGGTGTTGAGGATCCCCTACAAACAAGGGAAGAGATAGAAGATGAGGATAACTTCCATGATGCCATGGAATATCAAGAAGAGACAAAAGAACAGCCAAGTACAAAGGGAGAGAAAGATTGCTCCATGGGTCAAGCTATCAAAGAGGTAAATGAAGTGTTAAAACCTGATTTTGATCATTATTGTAAGCATGAAGTTTCTAATGTACAGGTGCAAGAGTTAAGGAAGATGATAGAGCCCTCAAAAAGAGAATTTAACCATGGATATGTAATGCCTAAATCGTGGAAGAAGCAAATTCCCAAGTAATAGGAAGTGTTGGTATAAGAGCATGGATGCAAGATGCCTACATGGTTTGAGAAGACAAATGATAAGAGGGAGAAAAAAGTATGGTTACCTAAGAAGGCAAAGAGTGAAGATGTGAGTGTTGAGGTAACAACACCAAGAAGTCAATGGAGGAAGGTGAAGGGTGACACAAGCAACCAAAGGCATGAGGATGACACAAGTACATGGAAAGGTAAACAAATTGTTTATGATGATGTTTTTAAATCTTTTAATGATCTTTTCATGGGAAATGAATTATGGACATTGTCTATGAGGACTAATATGCAGCAAGAAGAGAGTTCCAAATGGATGGATGATGAGGAAAGGGGAGAGTATGCAGCAAAGCAATGCCTCATTGAAAGCAAAGAACAAACAAGATGGCATTAAGCAGAGATTGAAGAGAGTGAGGAGACACAAGGTAAGGATACTGCAATTGTATTTGATGAGTATATTGAAGAAGTTGGTTTGCATGAAGATAGATCAAGAAAAGATGAGATGAAAAGTAAGGCTTGTGAAGGACAAGTAATCCTTGTGAGTGATGAGCCCAAGTTTGATGAAGATAGTGATACAGATGAGATCTTACTAAAAGAAGAGATGAAGATGTTGGAGGAGCTGTTTGGTGATTTAAGAGAGATGAATGAAGGTACAATCCATGGTGAAGACACCATTGGGAAAAGTAAAACAAGACAAGAGCAAAGCAAAGAGGTCAAGACAATTTTGATCAAGGAGCAAGAATGTGAAGGCAGCCAAGAGGCTTCATGGCCTAAAGATTTTGATTCTAAGGTGGCTTTGAATGTTTTGTATGTAGGTTAGAAGGTTGATAAAGTGAATGACATATATGAGTCATTGGATAAGCTCATGAAACAAGAACAACAAGAAGATCCAGAAGACATGTATGAAGATGAAGAAGCATGGAAGCGGGAGATGGCAGCAGAGAAAGAAATGAGGATAAGGACATATTTAAAGAGGAAGAAAAGCAAGATGAAAGGCAAAGACCATCAAAGACAAATTTAAGCATTGGCATTAACATCAATACCTTGGGATCCAAGCATATAGTGAAGGCTAAAGCATGGAGAAAACATCTCATTTGAACTAAGGTTCAAATCTTTTCTACAAGGAGAGTATGATGTAGGAGCATCTACAATAGCTTCATGGAGGACTAGTTGAGGTCATCAACCATGCAAATTCAAATGATGTTCTAGCGTGAAGTTGAATTCAACTTCAAATTCTTTTTTTCCCTCTGAATTGTGTTTAGAATTCAAACTTTTACCTTGAGAGTAAATGTAATTGTCAAAAGTGAAAAGTGAAAAGGTAAAATTAGGTAAGAGAGAATCCTCATGTTGGAAGCCAATATTGGCTTAAAGAGAAAATGAGGGGAGTGGTTGAAATCATTCAACCATAAGATATTAGTTTAGATAAATCTTCTCCAAATTAGTATATTAGTTGGATTGTAAATCTTTCTTGTTGGTCTTAGTGCCCAAGTTGGGTGTAAGAGAGAAGAGACTCTTTCAAAAAGAGTAATATATGTATTATGTTGGATTTCATAAAAGAAAAGAATGTAGAGAAGAGGAAAGATAGAGAGGAAAGGACCTCTCATTCAAGGGAAGAGATGTAAGAAGAGGAGAGGATCTCAAAGGATGTAAGACGAAGGAGAAAGAGAAGTTGCAGGTGGAGTCAAAGAATAGGCATGGATGTGTTTATGAAGGTTCCATAAGCCTTTGATCAATGAAAATTATTTGTAAGTATTTCTACTTGAAGAGGAAAGAACATAGTTTTAATTTCCATGATAATGTTATGGTTTCCTTTATAAAATTCTGGTTTCGATAGTGACAGGCCTGTGTATGTGTATGATAGTTCTCTATAGAACATCGACAAAGATTGGTTATCTTGTTGCATGAGGAACCCTTGGATGTATATTGGGAACAAGTTGAAACTAGTATTATGTGACTAAGAGATCTTAAAGAACTTTGAATGTTGTAAGAATCCTAAACAGGGTATGAACAGGGTACTCAGGCATGCATACCTACAACACACTGTCTAAGGCAAATCAATGTGTAATTGTTTGCCTGGAGTTTATAATGACATGGCAGATATGCACCATCTATCCTGAATGTCAGACGTAAGTCTATTTTATTCTTTCTTGTTTGTAGAGACCGAGTCCATGTAAAAACTATGATAGGATTATTTATAAAGGTTGAGTCGTGGCAAACTAGAATGACATTATTTTTTTATCCCATTCTATACGATGAATGTGTTTCTCTATTTCATGTAAATTTGAATCTCGATGAAAGCAAGGATATTGGCATGCAGTCGAGTCATGATGGGTTCACACAGTCTCGAATAGGGACGTTCTTGTCTACTAAGTAGAATTATTTGTGTCGAAGGATTAGAGGGTAGAGGAGATGCCATTCAAAGGGTAAGGCTTGAACATAATGGATGGTTATTGAATTATATAGTTCAAGAAAAATGCCATCACATTACAGGTTCTCCCAGATCGAGACAAACAATAAGAGACAATCCCAAATAGATAAAGGGGAGATCATCTATTCTGATACAGAGGATGGACATGGGTGATTAAATTTTGTAATTACCTAGTCTCAATGGGATGTCTTGGTCGATTCAATAAAACCCTTGTTTTCAGGTGAAGAAGGATGCACATGGGGAACTAGAATGAAAGCTCACCAAGTCGATAAGGAAGACATATATTGTCCCAAATGGAGAAACTTGATTCTTTCTATTGAAAGGTCACCCATGTTCTGTGGAGGCTTTTACACCTAACGAATAAGATTATTTGACCATTGACCAAAATGCATAGTAAAATTACAAGTAGAGCTGAGCCTGAGTATATATATGTCGATGTCTATTTTCAAAAGCCAGGGATGCATGATGTAACTGTTCAATGAGAAAAACCTGAAGCAAGCTGAGCTAGGTAGCATGTGTTAACAGCATGTATGTATAATAAAATCTGAGCCTGGAAATTAAAGCATCTATTATGTAAGGATTTAACTAAGGATGCTAAGTACCACAAAGTTTAGAATATTTTAATCCCTATTTGTATTTTCAAGACATTGCATCAACACATATATGATGCACATCTCCACATAAGCTAGCCTATCCCACAAATGTAGTAAAACTCCATGTATGCAAAAAAATACAATTTCCCTAATTAATAAATAGGGAAAAATAAAAACCTACACTAATACCCCCATAAGTGCAGCTTAGGTGGGTAGTGTGGAAATATAAAATGGTTCCCAAAAACTAGGCCTGATGAGGTACCCATGTAAAAATGCAATATCCCATAAGATAGAGAAAAGGAGAAAACTCGTAGTTAAAAACTCCACCCTAAAAAAGGGACATAAAAGAAAGAAGAGGCTTCATGGGCCCACCAAAGATGATGCCAATGTAGATGTGGACTGCACCCCAAGAAGAGCTCGTAGATGAATAAACTTGCTCTTAGTGAAAGGTTTGGTGAAGATGTATGCAACCTACTTCAAAGACAGACAAAATATCAAGTCAATGATCTGACTATGAATAAGATCCTCAATGAAATGCATGTGAATCTCTATGTGCTTGGTCCACTAGTGCTGAACTGGATTCCTGCAAATCTAAATGGTACTCTAGTTGTCATAATAAATGATGTTGGCCTGCATGATAGGAATGCCAAACTCAAAAAAAAATTCCTTGAAGCCAAATAGCCTCAGTAGCTGCATCAATAACTCCCTTGTACTCTGCCTCTATGGATGATATAGTAATAACATTCTTCTTCTTGCTAGACCAACTGATACGACCTAAACCTAGAGATAAATTGTAACCAGAAGTGGACTTGTGAGTCTGTGAATCATCAGCCCAAATTGAATCTATATATCCAACCAAGTCAACCTCTATGCCAAATATGTAATGAATCATGTATCTATGTGAGCCCTATATGTAATGCAAGATCCTCTTAGCTACTTTCCAATTTAGCTCATGAGGTTCCTGCATGAATCTAGAGACAAGTCCCACTATATATGATATGTCAGGCCTGGTGTGAGTCAAGTAGATGAGACTACCAGTAAGTTGTCAATACCAAGTGGCATCAACCAATGGTGAAGAAAAATAAGCCTAAATCTTGACTCCTGATAGAAAGGGAGTCAGAGATGGCTTGCAATCAGCCATGTGAAACTGAGCCAATTAGTCAAGAGCATACTTAGGCTATGTAAGAGAAATCCCTAAATTTGACTTTGAGATCTCGATGCCAAGGAAGTAGTGCATCAAATCCAAGTCTATCATGTCAAATCTATCCTAGAGAGATGCCTTCACCACTACAATAGCTGATGAAGAACTCCCAGTGATCAAAAGGTCATCAACATATAGAACCAAAATCAGGAGTGAATCACCCTATTATAAGAAGTAGACATTGAGGTCAGAATGGCACCTAGTGAAACCCACTATGAGAAAGAAGGAATCCATCTTGTCATACCAAGCCCGAGGGGCCTATTTGAGGCCATAGATAGATTTCCTAAGTCTGCATACTAAGGAAGAATCCTGAACAAATCCTAGTAGTTGTGCCATGTAGATCTTCTCCTCTAGGTCTCCATGAAGAAAGACACTCTTCACATCCATTTGGTGCACATCCCAACCATGTGTTGCAGTAATAACCAAGGTGAGTCGAATGGAATTCTTCTTTGCAATAGGTGCAAAGGTCTCTAAGTAGTCAATGCCTACCACCTATGAGAAACCCTTGGTGACCAATCATGCCTTGTAATTATTAACTGACCCATTTGCTGTAAACTTGGTCTGATATATCCTCCTACATCAAACCATATTTCTTCCCTTTGGAAGTTAAGTCAAATCCCAAGTGTGATTTTTGATTAAGGAAGAATATTCTTCCTCCATAGCACTATCCCACTCAAGTACCCTTGATGCCTCTTGAAAAGTCTGTGGATCCAAAACTGAAGCAAAGGAAGCATGTAGATCTCTCTGAAAATCCCCCTAGTACGTTTGTCATCTGTGGGATCTCTTGCCCAAGTGACATCACTCTTAAGTGTCTATTTGGCCCAAAGTGGCCCAAAAGTGGGAAAATTAGGTGCTAACTCCTCATCCTCTAACTGATTAGAAGTGGATGACTCTACATCACTATCCTCACTGTCTAAACTCAAAGAAAAGGAACATGTCTCTGGCACAAGAACCTATTGTGGTTGATCTAAATCTGATGACGAATCATCATAAAGAAGTAGCTCCAATGAGAAATAAAAAGTGTCATGTGTTTAGTCTATAGGACTCTCTTGAAAATGGACACTTCTCTTGATGAACAACTCATGAGTGACTAGATCTACAAGGTGATACCCCTTAATACCATCTAAATATCCTACAAAGATGCAAGGCTTAGACTGACATTCCATAGCTTTGCATTTCTTCTTCAAAATGTAGGCCATGGCTGGGGATCTGAAAACAATGAGGTGCTCAACATCAAGTTTCCTTTTAAGCCAAGCTTCAAAGGGTGTTATCCCTTTCAAAGCTTTATGAGGAACCCTATTTTGAATGTAGCAAGCACAATTGATGGCTTCGGCCTGGTCCTATGGTGCTAAGGATTTGGAGTGAATCATACATCTACCCATCTCTTTCAAGAACCTATTTTTATGTTTTTCAACCCCATTCTATGAAGGACTTTAAGTGACTATGCACTACAAATCAATCCCCTCTGTGGTGCAAAACTACTCAAACCTGGTGCTGACATATTCCCCTTAATTATCAGTTCAAATATCCTTGATGGATTTCTCACTCTGTTTCTCAATAAGAGCCTTGAAGTCAAGAAAATTTTCAAACACTTCAGACTTTTGTTTGAGAAAATATATCCAAGTGTACGTAGAGAAGTCATCAATGAAAGTGAGGATGTACTTGGCCCTTGTGAAAGATGGTTCGGGAAAGGGTCCTGATACATCACCATGGACTAACTCCAAAGGTTGTGAAGCCCTCCAAGCTTTACCTTTGTCAAATTTTGCTTTAGGATGCTTCCCAAGGGATCACCCCTCATAAAGTCCTTTTGAGAATTAGACACGAGGCAAGCCAATGACCATGTCATGTTTGGAAAGTTGCTCAAGGTAGCGGTAGTTAAGGTGGCAAACTGCTTATGCCATAGTTTGATAACTTCATCCAAATGAGTTAGCAGTGCTATTGGAGAAGATTCAGGTGCAAAATGTGAGAAGGTACATAACCTTGGTTGGTGATCTGCCCTACCCACTGCCACTGTAGTAGCACCATGTCATTCCCTTATAGCCACTAAATCTAGTGAAAACTCAACTCTCATGCCCTGACCAACGTGAGTGATTTGGTACACTGATAGGAGATTGGTTGAAAGAGAAGGAACACTTAAAACATTATTGAATGTTCCTCCTTCCATTTCAATTGACCCTCTTCATGCAACAGAAATTGATGTGTCATCACCCAAACTAATTGAAGTCATGCTACAAGGCTCTAAAGATGAAAACTCAACTAATGAAGAGCCCATGTGGTGAGAAGCACCTAAATCAATGACCCATGATGATGTAGAAGTTGTAGTAGCTACAAGGGCCTTGCCCTTTTATTTCTCCTTACCCTTGCCTTTTACCTTGGTAGAATCTTGGGTAGATGAATTCTGCTTGATGGACTTAGAAACACCTATGTTGTGCTTCTCTAGAAGATGAGTTAGGTGATCTATTTGTTTCTTCAGGCATTTGTGTTCATCATGCCCTATCTTTTTATAATAGGCAAACTTAACCTTCTCCTTCTTAGGTTTAGCATTGGAGGAGGAAGACTCAGTGTTGTTTTTGGTAGGATTGTTGTTTTCTTTCTTCTTCTCCTGGTCCTTATTCTTTTTCTTCTTTTCCTTTGTTGAATTCTTATCCTTACCATTTTTGTCTATCAAATCTTGGGGTTGACTAGACTTCATTGTGCTTATTTTAATTAGCTTATCTTGATCCCTAGTCAAGTCAGCAATGAATGAATCCAAAGAAGGCATTTTCCATGTAGTGCCAAGGGCACTTTTTGTGGCATGGAAAGTGGAGACAAAGACTGAATAGCTTGGACCTAACTTTTCAAGAATAGAAATGATGATTTGATCATCTTTCTTCTCTATCCCAAATTATTTCAATTGAAATCTAAGGGCCTTAAACATAGTGAAGAAGTCTTGTAGGGTGTCAAAGTTGCTAGGACTTAGACTTACGAGTTCATTTTTGAGCTCATGACCTCTCATCTTATCAAGCTTCCCAAATACATTTTCTAGGATGTCCCATATTACTTTGGGAGTCTTAGAGTTTTCTAAATGGAAGAGAAGTTTTGGAGACACTAACAAGCTCAGTAATCCATAGGCTTCATTACTACGGTTGTACCACTTGACCTTTTTAGCATTAGTGTTGGGTTCTACTTCAGTACCCATGGTGATCCTATACAACCCTCTACTTCTAAGAATGATTGAAATTTTAACCTTCCATTTATGATAGTCGAAGGGTGTTAGGGGTTTAAGTTGAAAAGAATCCATTTTTAGGTAAATTTAGGTGAAGTTGTGAAATTATGGAGAAAGGAGAATGAAAGCAAAGATTATCACACCCCCCGAAAATGTTGAGCCCCCCCCAAATATGCAAGTGCATGCTCAAAAAACATCAAGCTCAGTTGAGAATGCATCTTAGAGCAATCAATGTAAGACTTAAAGCAAATAGGATGTTGGAATCAGTCAAAAATGCATCTCGGGAGACCCTAATTTTAGGAACTTTATAAACTAGTGTGATTTTTATGAAGAACAATCCTACACTATGGACAATTGAATTACAAACACTTTTGCAAAAAAATGGCACCCAAATCTGAGCTAGCATTTGCAAGATATTAAAGGTTCAATTTTCCTATAAACTAGTGCTTTTGCAAAAAAAACACTAAAACTTTTTTAAAATGCCTATTTTAAGAGATAAAGTGGCCTTTCAACCACTTGTTGGATTTGGCACAGAGCAAGGAATCTAAAGGAGGTATTTTTGAGGGGGAATTGGCCTCCTGCCAACCTAGGCCTCACCCTTCATCTTCGTAGGTTGAAGATACAAGTTTTTAAAAACTTCTAAACTGATCTTTTTAAAAATGTTTTCCATAATACTAAATGACACTGTAAAGTCATTAAAGTCAAAAAACATAAACAAACAATTACTAATGCGCAGTTTAAGTCCCCATGGAATTATTTTAGCTTTTCTCCACCCTCCACGTGGCTACAACTTTTAGATCTGTGACTAGAAGCTTAGGCTAAAACTAGAAGAATGCTTGACCAGTCTGCATGGTGTTGTAGAAGGATGCTTGACTAGTCTGCATGGAGTGCTACACCTAGACTAATTGTGTGGAGTGCTGTGTCTCCCTGCACACAACAATGGTGCCCAAGTGCAATATTCGAATGGAAGTAGGCAGGCTGCTCACCATTTTTGAAATGGAGAAGTCAATCCGTACAAATTAAATGTAAAATCCAATGCCTTCACATTTGAAATGGAAAAAAAGGTTGTCCAACATAGGTTTACCTCCTCCAATGTAGATATCTAAAGGGTAGATCTGGGTGGCTCTAAACAGAAGTAATTTTATTAACATAATTCAATATGGATTTGCATGAGTTTTCAAGAAACTTTACCAAAACTCTCAAATGTAATGAAGTTAAACAAAAAACTACTAAGAAAGCAAAGTAGGAATTTTAGAATAAACTAATATCATAACCATACACATGATTACCAGAATGGCTCTGATACCATCTCAGAGTTGTTGCTAGAATGTGGATGATTTGAATGCAATGGAGACGTGATCACACGAGATGAAGCAAGTGCACACCACATAGATGCTAAATCAATTTGAAATTATACAAGAAGATAAATTACACAAGACAAAATGGAGAAAACTAAAATCTGATTAACATGAGATAGCCAAAGTGAAGAATACATATAGGAGAGCACATAAGTAACTCCTCCACAAAAGGTGGCCAAGGCACCCTAAGAATAGACTATATCTCCTCCATGAAAGGTGGTGACAAGGTGCTAAGAATAGAGAAGTAACTCCATCAAGGGAGTTACTTATGACATTATTATGACACCTATGACACATCTATGACACACATCTCCACACAAGCTAGCCTATCCCACAAATGTAGAAAAACTCCATGTATGCACAAAAATACAATTTCCCTAATTAATAAATAGTGAAAAATAAAAACCTACACTAATAATGAGGTCAACCAGTTTGACTTAATTTGTAGAAGAAAAAAATTTAATGTGTTAACTTAGTAGTACATGGTTGACTTAGTTTGTTTTATATGGGGGATGACATAGTACTATATGTTTAGCTTTGTGATTTTCTAAGTCATGGATATAGTATTGTAGGGTAAAAAGAATACTAACTTAGTACTATATGGCCAACATGGATGTGTCTTAATTGGTGGCTATAGTAATGATATGAAATAAGGGTCTGATATATTATTGTAAAGCTAAAGGATGGATAACTAAGTATTGTAAGGGATTATATAGTATGAAAATAGATTCATTTGGTAGAAATGAATAAATTAAAGCAAATTCATTTATTTTTGTGAAATTTTGAAAAAATGTATTTTGATTATGAGTGACATGAATGTCTAATACATCCTTTTTTATTTGATATTTTGTAGATATGCTATAGATTTTGGTATCTAGTTGATGCTTTGTGCTTACCTAATTTATAGTATAATTTGATGGATGTGGATAGAGCTATATTGGTTACATTGAGATTGGGAGGCATCATAGAGATGAAGTATATCCCACTAAGTGTTGATCTTGTTCTCATATACCTTTGAGAATGGTAGTGTTTAGCTAACACATTTATATGGGTGGTAGATTGGAATACCATAGAGATAGGTATTATATTGGATGATGTCCATGTATTTCTTGAAATACCTATAGGGGTAACACCAATGATCGTAGGGATACCCGATGATCAAGACGAGAGATGAGCACTATCTTGGTGGGTGATGTACTCAAATAAGATATACATGGGACTAAGGGTGAGTTTTTTTATATCTATATTTTATAGTTTTTTGTTATCCATAAGGTTGTGATATGAATTATTATAGCATAGGTGTTGTGTCATAAGTTTAAAGGCAAGGTAAAACTATATGCAATAACATTATACCAGTCCATATTGGATCAAGGGGCACTTTATGACTTGGGGTCTATCATCTAGGTTTAGCTCATAAATGATATGTATGGAATGGTTTCTAGATGGTAGAAGACCATTGGACTAGTGGTATTATTGAAGGCCTTGATATGTGAGAGGAGTCTGATGTATCATCTAGATAGATTGCCTCATATGATCGATTATTGGTTACCTTGGGTTATGAGATGGAGACAAGATCAGGGGACATGGGCCATGCCCCAAATGATATATCTCTAGATATTCATATGAGGAAAGATAATTTGGATTTATTATGTATATATTAAGATTATTTAGACAATTTTAGTAACTATTGTGCCAAAATTAACATGAGTAAAGATCACATGCCACTATAACTAGTGAGTAGAGCTGCATATAGTGGCACACTTTTCATTATAGTTCAAAATCCCATACCCAACAAGTCATATAATAGAGACCTTTTGAACATGGAATGTAATAAATATAATGGGGAGAAGAGGAGGATGAGTTCTAAATGAGAGACTGGAGATCAAACTATGGTATGTGAGGCCATGGATTGGTCAAGAATAACAATAAATAGATAGAGGAGAGGGAATGGATGTGGATACCGAGATGTAATAGGTACCATAACTAACACTATAATAAGAGGCATAAAGACCACCATGATTTCACCACCATTTAATATGCCAATGGTGGGATCAATCACATAGGGTGGTGATCTAGGATGACCTATCAGTTAGCCCAAGGCAAAACTAGTCTATAGAGGCACCACTAAGGAGAGGTCTAAGATATACACAGGTGGTGAATCTAGGTTTTTAATTAATTGGGAAATGTCTTCTAGATGAGGTACTCATGGGATAAGATAGTGAAGATACCACGCATGGAAGATGAGAAAACAAAGAAATGGTGATTGGTGATACTAGGGTAGGTGATACATGTTATAATTTTTATTTTTTGTGATAGAATATTAGTGGTATATGATTTTAGATAGATTATGAAATGTATATTTGATATGATATTTATCTAGTTTTAATTTTTTATATCTTATAGTTGCAAAGATCAGATAGGGATATCTTGTTATGCTATCACATCATGATATTATAGATGGGGTGGTGACACCATATGACCCCACCACATTAGATGATTCTATTGTAACATCTACCCTACATTAGGCAAGCTAGTTTAGACTATTGGGGGAGGCTATCAGGTAGCTACTGGTATGTGGAGATAGATTGCATCCACTATCAATGGTGGGATAAGTAGATGAATAGGTTTGGTAGGCCTTGGCTTAGGAGAGAGCTATGCATATGGCTACCACTATCTAGTTGGGATAGGTATATGCCTAGGTGTCCAACCTATAGGGATAGGTAGTAGGTTTAGGATCTTAGACAACCTCATTATACCATAGTATTTTTAAGAGATAGTTTGAACCATCTATGGAAAATATAATTAGGCCATGAGATAGACATGATGGAACCTAGCCATAGAGCTGTAATGATGTATTTTTTCATTTTATACTAATTTTATTGAAACACATGATATATATAGAGATATTTTTTTTGATAGTTGGACTTTGGTATCATGGGGTTATGGTTTTTGATGAATGGATATATGTATTTATAGCACATGTATTTTTCTTTTTTTTTTATATGCCATGGGAAATATATGTGTGGCATTTTCTTTTCTATCATTTATGTATTACACATGCTTGGTTAAAAATAAATAGGCAAAAAGACTTGAAAAAATATAATAAATAGAAAAATGCACAACACACTATATCACGATGGAAAATGTGTAATAATAAAATATGAATAAGTATAATAAACCAAAATTATGGTAAATAGGAGGACAAAAATGTTTTTGAACCGTGAAATAGATTTTCGCCAAATTAAAACAAGTAAAATCACACTAAATCATGTTGGGAAGTATAAAAATATTGTAATAAAATAGAAATCACATGAAAGACTAATAATACAAATATAAATTAATTAAATCAATTAATCATACTAAATCACATTGGGATGTATAAAAGATAAACAAAATTGGTAAAATTTTCTTAAATTAATCACACTAATTCGAGATTGGAAGTATGAAAAACTTAATAAAAATAGTTGGATTCTTACATGCAATTAAAAATAAGAAGATAAAAGTGAAAGATTAACTAAGCGAGCATAACACATACTAAATCAAGATGGGAAGCATGTTTATGAAGTGTAACTCATAATTGATCACATATTTTCTCATATTTAACACATAATTTCATCATGACTTGGATATTGGAAAATGTTTTAGGCAAGGCTAGGTATATCTATGGTCTTACACTTTAACTCACAAAGGGAACACCAATCAGATGGAAATAATATGAAAAAATGGTAACAATAGATGTTCATAATGGAAAGGTGAAATTTTTTGTAATTTTTTAGGAAGGCCAGGTCCTATCCATGGTCTTACTTGAAACTCTCAAATGGAATCCCTAGGGTGAATGATCAGTGAATAAAACAATATTTAACAAGGAGAAATATTAGGGCTATAGGGAGTGAAAAAGGGAATGTAAGAAGCATGACATAAACATCTTATGATAATACCTGAAGAGAAATGAATCACACTAAGGACATGAAAAGACACTAAATGATCAGTGACCATCAATATACAAAGGATACCTATTCACTAGAGGCACAAAGCTGAGTAGAGAAATAAGTATGGTACTAAGATAAACTCATGTTTTAATTTTGGAAAAATAAAATTAAAATGGGCCTACCTTCTCATAACATGTTCCCAATTCCACAAGACCACTTATAGAGTTATTAGTTTACTACAAAGATTGGATACTTGTGTGAGAAAGTAGGTAGCACTAAGAGATTTTTTTATTCCCCTTTTCTAATTCACTACTCTAACACACCCCAATGAACTTTGGATCTATCATGAGGTGAGATTTGGAGTTTTATATTTTATTAGAGAAAGGAGATGTGCTTAGAATCACATCTTTTAGTGTCATTTAACTTTTGAAATATTTTAGTGTTTCTTTTTAGATTATTTCCTCTAGTTAAATGATTTAGATTTTGAATGTTTATGGATTTTAAGATTCCTTCTCCATATATATTTGGAATGAAAAATCATGAGAGATAGAGCGATACACATGAATGAGCTTTAGGCTTTGGCTAAAGGAAGTTATGTATCCAAAGATATGACTTGTTAAAACACTTAAGCACTATAAACAAGCATGTTGACTCAAGTATTGACCATGTGTATGTTTATTTTGTGAAATGGAATAAGGGGAATAAGGGGAGATCCAAACTAGACCAGTAAAAGGAGATTGTAATGAGATGAACTATTTTTTAATTTATCACATGCTATGTGATGAATGATTAAAGGGATCAAGGTTTGTATAACCAAGTCACAATAATAATTATTTTTGTTTATAAAGATAAGATAGTGAATAATCATGAAAAATAACAAGATAACCATAATAAATAAAATCAATAAGAACAATTATGTAATTATGAAAAACAATTAATAAGATAATATAGTAAAAATAATGATATCATAATCATTATATAGTGCAAAACAAAATTAACCATGTAAAATAGACAAGACTTTGACACAAAGTCAAATGATATAAAATAGATAAATGTAAATTTAGAGTACACGTCCAAATGAAAATGAGGAAAATAAATGTAATAACACCATGAATTTGCTCATAAGTACTAATATATTTATCGATAAAAAATATCAATAACATCCAAGAAGTCTTTATGAAGTTAAACTCAGATTACAGTCAAAGTCACATCGATCTTTAGGAAAAGTTGATAAAATATTTTGCATAGAATCTCAACATAAAAGCTAGGAAATCCTAAAATATCATACTAACTCTATGGGAGATGAATGGGTTATTAGTGGATAACGTGCCACTAAGGAAGGAGGATCCATGGGTGAAGGTCTTAGAGGTGGAGAAATAGAAGTCAGAAAAAGGACCATAGGTGGTGGAGCCACAAGGGAAGAAATGGGTATGTTATTGAGAGGGTGACCTATGGGAGGAATGGTAGTAGTCATACGAATGGTTATGAGGTGATCCTAAAGATATTATTGAAGGATGTGGTAATGATCAATATGATGAGTACCATATTGGTGCTAGTGACAATATACATCTCCATATTTGGGAAAATATTCAAGTAACACTTTCACGGGAGGTATAGCCTTGTATATAGGATGAAGAGTTGTGGGACATAATATATAGAGATAAAGAGTGGAACAAAGTTATACACTAAACTAATAAAAAGTAAAGTAAAAATATAATCTAGTACTCACCCAAACTTGTGGCACAAAGTGGTGATAATAAAAAATAAAATTAAACAAGAATAGAAGACATATACTCATATAAATGTATATATAACCCTAATCCATAGAATATAAGTACAAATTCATATCTATCTACTCTTACAAAAGTGAAAAAAAGTTAGGAATACTTACCTTTGAAGATGCATCCTTTGAGCCTCATTCTCTCCCTTGGCCAAGGTGATTCATAAGAGGTTGTTGTGGTATGTATGGATGGTAAGGATAAATTATTTGTAGGATACACAACATATCTATGCATCCAACAAAATTATCAAAAATACAAGATCTATATCTCTAAATAAAGTATGAAAACCTACGCTTGCTCCTCGAGTAGAATGGTGGATACGTAGATGTATAATATATCTATATTTTTCTTCTCTTTTCTTAGAGATGGATAAATACTTGTGTTTTTATAGTTAGATGTAATTATAAACCCTTTAAAAAGTTTTGATTGATAAGGTCAAATTGGGTGACCTAGTATCATAATTTACAAAAACTAACTAGGTCACGGAATAGGTTGGCCAAGGGCCAACCTAGTCCCTAATAAGTTTTGTCAATAAGGATACAAGGTCGATGTGGCTAACATAGCCATGTAAACTATCAAAATGGGTTTTAGGTTATATAAAGTGATTATGAATGTGTTAAAGGACTAGAGGAGTGTGTAATATGGGAGGAAAAGTTTAGGGGAATGGGTTCGAGGAGATAAGTGTGTAGATAACAAGTGGTAAAAGAGACAACAATCCTAAATAACACTAATAGTCTACCCACCCATTTCTTAGTGCACCCCTTAGGGCATACACTTAGAGAGGTTGAGACTCGATGGGTTTATTAAGATAAAAAAGTGTTAGGAATTGATCAAATTTTTGGAAATAATGTGTATACACTAGCCATTTAAAAATTTACAGTTACATCAATTGGTATTTTCCTCATGATCTGTTCTTCACTTTATTACCTAATGGGAATATTGATGGTGATATTTGTCTTGATGATATTTATTATCCATGTGTACAACATTATCACAAAATAGAAATAAGTTACACAACATGAAAAAAAAATATGCACAAGTGTGTATAAGAAGATGAACCCATGTTTTGTTGGATGATGTAAAAGTTTTTTCTAAACCTCGACATTTGTACATCAAGAATTATGTAAATTTTCATATACATCCTACATGATAAAAATATTAATATTATATTGGAATGAGAAGTTACCTTTTGTTTTCCATGCATCTTTTATATTATTTATACTCACTAGTTTTTGCTGATTTATTTCTCCTTTCTATGGTGGTCTTAGTAAAATTATAGGTAGTCAACATAGTATTTATATTCCCATAATTTAATGATTAATTTGTAATAATATGTCAAAACAATACTACACATTTATGATGAATAATTAATGTGATTGGTAAAGGATTTTATCCAAAACCCAATCACTAAAGGGTTATTAGCTTAACTATTAATAGTGTTTCTTTCTTCTACCATGAAATATATTAACATTTAAAGGGGAATGTTAAGTACATAATCATCATAGAAAAATCATGATAGGGAAGGTCAATCACCAAATTTGTGTTTTGTGGCATTATACAATTAATTAACATAGTCACACATGGTCATCATCATCGTTTGACATATCATGTCCACATAGATTGAATCTCGGCATACTCAACACCATGTGAGAACAATACAAATTTAAATGGTATAAGTCATCCATCCATGTGGGATGAACCATACACTTAAATGTTTAGTTTTGAGGCACATTTCATCCATAATATGGTTGTGTTGATGTCATGTATGAGATTCCCTCCCAAATACTTTAATTCAAATTTAATTTTTATTCAATTTTTTTAGCATTTTAAAATATATTTGGTGGGATATGGACCCATTGTTTTATCATTACATGAATTATATTATATTATGTAATAGACCAAATTTTATTGTTTTGACTATTCAAAGCATTAATAAAGAATAAAAAATAAATAAGTTAAACATTAGGAAGTATTGTAAGTCATATGTATTTAAAATAAAATTTTAAAGATGGATGTAAGGTTATTTTGTAACTAATATACAATGAAAAAATCATTTTATAACATTACTTTATAGATATTATCGATAAAGAGTGTTGTTTCTTTATTTATGTATGATATTTTAATATTATTAAATAATAGACCAAATTTCCCATCTAAACAAATATCATATAGTTGTTATGATAGACTTAGAAAAGCTTGATTAGTAATTAGGAAGTATTTTAAGTGATCATTATTCCTAATATGTTTTAAATATAAATGTAAACACATTTTATAATAAAAATAAATAAATAAAATATTTTGTAATATAATTTTAGAAATATTATCAATATAAAATTTGGTGTATTTATTAATGAATATATTTTATCATTATTAAATAATAGAGTAAATGTTATATGTAAATAAATCTACTTTAGTGTTTTGACATATTTGTTTAAAAATAATTAATAACTAACGTACATATCTTAGATAAATTTATGTAAAAAATATCAATATTGAGACACTTATATGATTTTGAGTTTTTGAAACAAATATAATATGAACCTAAAGAATGATATCTCTCAACATCTTTTGCATCAATTCATCTAAACTATGTGTGCTTGTTAATTATTAATTTAAAATATTTAATAAATATATGAAAAATTAATAATATTAAATATTATATTTAAATATTTAATTTTTAAATTAAACTAAATTTCTTGTTTTGGTTTATATTTCATCTATTACGCACATATTATCTAGTGCATATAGTTATACCCAACAACCATGTAAGGACTTTGTTTATTTTTTATAGCAATAGCTTTGAGGACTGAAAATCACCTTACAAAATTGAATTCATTCCAAACTCATATATAAT
>JARHVA010009808.1:90000-92500 GCA_037957365.1 Torreya grandis
AGCTTGTGGAAGTTAATTTTAAAACTTATGCCTTCGGTTGCTTAATCCAACATTTATGTATGAATGCTAGACTGTGAGATAAGAAAAAAAGTGTAAAGGCAGTTTAACCACTGATTGTAAAAGCTTACTTATTTTCATTATGAAAAGAGGACATTGAGGACATAAAAGATAACTAATGTTCAATATTTTGATACTCTCTTGCTTATCATAAATATTCTTATTAGCCATGATTGGTCATGATACTGTAATCAAGTCTATTGTTTGAATGATGAGTTTTATTTTATAAGTTAGCTCTTGTTTTTATTATAATTTCTAAAGAATTTCCTTGAGTACATTGGTTGTTATTGAATTGGTTATCTAGGATTGATAAAATATGTGTTGTGTCTGTTGTACACCTAATAGTGGTCATCAATGTTCAAACTTAATGATAAGAACGGATTCGAAGGGTAGAGCACAAATTGTTGATCAAATTCAAATATTTTATTAGTCAAAATCCATACAATATATAATTTACTTTTCTCCTTAATATTAGGAGTTCACCAAAATCCCACAAATCTCTCTATGTTTATCTCCTATAGACACTTCCACATCCCAATCTCTAATGAGTTGTACCTACAACTCTTTTTATTTTCCTAAATTGCATATTACCACCTTAATTATTCTCTCACCCAAATAGAAAATGGGAACACTAAATTAGATATTCCTAACATTCCCCACTTAGTGCTCACATGGGGAGAGGAATCATATGACTACACATTTTTATATTGCCCCCATAAAATGCAGATGTTGGGTTCACCCAAAAATGTGTCCTGTTTTAAAAAAACATGGAGAGATTATTATATTGATAATATTTATTGAAAAATACCTTCAAAAATAGGCTTATTTGAAACATTCAATCAGAAGATTATAAATGACACTTTTAAAATGACATAAATAAAAAGACAAAAAATAAAAATGACTCCAAATTGTTTTTTTTAAAATGACTCATAGTTTTATTTTGTTGATTTCAAATTTTTAAAAATAAAAAAAAAATAAAAAATAAAAATAAAACATAAAACTAAATACTAATAAAAAATTTATAAAATTTAAAACTTAAAATTAAAAATTAAAACTAAATACTAAAATCATAATTTTATAAAAATAAACAAATATCTAAAATTAAATGACACCTGAAAACTTGAAAAAAAATTTAAGAGGCATGTTAAAAGTAAACAAAAAAATAAAAAAATGAATACTAAATGATAATATAGATTAATAAATAAAACAAAAATATAAAAAGATATATAAATTCAAAAATAAAATCAAATCAAATTTCCCCATAAAATAAAACCTAAACCATGATTAAAAAGTAAAAATTAAAATTAAAATTAACTAATGTAAATCATGAAAAATATAATCTAAAACACTCATACAGAAGAATAAAATGTAATACTAAAACTACTCACAGAAACACTGATTGAAAAAATAAAACCACAACACAACCAAGATCAGAACTCTATCGTCACTGAGTTTTTAGGTATCTTCTGAGGAATGCCATGGAATAATCTAGGGATAAGACAAGGTCAAGCTTGACCTACATTTAAGAAGTGGAGAATGGCTATATTTTGTGAGCTAGATTGTTACATCAATGATAAGGTGGATGAATTAGATCCATTCTCTCCAGCACATGCAATGGTAAAACCAATGCCAAGGAATACATGTTGATGAGTCTCCATGGGAAGAAGACATTGGTGGAATTTTACATAGGCATCATTTGAAGATCACCATTCAACAAGGGATCACCATATTTTTCTTATCTGATCTATGAGATTGGTGGTTGATGCTTGAAACTGTGGAACAAGAGTAATGGTGGTGACTGATTGAACTAGCAAAGAATGCCAAGATGTAAGGGACTTGGATCTTGGGATGAGCAAGAGGAGTCTGATTCACTGAACGAACAAGAGACTATGTGGTGTTGTAGGTGTTTCCACTATCTGCCAAAATAGTATAATAGTGAAATTTTCATCTTCCTTTTATCAAAAGAGACAAAAAAATAGATACTAAAGATAGATGATGAAAAATAATAAAAAATCCCAAAGCTAGTAAACAATGCATATATATTTTTAATATACAAATAGATTTATCATCAAATTAATGATATTAAAAATATCACATGGTTTGCATTGATATTTCAATATCAAGCATGATGAAAGCCCTATCAAAGGAGAGAGATTTCAAACATAGTTTACACTTCTCAGTGCTATGATGAATAATGCCAAAACTTTTAGAGAGGTCTAGGATGGGCTTTCTTTGATGCCACTAAAGGGAAGAGCACAAATTGTTTATCAACTTCACATATTTTATTAATCAAAATCCATACAATATATAATTTACTTTTCTCCTTAATATTAAGATTTCAACAACATCCCATAAATCTCTCTATGTTTATGTCCTATAATCACTTCCACATCCCTATATTTAATGAGTTTTACCTATAACTCTTTTTATTTTCCTAAATTAC